>OZ024918.1:48902224-49254224 GCA_964017125.1 Flabesymbios commensalis | reverse complement strand
GCATAAATAAATTTTTACAATTAAACAAAACGTTTTAAAAATGACACAGAATGGACCAGATATATGCACAGTATCATTTAAAATGTAGCTTATAATGAAATAAATCATATTTGTTAAGTTATAATCACAACGAAATTTGTAAAAGGTAAACGGTTAAACCGAGTGCTTTCCCTATACAAGTAAAAGCTTTGAAACTGATCAATGATCAGCCTATTTTTAGAACCAGTATTTTAGGGTGATAGTTATATGAAATATGCAGGATACTACTTTGTTGAGATATACCATATAGGCTATTGTGCAGTAAAAATAATAATATTAAACTCGATAGTATATATCACATGACACCTGGTGGAATGCATATGTATGCAAATACATGCAAAATAGATGCATAGAAATAAAGTTAGGGAGACCAGATAAGTACACAAAATTATCATAAAGATAGATACTGTGGCATCAGCTTTTAAAAACAAATACATTTTCAAAGCCGATTGTGCTTAACAAAGCAATAAAATATGATAAACTAGTGGCTCATAGTTTGTCACTTCATGTATGAAGCACGATACCGTGCTCTTGATATGTAACATACACAGAAATAACATATTAGAATGTTGGCAATTCAGTAAAACATCGAACTTCCATGTTTGAATCAACCATATTATCCAATTAGCAATTAGGAACAACCCATCTGATGTCTAGCGCAACTACACCGCGAAAAATTAATGCATTTGCTTGCAGTAAACATACACATAGACATAGCTCTGGGCATAAAGTAGGAATTTAACTGACATGTCAATGGGATGGGCAGTGGTGGATTCAGCAAATGAAGCCAATTTCTTTACTATAATTTTTAATACATACGACAGCTGGCACAGTCATCCTCTTATGTGCTTCACAGGGGTCCGGGGTCATGCTCCTCCCGAAAAATGTCAAAATCTAAGGCTTGAAATGGTGCATTCTGGAGCATACAAAAGCCCAAATTAGTAGTTTTTTTGGGTGGGGGGATACTGAAGGGATGGCGCCGCTCCCTCTGGATCAGCTACTGCTGGGTTGCATAATTCGATTGGGCTGATAGTCATATTCTTCTTGAGATGATATACCAAGAAGAGCAATATGGGCACAGCACAGACCCTAATAAACTGTTTCGGGTAAGTCGTCCTTTGTGGGTGTTTTTAAGATCTGTTGCTTTTTACTATGGAAGTGAATTGACTTCTATACCAGTTGATGATAAAGGGATAGTACAGTTTGATCACAAATTGCTCCGCTTCTTTTAATTTGAATCTGCCATTTTCAATGCTTGAATAAATAGTATGGTGGATGACAATACTCATATCAACAAAGTTAGAAGATAATTATAAACATATTTGCTGTGAGATGTCCGCTTCATCTTGCCTAATAAATAGTATATATGAGTGAAGTTAACTGATCTGTGCCACGATATGTCATTAATGTATCAGGATGATACATTATGTCGTAGATCTACATGCATATAATTATGGTACAGTACTATAATGTACAGAAAATATATTATAGAACCATAAAGTTACAATTTAATGTTAAAATATGGCATCACAATGTTGGCACATGACATTATAATGTCTCTATATGATGGTATAATCTTGTCTTAAACCTTGAAATTTCATATTATGGCATAGTGTCGAAATATGATATTATAGTAGGGCCTACCATATTATGGAATTATAATGATAATATATGGCAATAAAATGTCGTCGGTATGCCAACATTTAAAAGTATAATGAAATCCTAATGTTTTTATACCCCAGTATGACACTCAAATGGTGGGATATTCCACATTATGCCATACAATGATGGAATGGAGCATTACAGTGTCAGGATGTGTTACTTTAATAGAAAAATAATACTATACTATTGCACTAGCTGTAGTGTAAAACTATTACATCCACATCATTGTATATGGTATTGATTGTTATCAGTATACTTTCACAATAGGACGCTATATTTTCAGAATAAGGGGTTATAGTATCAAGATATGGTACTAATTTCTCAAAACATGCGCTTATTTATGTATATATATGACATTAACTAGTCGATATATGACATTTTGGTTAACTGTATATGACAGTATGAGTTCTGGTAATCATGTTAAAAATGGTAAAAATGGTTTTTTTACCACTCCGCTATTGATCCATAGTGAAAAATATTGTCTTCAAGTATATTACGTTAAAGCTATATAGCCTCAACATTACTTTTGATTTTTAATTAGTTTTTTTCCTGTCTATAATAATGTTGATTGACTGGTAAAATTGACAATGTAAGGGTGAATGTGGCGGCCATTTTGGAAATACTCTGTAGCTCTAGGTCAAAAATTGTTGTCCTAAGGTATATTAGTATAAAGCTATATTACATCCAGATTGTTTTTGATTTTTAATTGAGTGTTTTCTGTTCATTATAATGTTGATTGACTGGTAAAATTGACAATTTAAGGGAGAATTTGGCGGCCATTTAGAAAATACTCTGTAGCTCTACACTTGGAAGCCGACAACCGGTTGATATTTCATTATAAGAGGTCTGAGAAAACATCTAGAAAGGTTTTAGGTATGCACAGAAAAGTCGACAAGAAAACCTTAAATAAGCTCTTTTCTGATTCCTGGCCAACTGACTATTAGCGGCTCAGCTAATGTTGGGAACATTTTGAAAAAGGGAATTTCGTGACCGAAATTTGTGTACAGACAGGCAAAATATTTGAATACCGGATCTAGACAATTGTTAACATTAGCCCTAATTCTTTTGTCATTTCGACTATGCATGTTCATCCTAGTACAGTGACCTCCAAAAATATATAAAACAAAACAATACGGGTTGCTCTTGATTTACCCCCCCCCCCCCCCCCTCGGACACATTTAGAAATCACACATTTATTAGGAATGCAGTGCCCCCCAGTGGACGTCAGAACAGAACAATTAAATCTCAACATCATGCACAGAATTGTCCATGGAGGAGGTATTTAATTAAATCAAAGCCTGCCATATAAACCTCTATACAATGAGTCTTAAGAATTGTTTGACTGTTGATTTGAGTAATAAATACCTCTCTGGCTTTTCTAGCATTGTTTATCCTTCTGTTACCAACCTCCCTCCAGCACTGTTGCTCCTTCTGCTAACAGCCTACCTATCCCCTCTAGCACTGTTTCTCCTGTTGTTAACAGCTTCACTGGCCCCTCTAGTCCCACTTCTCTTGTCCTCCAATACTGTTATTCCTGTTGTTACCTACCTCTCTCCAGCACTGTTGCTCCTATTGTTAACAGCATCCAAGACCCCTCCAGCACTGTTGCTCCTATTGTTAACAGCATCCAAGACCCCTCCAGCACTGTTGCTCCTGTTGTTAACAGCCTCCCATAGCCCCTACAGCCCTGTTTTTGTTGTTCTCCAATACTGTTGCTCCTGTTGTTAACAGCCTTTCCGACCCCTCCAGCACTGCTGCTCTTTTTGTTAGCAGCATCTATGACCCCGCCCCCCCCCCCCCCAGCACTGTTGCCCCTGTTGCTAACATCCTCCCTGACCCCTCCAGCACTGTTGCCTCTGTTGTTAACATCCTCCATGGCGCCTCAAGCACCGTTTCTCCTATTGTTAACAGCCTCCTGGGCCCATTCAATTATGTTGCTCCTGTTGTTAACAGATTCTCTGGCCTTTCCAGCCCTGTTGTTCCTGTTGTTAACAGCCTGCCCTACTCCTCCAATGCTGTTGTTCTTGTTGGTAACTGCCTCTATGGCACCTCCAATACGATTGCGCCTGTTTCCCACAGCCTCTCTGACCCCTCCAGCACTGTTGCTCCTGTTGGTAACAGTCTCCCTGACTCCTCCAATACTGTTACTCCTGTTGTTAACAGCCTTTATGGCACCTCCAATACTGTTGCTCATATTGTTAACAGCCTCTCTGCCCCCCCCCCCCCCCAGCACTGTTGCTCCTGTTGTTAACAGCATCTGTGGTCTCTCCAATACGGCTGCTCCTGTTGTTAACAGCCTCCCTGGCTTCTTAACAGCATCTGTGGTCTCTCCAATACAGCTGCTCCTGTTGCTAACAGCCTCCCTGGCCCCATCAATACTGCTATTCGTGTTGTGAGCAGCTCGCTGACTCCTCCGTGCCTGACCAGCACTGTTTCTCCTGTTGTTAACAGCTTCCCTGGCCCCTCAAATTATGTTGCTCCTTTTTAACAACCTCACAGTCCCCTCTCGCATTGCTAATCAATGTTGGTAAAATCCTCTCTCGTCTCTCCAACACTGTCAAACATGTCGCTCAAGTATATATGAACTTGCTGTGATTGAGAACTTGCTCTTAATGAGGCTTTGGGTATGAAACGCATATTTAGTATTATTATGCAATAGGGCCTTGGCCTACCCAGGGGCACTATTGCATTCTGGGGACCCTTGTCCCGCAAATTTTGACAGTTGACCATACCTTTAAGTATCATCCAGTGAATTCTGCTATGCAAAGCCAAAAAGCAGTATCTGCTCACTAGTAAATAACCAGATACTGCATTTTGGCTTTGCATATTACTGATCCTGATCTGCGCCCTGTTATCAGGAATGTGTCATCTCTCTGAATATCCACTGTGATGCTTGGATTGGACGGCTATTTTCAGCACACACACTGAGATCACATAAGATGACTTGTACCAGTCGGCTGGCTCAGTATCCCTACAGCTGATAGGGGAGGAGCACAAATACACAAATAGTGGGTGTAAATAAGCCAAAAATAGTTTAAAATGGTGATAAAGTTCTGAAACGTTGACACAGTATAGGTATGATGGTGTTATATCAGTTTAAGATGGGGGCCAACGGGGGGGGGGGGGGGGATAAATATGTGATTTTTAAATTTCATGTTTAGACTATTGTTTTTGTTTTTTCTAATTTAAAAAAAATACCGCAATCGCCTTTAATTGTAAGTTGTAACGAAAAAAAATCGCAATATTGGGCTTATTAAGACGAAGCAAACTTATTGCGTTCCCGAATAAAAAATATAATAATCTTAATTTAAATTTTCAAAATGCCCACTTTTTCACTTAAAATTACAGCTACGTCCCTTCCCTTGCAAATTATGGATGTGGACCCAATATTGTGTCAACTGAACTTTTTGCCTTCATTTTTATTCACAAAATGGGCGCGAAAATGATAATATCATCAAAAATAAATATAATACAATTCATAGAATTGTACTACAATGACAAAATTGACGTTGATAATGAGAGCATATTATTTGGTTTATTTGAAGCCTATGTTTATTATTTTTACATTAACAGATTAAAAGGAATAAATATATGTATATGTTTTATATGTCTAAAAATGAAATATTGATGCCAAATTAGAGCCATGTTGACGGTCCCCTTTATTCAGTCAAAATCAGCCTTCGCATCCTTGACCGTCATGGAACCACCTTTGCTTTTTCAATCTAGCACAGATAATATATACGGACACAATAATCCAACAATATCAAATACCAATTTAAATCATAGAATAAACCATCTTCTGTTCTTGTCCAATTATGATCAAAATCTGGGAAGAGTGGGATTAGTAAGCTGGAAAATAGTTCAAAGTGTGACATCCTCAAAGAGAAGATCTGTACTGAGGTGAAAATTGTTTGACAATACCTCTTCAGTACTTTATTATTGTCAATCTTTACAGTGAGCCAGCTATTGGCAATATGTCAATTTTATTGTGTAAAAAAACAAATAGGATTTTTTTAAATATGATAAGCTTGATAAATACACATATTGAACTAAAATGTTAACAATGATCCAAATCATTTGAGAATCATCACTAAAAAATGTAAATACATAGCTTATAATTATTCTAAAAATCAAATATACTCAATCTCCATGGATATATACTTGACATGTTCAGCAGCGCGTACTGGATATGTCACTTTGTGGTTGACGAATACTTAAGTTATCATCATTATCACACACACTGTAAACTTATATCAATGATTCTAGACAATTTTTAACCCAGTTAGAGCTACAGAGTGACATTTTATTCGTGGCTTTGTTTCAATGTTAATGTTATATTACTTTTCAATTAACTAACAATCAACGAAAGTTGTCTCATTACGTGTCAATGGGGTAGCACATATTATAATAATTATTGACTAACAGTTATACCATATTAGTCAGTTGGCCAGGAATCAGAAACGAGCTTATTTAAGGTTTTCGTGTCGATTTTTCTGTACATACCTGAAACCTTGCTAGATTTATTCTCAGACCTCTTATAATGAAACCCCGACCGGTTGTCGGCTCTTATATGTGTGCACTAGAGCTACAGAGTATTTTCAAAATTGCCACCACATTCACCATTAAATTGTCAATTTTACCAGTCAATCAACATCATTATGAACAAAAAACCTAATTAAAAATAAAAAATAATGTGGATGTAATTACAGAAGTCCCCACTGAGCTTTTGTACATTTACATAGATATATATTTGTTTGTGAAATGGAAACACACTCGGAGGGCCGGGTAAACACATTGACTTGTCTCTCTGTCGACTGAATGTTGTATCACTGTTTATGCAAAAACAGCATTAGGCAAATACAATTTAATTATCAAATCTAGCATTCACAGGATTAATAAGGCGACCCAGCTTGGACACTTTGCCTGCATTTCAGTCTACTCATACACCTGACATGTACATCATTGAATCGACATTGAACCATACATAGGGACCCAGAAAATCCTGAAAAAATCCGGAAGAACAACAGTTTTCTGTGAATTATAAAAAAAAGCATAGCAATAAACCTCAATACCTAAGGATAATAGCGTCAAGGTTTGACGTCGATTGGATAAAAACTCAAGGAGAATGAGTTCCAGACATGTACATCATTGACCCACTTAGTGATCCAGAAAATCCCGAATAAATCCGGAACAACAACTGGGAATTCTTAAAAAAGATAAAGCATACCGCCTGACTATCTAAGACACTGATTGTATGAAAAGCAGTCTAACATAGAAAAATAAAAACGAGAAAGAATGAAAGCAAACTCATTATATTTGGGCCTAGCCCAAACATAATAAACATATCTCTAACATGAGATATATAGATATATTTCAGGTGCTTCAGCTAAATTAATCATAATAGTACTGTTCTATAATCATGTTTTATATGTAGTGTAAGTCACATTTCGTCATCTATATGTACATAGCTCCTATATGCATATTATATTGTATAAAACACTATATTATATTGTATACAGCACTATTATGAATTAGACACATATATTGCCATGATCTAAAATTGATATAGTCTATGATTTTACCTTAAAACACTATATTATATTGTATACAACACTATTATGAATTAGACACATATATTGCCATGATCTAAAATTGATATAGTCTATGATTTTACCTTTAATTATTTTTTATTGTACCACACGTAGTGCTATGTTGTTAATAATTAAAGGTTTAGTCAACTGTCAAAATAAATTGGACAAAGGTGTCCCCAGAATGCAACAGTGGCCCCTGGACATTCCACAATGACATATCACCCCAAATCCACAGCTATCAGTCAAGATAATAATACTATATGCATTTCATACACATCACCACATTAAGAGCAAGTTTCCAAATCATATAAACTCTATATACTTGATCGACATCCATGAGGAAATAATTCACCAATTCTCTTAATGTGGGCTTTGTGTTGAGACACAAACGGTTGTGTAACCATGGAGGTCTGGAAACATTTGACTCACAGCATATTGACAGTGAGAGCTTTCCCAGCCAACACGGCACACTCACTAAATGTTGTTTTATTGTGAGCCGACGTCGCAGACGTTGGTCTAACATTAAAACAACATTGGGCCAATTTCTCGTTTGAGTAGTAGGGGGCCTAACTTGTAATAAGTTCAGTCACTGATATTAATGCCGTCAAAGTGTACTCTATAGGCTAATGTAGGCCTACACCTGACCGTCCCACGCATGCCCATTTGGCAGTTGTATGAATCTTTAACCCTTACAGCGCGGGGATCGACTTTAGACGTCTATAGACGTCAGATTCTAACGTCTTAAGTCTAAAGTCACTGAAAGAGTAAACATCTTATAATGGCCTAAGACCCGTAACATAGGCATTCCAAATGAAGCAAAAAGAGCTAACTTACATTTATGATGATTTAAAATTGAATAAAACCCTTTGGTCTCCATAAGGTCAATGCAAAAATATTTCAGTGTTTTAGGGTTAATATCCACATCACATATGTGTATTTTCATACAGACCCCTATGTACGATAAGCTATGCACAGTACACAGTGGTTATTAGTCTACTTAGTGTGATCATGGAGATAGTAAACTCTACTATCTTCATGGTGTCATTTATATTTGAAACATACATTTTCAAACAGACCACTATGGACGATACGGTATGCTAACTACGTTCTCTTTATACAATAGTTGAGATAAATGTTCATATTTCCACTTTCATTTCTAGTTTGGTGATTTTCATAGTGAGTTCTTTGCCGCATGTCATGAGTGTATAATTGAATACAAACACATAATGTACTTCATGCTTGTTTTTACCAGAGACATACAGTCTGTTATGGTCAGTGTCCAGATGCAGGATGCGTGGCGATGGCATGTGTTGATTCATTATGCTCACCACATCTCCTGTCCTCCTCAGCAGCAGCACCTGATTCTGCAACCAGTCGGCAACCAGGACACCTCTGTGAGGGTCAGTGGTGACGTCAGTTATCCAGCCCAGCTCCACATCGTGTATGTCACCCTTGTATCGTGTCTTCACCTGTCCACTCCCGTCAATCATCACAACCTGGTTTTTATACCAGTCACAGACAACGTATTGGTCACCGTCACCATGACGTGTTACCCAGTACGGCCAGACGTCACCAGCCAGGTTGATGACAGCCAGCGTCTGACCGTCATGTCTGTAGCGGTAAATCCTGTGGCCTTGAGGATCACACACCATCAGATCCTCTGTCAGTCTGTCATTGCGTGATCCCCAAGGTTCATAGTTTAGCTTTTGTGTGTGATGGTGATCCATAGTGACGTCATCACGAATACTGATCCAGATCAGAGATTTATTGGTCAAGTCACTGATGACCAGCTTGGCCGTGGCTCCATCCGTCATTAGACACATTCCTACACTATTGCTCTCCACTCCACCTTTATGTTCATACTTGTGACTGAGTGAACCATCGGGTGTATAGCAGTACACTGTTATATCTGTCCAATGTACAACATAAACACGCTGATTATACACCACCATACCAAATACATAACCTTTATCCTGGGCATGTAAGCGGATCCTACTCAGCTTTACCTGTTTATCTGACGCCACAGAACCTGTCACCTCTACCTGTTTATCTGACGCCACAGAACCTGTCACCTCTACCTGCTTATCTGACGCCACATAACCTGTCACCTCTACCTGCTTATCTGACGCCACAGAACCTGTCACCTCTACCTGCTTATCTGACGCCACAGAACCTGTCACCTCTACCTGCTTATCTGACACCACAGAACCTGTCACCTCTACCTGCTTATCTGACGCCACAGAACCTGTCACCTCTACCTGTTTATCTGACGCCACAGAACCTGTCACCTCTACCTGCTTATCTGACACCACAGAACCTGTCACCTCCACCTGCTTATCTGACACCACAGAACCTGTCACCTCTACCTGCTTATCTGACGCCACAGAACCTGTCACCTCTACCTGCTTATCTGACACCACAGAACCTGTCACCTCTACCTGTTTATCTGACGCCACAGAACCTGTCACCTCTACCTGCTTATCTGACGCCACAGAACCTGTCACCTCTACCTGCTTATCTGACACCACAGAACCTGTCACCTCTACCTGCTTATCTGACGCCACAGAACCTGTCACCTCTACCTGCTTATCTGACGCCACATAACCTGTCACCTCTACCTGCTTATCTGACGCCTCATAACCTGTCACCTCCACCTGCTTATCTGACGCCACATAACCTGTCACCTCTACCTGCTTATCTGACGCCTCATAACCTGTCACTCCCACCTGTTTATCTGACACCACAGAACCTGTCACCTCTACCTGCTTATCTGACACCACAGAACCTGTCACCTCCACCTGCTTATCTGACGCCACATAACCTGTCACCTCTACCTGCTTATCTGACACCACAGAACCTGTCACCTCTACCTGCTTATCTGACACCACAGAACCTGTCACCTCTACCTGTTTATCTGACGCCTCATAACCTGTCACCTCCACCTGTTTATCTGACGCCACAGAACCTGTCACCTCTACCTGTTTATCTGACGCCACAGAACCTGTCACCTCTACCTGCTTATCTGACGCCACATAACCTGTCACCTCTACCTGCTTATCTGACGCCTCATAACCTGTCACCTCCACCTGCTTATCTGACGCCACATAACCTGTCACCTCTACCTGCTTATCTGACGCCTCATAACCTGTCACTCCCACCTGTTTATCTGACACCACAGAACCTGTCACCTCTACCTGCTTATCTGACACCACAGAACCTGTCACCTCTACCTGCTTATCTGACGCCTCATAACCTGTCACCTCCACCTGCTTATCTGACGCCACATAACCTGTCACCTCTACCTGCTTATCTGACACCACAGAACCTGTCACCTCTACCTGCTTATCTGACACCACAGAACCTGTCACCTCTACCTGTTTATCTGACGCCTCATAACCTGTCACCTCCACCTGTTTATCTGACGCCTCAGAACCTGTCACCTCTACCTGTTTATCTGACACCACAGAACCTGTCACCTTTACCTGTTTATCTGACACCACAGAACCTGCCATCGCTACCTTGTGTGTCACCACTGATTCCACGAAATCAACTTCCCTTTGATAGCATACCGCACAAGATTGATTTTTCCCAATTTTATCGATTTTCCAAATAACACTTGGTAGTACTTTACTAAATTGCTTTTCCACATCTCTCAGGATGGTATCTGTAACTGTAGAGTAATCATAAGCATTATCTTTTCTAGCCAGTTTTATTTGACAAGATTTCAGACTCTCCATAAAGGCCAGAGTCATCATCTGGCTATCTATGGTGGCATCAATTGTTTTCTTCACACGGCGACGGATATTCTGTAAATCTGATAATATCTTAGTCTCTTCCTTATTTAGCTTCTCTTGTGTTATCTTAAAGGTAGACTTAACGTAATCACATGCGTCACAGATATCTGCCTCAGCCTGTTTTTCTTGACATTTGGTATTATATATAGCTTTTTTCACAACAGCAATCAGTCCATCCATGGCTTCCCAGATCTGCTCTAATTTAACCTTACACATTTCTGCCTGTTTCTCAAGGTCATTACACTCATGACCTCGATGGTCACCTTGAGAACAAGTAACACATACAGGCATGTTACATGTAAGGCAGTACAAATCCATCACATAATGCTTGTGGCGGTGACATGGTGGGTAAGGGGGTACCTTAGACTCGGTGAATGCCTCATCTTCACTCGCTTGAATAACTTGATGCGTCTGGGTGACTCTAGATTTGCTATGATCATGATGACATTGTTGACAGAGATATTCACATTGCTTACAGTATTTAAGACCGAGTTGATCACAATCCTCTGTAGAGCAGACAACACCTCCATGTTTCTGTGGTTTATCCCCCTTCACTCCATTTTCTGCCATCACGACTTCTTTCAACTCGTTTATAAAGAAAAAAATGGGTAGATTGTCCATAACACCTTCATATAGAGTAGTCACCTCTTTACACTGTGGACAGGGCAGGGCGTTCCCATAGTTTCCCTTCTTATAATAATCTTCAAGACACTTGTAACAATAGATGTGATGACTTGACAAAAGTCTAGGATCCTGTAGTTCATTCAGACAAATAGGACACTCTATTAACTGTAACAAACTATGTTGTCTATCCGGCATACCTGACGCTGACGCGGTTGCCATGGTGATAACTTTAAAATACTTTTTCTTCCTGATTTTCAGTGTGGTTTGATCTCTTAGTATACAGTATAGCACACGAACTGGTCGCCTGTGTGACTGTCCAATGTGTTCATTACACACTGTCATTCACTGGCATTGATTTGTTGACACTGTTGCTAAGCTTCCACAGACACACACACCAGTCAATATTCTGTGAAATGCAGCGACGTCACTCGTTGATAACAAGGTTATATAACACCCACTCCTCCATACTTCATTCCGTAAAACGCAGTGACGTCACTCGGTGAAAACAAGGTTATATAAGAACCCTCCCCCATACGTCATTGTATTAGCCAGCTCGGTGAAAACAAATGAGGTCAAGGTTATTGAGTTTCACAGAATAACCTGTTATCTGGTGGACGGCGCTCTAAACACAAAACAACAACCAAATGTTGGCTCAATGCTGGACCAGCGTCGCAGACGATGGTCCAACATTAAGCCAACATTGGCTCAGTGTATTGTGTTGACTCGATGGTACTTATCAGTGATATCATACATCATAATAGTCATGTGTGCGTACTTATATCCCAGCAAACACGACACATTGAAACAACGTTGGCTTAATGTTTGGCCAGCGACTTGGGCTAACGTTAAGCCAACATTGTTTCAATGAGTTGTGTTTACTTGGTAGTCACATAATATAGACATGATATACCACGGATTAATGGTCCATATCCAAGCTAAAATCATTCCCGTATTTCTTATTTTTGACATGGTTGTCATTAAACCAACACTAGTTTAACGCCTATGTTTGCTGACAATAAGTGATACATATACGACACTACTAGCTGCTAGCCCAATTCAATTCATTTCAACATGTATTTATTTGTCACCGAGTACAAAAGTTCAGATACATAATGATAATGGTAAAATTCATACAAAATAATAAGACTCAATGACAAAAGAGGACAGAATACTAACAGTATTATGCGACCTCTCATAATCTACCAGGAATTAAAAACATATGAATAAAATGAGTAACGGTGCAAACGGTGCAAACATATCGCGTCTAGAGAAGGATGACATAGAGCTCAAGGGGTCCCATATCACATCAGGATGAGTTATTCAGCAAACACCGAGCATCGAACCAATGCCAGGTCAAAGCCGGACCGACGTCGTAGACGGTCGTCCAGCACCAAGCCAACAACAGTTCAAAGCACCATATCAGCCGGGCAACCCCCCTGCCCAACACTTGAATTGAAGTGAAAATTCCTAGTATTACAATATCTCATATTGTATAGTTAAAGTAGTAAAGAAAAGACAAAGCTAATAAAAGCATTTTCGTACTAAAATATTCAGTTTAAAATGTTTGATATGATAATATGACGATGCTGCTGGCACCTATATGTAACGAGTCTGATGACATGTTGTAGCGCCTGCACCACACACAGTTTAATGAGTATAAGAATGTCAGTATAAAATAATGTAAAATATGAAGTGATTATAAAATGAACGACTTATCAAGTCACTATATCTCCATGAAATTGGTGTGATTGTGTAAAAACTACAAGTCTAAGTCTAATAATTAAAACATGCAATATAGGTCACATTCCCGTAGGAACTGAATAATAAAACCTGCAGGGGTGTCCCTAAATAGTTCAAATGGGGAATTAAATGCAAAAAACTTTCTTCTGATGTGTCTTACAGTGAGACAATTATTGCAGCACATAGGTAGCAATTCTCCTCTCAATAAATAGCCGTTTGTGAAATAGGCATTGCCAGTTCTGGCCCTACATAAGACAACGTCATCTCTTCGGCGTTCCATTGGTGTAAAAGATCGCTTAATGATTGGTTGTACCTCGAACAATTTGCTGGTGACATTGATGTTCCATTCACTTTGCAAAATCTCATCAAGGTAGACAGAGATGTTGTACTTGAAATCAGTATATGGTATATAATAAAACTGTTTTGTCTTATCCAGGGCAGCCTTGGCCAAAACATCAGCCCGTTCATTGCCCTGTATTCCAATATGGCTGGGTACCTAGCTAAAAACAATGTCCTTGTGCCCAGACAAGTAGTGACACATATGCAAAATATTGGAAACAATTGGGTTGTTGAGTTTTTGACTCTTAAGAGCCTGCAATGAAGATAGCGAGTCTGTGATGATCATGAACTCCTCGTCACTACTATCCCAGATGTATTCGATGGCAGCTTCAATAGCTAACAGCTCTGCTGTGCAAATTGAAGCCTCATCGTTGATACGACAGCTAAATTCATGATCATCACAGACAAAGGACATAGCTGTCCTCTTGTCTTCCTTTGATCCGTCAGTATACACCTTCCGGTGCCTCGGAAATCTACAAAATAGCTCTAGCAACATGCCCTGGAAGACAAGGAGACAGGTGTCTCCCTTCCTGAGATCTGAGAGGTTAAAAAGTATATTAGGCTGTTGAAGAAGCCAAGGTGGACATTCTGGTGGGCGCACAACGCTAATTGCGTCGAGCTCCACCTCCATGTCCTCTAGATGGGGTTGGAGCCTTATACCCAAAGGAGGCATAGTCCCTGGCTTGTTATTAAATAATCTCTTGTATTCAGGGTTCACAACACACGAGTATGCCGGGTTCTCAGGATCTGCTTTCATCTTCATATAGTATTGCAGGCTCAGCTTCAACCGGCGAGTCTCTAAAGAGGGCTCACCGGTCTCCACCTGAAGGCTTTCAATGGGCGATGTTCTAAATGCCCTTGAGCATAATCTCAAACCTTGGTTCGCGATTGGATCAAGTACTGCTAAGTACGATCGTCTCTCTGACCCATAAGCAATACAACTATAATCCAGTTTGGATCTGATGTGAGACCGGTAAATCCTCAGTAAGGTTGTCCGATCACCACACCACGCCTTGCTGGATATAACTCGTAATATTTGTAATGCTTTCCTACACTTATCTTTCAACAGCCAGATCATCAACATATAACGATTTTTCAATATCTTCTGGTAAAGCATCAATTATACTGTTTATTTTAACGGTAAATAGAGTTGGTGAAAGGATGCTACCTTGTGGGACACCCTCCTCCTTTGGATTTAGTGAAGATTGGGTGTTGTCCAAGCGGACTTTAAATTGTCTCCCCTTCAAAAAATTGTCAATGAATAAGGGTAATCTACCCTTTAAGCCCATTTCATGGAGATCTTTCATGATACCACCCTTCCATGTGGTATCATAGGCCTTTTCTAAATTAAAAAATATTCCAACTGTATGTTGATTTTTTACAAAACCTTGACGGATATAAGTCTCCAGTCTGACCAAATGGTCTGTGGTGCTTTTGCCTTTTTGAAAACTACATTGATATTTAGTTATTATGTTATTGTCTTGTAAAAACCATGTGAGACGATGATTGATCATGCACTCCATGATTTTGCAAAGACAACTGGTCAATGCTATTGGCCTATAATTATTAGGATATGTTCGATCTTTTGCAGGTTTAGGGACCGGGATCACTGTTGCTTCTCTCCATCCATCTGGGAAATCCTGAGATTGCCACAGATTATTCAAGAGTAGAAGCAACAGATCAAGTGATACATCAGGCAAATGTCTCAGAAACTGGTAGTGAATTTCATCAGGGCCAGTTGCCGAATCAGTTGCCTGAGCGATGGATTTGATTAACTCTCCTTTAGAGAAATTAACATTGTACTTTTCGTCATTATCTGACTCAAAATCCAATGTGTTCTTCTTCTCCTTGTCCCTAATCCTTCGAATTTTTTCCTGATAATGATCTGGCGATGATTTAGCAGCGAAGGATGTCGCCAGCGTTTTTGCAATGTCCGTTTTATTGGTTATTGTGTCAGAATCAGTGACAAGGTACTTGATGGTTTTATCTTTCCTCTTGCCACTGATTTTGCGCAGCATTTGCCAAGTATGTTTTGCCGATGTATTATTATTTAGTGTGGAGACATATGCTCTCCAAGATTGACGCTTGGCTTCACTGATTGTGCGGCGAGCTTTAGCGTAACAACTCCAAGACGACGACACAAAATAAACACAAAATAAATCACAATCACAGCTGTGAATATTATAGTTTTCCATCGGTTAATGGAATGTCATTATTTAGTAGGTATTTCTTCAAACGCTGTTTAAATGTGGTAATAGTACAATTAATGTTAATTTTATTGAGTAAATAATTCCATATAATAACTCCTGTATACAAAATCGTTTTTTGTAATGTAGTAGTTTTTATAATCGGTACATGCAAATAATCACTCTGTCTGGTAAAGTATGTAGCCTATGCGCTGCAGAGTTTTTCACAAACATTTCAGATATATCTGAAGGAACAATATGTTTTTCTATTTTAAACATCAATATTGCAACCTTTAACTTATAAATTTTATATATCTTTAAAATAGCAATTTTTTCAAATATCGGTGAAGTATGAGCCAAGTAGGACGATGAATTAATAATCCTGACAGCTCTGTTTTTGTATTTTAAATAATGACGATATGTATTTATCACATGTACTACCCCACACTTCTATGCAATAACAAATATATGGAAGTAAAAAACTATTATACAGAGTTAGTAAAGTTGATGATTTTAGTACTTTTCTAGCTTTACACAATAGACCAATTCACGAGCTAATTTACATTTAATAACTTTAATATGACTTGCCCAGTTTAAGTGTTCATCAATTATAACACCCAAATTTTTTGTATCTTCTACATGCTTTAAAATGTCGTTGTCGATTTTGAGATGCTTTGTAGTAGCTGGACATTTTCTAATAGTTCTGAAAATAATATAGTGTGTCTTGTCAATATTTAAAGATAGTTTATTACATTTTAAACACTCAACAATTTTTTGCAGTTTCAGAATATTTTTTCTATTAGCAAACACACGTTGAACCAAAGTTGGCTTAATGTTGGGCTAGCGTCAAAGACGGTGGGCCAACGTTAAACAACATTGGTTCAAATTTTAGAGATGAGAATTAAGTCCCCACTGATCTTTTGTACTTTTGAATAAACTTATATTTGTTTGGCAAATGGAAACACATTCAGAGCATGCGAATCTGGCCCAACATTAAAACAATACTGGATTGACGTTTCGCGTTTGCTGGAATTGGACCTGTTATTTCAATTGTCAAATCTAGCACATTAAAGGCTACTATTGAACATTGTGAACATGCAAGGTTGGTTCATTGATAGGCATCTGTCTGCAAGACTGGCCCTACATCGAAACAGCATTAAGCAAATGCAATTTAATTATCAAATCTATCATTTATATGGTCAATAGGGCGAACCAGCCTGGACAAACTGCCCATAGCCTCATTCTATTCACGCAATAAATGGGTTTCAGGCGACATGTAATGCTTTCACCCGACATTCAAATGACAAAAAAATTAAAACCCCCCTCGCCTTCAAATGTAATTAGTGCAGAATCTATAATAGATAAACATATCATACAAACACTGGTTCAACGCCTCGTGTTTGCTGGGAGCTGCGTACAACCCAGTAAACACAAAACATTTGTATACCATTTGTACAATGTTGGGCCAGCGTCGAAGCCGTTGGGCCGACATTGTACTAATGTTATACAAATGTTTTGTGTTTGCTGGTCTGGTATTGCTTAATACTAACTTTTTTTTCAGATTTCATATATATATACATTCACAGTACATGTACATACAATATACAGTACAGAAAAAAAGAGAACAAGACAATACGTATAGTAAGACATGATAAAAAAGAAAGAAAAAACAGAACAAAAACAAAAATATGCTTTATTTATGTGAAGTGTTTCTACGTGGTTATTATCTGGTTAGTTAATAGTAATTGAAAAAAAAGTAATATTATATTCACAATAATATGACAGTTCAAAATCTACATTTTTTCGTCATCTGATCACCCAGCAAACAAGAGAAACAAGCGCCAATGCCGATTCAATGCCGGTCCTCTGCATACGACGCCGGCCCAGCACCAAAGCAACACTTGGCCAATGCGTCGTGTCTACTGAACAATAGCCCCCTTCGACATCACAACAGAACAAGATATACGTCCACCCAACGCCGGCCATCACTCTACCAACACGGGGCGAACGCTTCGTGCCTGCCGGGGTTATCGTTGGCCCTTCGTCTGTGACGCTGGCCCACATTCAGCGTGGCGTCAAACACGACACGGTTACCAAATACTGGGCTAATGTTGGGTAAGCGTCGTACACGGTGGGCCAACATTAGCCCAGCATTGGGTGAACGTATCGTGTTTGACCACCTGCATATTCACACACAGAGACACAGACAGCATGAGCGGTGAGAAGTGAACCTATATGTCTCCCCTTCTGTGTACAGCGGGGAGACATAATTCCTCACATTTGTGCGACGTTAGTACAACATTGGTACAACATTGGTTCAATGTATCGTGTTTGTTTGGTTTACACCCTTTTATTGTCAAGCGGACGAGATGATGATGCGTGACCGGTCACGGAGTTCTGGACACGGGAGTTAATGTGGCTTGACGATATACATATGTCACACCACATAGAGTTGAACCCAACAAACACGGAACGTGGAACCAATTGTGTATTGATGTTGGGCCAGCATCGCAGACGATGGCCCAACATCGAATATAATTATCTTACCCTTTTTCTACCGAGCACGGCTATGATCGTGCTCAACTTATCTATAATCGACTCAAAACATCGTTTGAATGTGAAATATGCCTGATTACTGTAAAATTCAAACAGTGCCCTCCAATTTGAATTTTTTTTTCACTCCCTTGAACCTGTGAGTTGTGTGAGTGAGGCATAGCTGCGAGTGAGTGAAAATTGAAACTAAAATAATTAGCGATCAAACAGCGAATGTGTGATGACTGAATGAATGAAATTCTATATAGCGCATGTATCCAGCCGGAGGCTGTTCAGAGCGCTGAACATCGAGAGTAACTTAGCAAGGCCCGTTATCAGGTTATCATTCAAATTCCAGCTCAGTCTCCTGGGAGATATACAGCTGAGCTGCCATTGAGGCGCATGAAGCTATTTTTCTTTCCAAGCAAATTCGTCTTATGTGCCAAGTACTCACACATTGTGGATTTTCTGGGGTCTCGCCGGATGGAAACTGCGCCTACGTTTTAAAAAAAATAGCGATCAAACAGCGAATGTGTGATTAATGAATGAATGAAATCTTATATAGCGCATGTATCCAGCCGGAGGCTGTTCAGAGCGCTGAACATCGAGAGTAACTTAGCAAGGCCCGTTATCAGATTATCATTCAAATTCCAACTCAGTCTCCTGGGAGATATACAGCTGAGCTGCCATTGAGGCGCATCAAGCTATTTTTCTTCCCAAGCATCTAAGGGTGATCCATTCGTCTTATGTGCCAAGTACTCACACATTGTGGATTTTCTGGGGTCTCGCCGGATGGAAACTGCGCCTACGTCTGTTGAGGTTATTTTACGTCCACCTCTAGTTCAGTCAGACGAGCCATCTGATTTACGTGGTTCTCTGAGCCCCACGACACGACATCGCTGCGCGCAACATGTCCTAGTATTACATACAGCACCTGGCAGTCCCGGGCGGTCACCCATCCAATTATTAACCGAGCGCGACGTTGCTTAACTTCTGTGATGATGACTGTAGGTGTGATCGCTCTGTATTTCATCAGGAATATCGCAGCACTGATTGAAGGTACACTTTACTATTGACCGAATTACAATAAAAGTCATTCAATAAAATTCATTCATCTGGGCCAATACATGTGTCTACAGAGTGGCTACAACATAGTATAGGGGCCCAGTCATGTTATGTCTACACAATATAACTGACGGAACGGGATATTTCACAAAGGCAAAACCTTGTATTTCCAAGTGTTTCCAATGCTCATTTGACGTACCACGTCAGAGATGTTAAACGTGGAAATAATAACATATGGATGTATAATATATCGCACTACGATATGGGAATAACTAACGAGAGGTAGGAAATATTGACCATTAATACGTATACAGTAAAAACTAAATATTTACCCACTTTAAGTTGTGTCTCGCTAGCTTCAAGTTAGGCAGCAATAGACCGACTTCCAGGACTTAGAGTGCTGCTCACTACTTCAAGTGGACGAAAAAAATTATATTTGTTTAATTTCAATCAATCATTTGCAAATATTGCTGTTTAAACCCCCTTTTCATTCGCAAATACAATGACTTAATCGACTAATAAAACATTTTTACTGGAAAATTTTATAAATGACTAAGTCAGCGCTTTCCGCGTCACTTGAGTATTTATTTTATAGATCTACCACGATTATAAATATTTAAATATTTCAGTGCGAGGATCGAAATCCCTGCATAAAGAATTCACTCGCACAGCTTGCATTATCTGAGAGCTCGCACCTCACTGTCAGAGCCTGTTGATCACTCATTGCGTGCTCGCTGAATTGAGTGTTGTACGAGTTGTAGGAGGAGTACAAGTAATATACGAACGTAGGTTTTTTAACAATGATCAAAGAGTGATCTAATAGTGATCTAAGGGTGATTCAAGAGTGATCTCAGAGTGATTTAAGAGCGAGTTGAGAGCTCCAAGAGCTATAAAAAATGTCTGCCACAAGATATGTCCGCATAAATGCAAAAAGAAATGTCAACCACAAGATATGTCTACAAAAAAAAAATGGAATGCTCGCCTCAAGATAAGGCTAATATTTCTATTGGCGTTTGTAATAGCTCGTATATATTTTATAAATTTAGAATAAATGGTATGAAACTTTCACACACTTTTTAACTTCTTTCTCAACACATTATACCTGCGTGCAGCACTAATTCAACACTAAGGTTAGGTTTTCAGATTTTAACTGCGTGCAGCACTAATTCAATCACTGAGGTTGGGTCAGCTTTCCACTGCGTGCAGCACTAACTCAACACTAGGGATAGGTTTTCAGGTTTTAACTGCGTGTAGCACTAATTTAACACTAATGATAGGTTTTCAGATTTAAACTGCGTGTAGCACTAATTCAATGACTGAGGATGGTTTCCAGGTTTTTACTGCGTGCAATAATTCATCACTCAATATGGGTTTACAGGTAATGGCTGTTTGCAGCACTGATTCAACCATTCAGGATGGGTTTTCAACGCACCGTTGGATGTAATACTAAAATGCCGGAATCTTTAAGTCTATGTATGGACGCGCCCAAAAGGGGTTTGTCTAAGGTGAGCTAAAATTCAAATGTGTAACCATTAAACACAGAAATATTTTGTAGATATCGAGAAAATGTCTGACGAAACATCACCATACCATTATTAGAAAATATTTATAAAAAAAATTTAATGTTATGCAAAAAACATCATTAAGAACGTTTTAAAAACATTTTTACAACATCACATAATGTTCAATTTCTTAAAAAAACATATAAATAAAGTTTAAAAAACTGTTTTATTATATTTGTTTGTCTAACATTAAACCCTACGAATATTTGTATGCGACTTTATTAAATACAATGTTAAGAAAATGATTTATGTTTTCTGGGTAGGCCTATCAATTAAAAGTTGCATTGAGTTTGTCATAATTTGTCAGCCATTGTTGAGTTACGGATTACAATTATCACTGAAATTCACTGTTTTTTAATTTATTTTAAGGCTTGGCACACTTTTCTGGCACTGATGATCGTAGCTACATTTAGTACATACATCACTATCAGTAATTTCCAAGTGCGGTTTCCATTGGATACACACTATACAGGTTCGTGCACATAATCATAGTAATGTAAGTTCACATTAATTAGTTTCGGTCAAGTTCGCTGGTGACGGCTGTTCCATAATAATTGGGGTCACCACAGCCGTTAAGAAAGTTTCTTGCAGACATTACACACTCTTTAACCCTTTAAGCCCTCACGATGCAATAAAGCATAGTTTTACATCCCTGAAAACAGACCCAATTTTCCTACAATAAAGGGTTTTAGAACGAAAATTTCCATGAAACCGGTTCACTATCACATGGCAATTTAATCAAAACTGATCGCTCTTAAAAATGTTATGGGTTCAATTCCTCAACAGCCCAATCAGGTTCGCAGATGAGGTACTGTTCCATAGTAACTGGACCACCATTACTTTTTTCACATATACATTTTTAAAATGTACTTAACAGCGATATCACAAGTAACGAATTGTGTGCTTCTTATCTAATATGTCATACACTACATACCTATTAAATAATACAATTTGTTTTTTTTTAATTTAAGGCAATTTTGCATTATCGGAAGCACATGCCGAGCCTACCAAGAGAATAGAGCGTGTGTGTAAACGGATCCAGCAGGGTGCATACCCTCCAATGGCTCCAATGGCATACAACGGGAATATCACCATACAACAGGGTGCATACCCTAAGGCTCCAATGACGTACAATAGGAACATCACCAGAATCCACGCCATCGTGGACGACTATCACAAGGTGGTGTATTGTCCTATCCCAAAGACTGGCACCACCAGCTGGTGGGGTATAATCGGCAAAATAGTGGACCGTGAGAAACAGCAGAGAAGGAGATGGTTCTCACAGCACCCCTATCATGACGACTCTCACCAGGGAGCAGGGAGATACAGGTAAATGACACCCCTATCATGACGACTCTCACAAGGGAACAGGGAGATACAGGTAAATGACACCCCTATCATGACGACTCTCACAAGGGAGCAGGGAGATACAGGTAAATGACACCCCTATCAAGACGACTCTCACCAGGGAACAGGGAGATACGGGTAAATGACACTCTTATCATGACGACTCTCATAACGCAGCAGAGAGATATAGGTAAAATAATCACAATAATAAGATTTATCTCACTCTGTGCAGTGGTATTTAATATGAGCATATCGGTATTAGCCCATACCGCTCCCTACACTAACAAATGTGGACAAGTGTTTAGCCAAAGAAGCGGCAATTTAAATGTTTAGCAGTAAAAAATATAGCACAGTAATTTTCCGGGAACTTTTAATATATGGAAGCAAATTAAACGGTTACACGGGTCTAACTCTGCCCATTGCTTATTTTGCAGTGTATTATTTTTTCCAACTAGTTAGTTAGAACTAGAAAATATATTTTAAGAAGTCAAAGTCCAGTCCAGCTGACTCCACAGAGCCACCTGGTGAATGACCATGAACATAGACATCCCTCTGTCTCTGATTTCTAAGCTTCCATACTTTTATATACAATAAATAAAACAACTGGGGGGGGGGGGGTGTTGGGCATTGCGATGCAAAGTAGGCTTATAATAATAATGTCAGTGTTCAATTTAATCGGGTTGATGGCTACATTATAGAATTTAAATTATTACCCTCTTGAAGTTGTGTCTCGCAGCTCACAACTTCAAGTGGGTGACAATTACTTACATGTAAAGTTTGTGTGTAAACATATGCTCAGCAAATACAATGCTAATTTCACCTTCAAATGTTTTCGTTTGAAGGTCAAATAAAATGGCTGAAAAAAGCTATAGCCGCGATTTCTACTTTACTGGTCAACCCTTCCAACGCGGCGATCGACTTCAGACGTCAGAATATGCCGTCTGTAGACGTCAGATTCTGACGTCTAAAATCGATCCAGGCACTGTAAGCGTGAAAAAAAATATAATAGCCGTAAACCCATAACATAGGTAATCAAATGAAGAAGAAGGAACTAACTAAGACATTTATGATGATTTCAAATTGAAAAAAACCCTTTGGTCTCCATGGTTTATGCAAAAATAATCAGCGCATGTTGTTGCAGTGCACTTTATGAGTTTGGAATAAACGTGCTATTGTCTGGTGGTGGACGTCGTGAAGTCAGCGATGACATTCCTGATCCAAGAACAGATTACTTTAAATTTATTCAAGTTCGCCACCCACTTGAGCGGCTTGCGTCAGCTTACGCGGACAAAGTCCAGGGATATAATGCCAAGACAAAGGGGCGCTTAATTCACATGAAGGTTCGTTATTACTTGGACTTATTCCTTGGGGGTTTTGTTAAGTTAAAACAAATCCAAAAATCCGAGAAAAACTCGGATTGGTCAGACCCCAGCCTCCCACCCCCCTATCCATTTTTTTTAGAAACATTTGGAAACATGAAAACACCACAAAAAACACAAAAAAAACCACAAAATTTCAAAAAAAAATTCGGGCATGACCCACCCACCCACGTCCGAGTTTTTCTCGGATTTTGGATTTTTGTTTCACTTGAAAAAGCCCCTTAGTAAGTGTTAGGAAATATGTTTATGTTAGTTTAATATAAAGCTGGGGTTAAAAAATCGAGCGCCAGTTAAAAAAAACTGTTAAAAAGCAAGTGATATTAATAACAGGGGGAAATAAGAATTACCGATTAATGCCGAATATAATATAAATACACAATAATAATACTATATACTTCTCTCTACAGAAGAAGCTGGGAAACAGAACTTGGAAACGACGGGATAAAGTCTCAATCACGGAATATCTCACATACATCGTAAGACAAAATATTTATATATTCAAGTTTTTGATGGTATATTCTGTCACCTAGGATCTAAAACGATTTATCACAGATTAAATCTGATAATATTCACGGTTTTAGTGGTTTGGGGAATTAAAAAAGGACATCAAATAAATATTAAAATTCTATGGTATAGGAATAAAACTTTCAATCACTTGAAGATGTATCTTGCTACCGCGACACACAACAAAGTGGTTAATATTAATTTGTTCGGTCAAGAAAGTTTATATATTATAGACGATAGCAATATATTATAAAACACGTTGAAAATGAACAATTTAAAAACAACATTATTCAATAATAACATGGTCATAATAAAGCTATTCTCTACATATTCATTTATGAATAACCTAGGTCTATATTCCAGATACAACATTTCATTTTATGACATAGCAGGGTACAGAATGTAACTAGCATGCAAACCCCCATCTCCGTGAATACGAAATATTTCTATAAAGTACAATTATTGTGAGGTCATTGTTCAATACAAAACGCCTTACAATTTGAACAGTGAAGATGTCTGATACATTAAAGTTCAACATATTTACAATCAGTTCACTAATTTCCGCTGGCAATACGAGTTTGATATACTCCAAATTTGTCTGTATATATTATCCCTGAATCGAAGGACAGGCAAATAATGCACGTCTAGTGGTAGTATCACCATTACATGCCATTATCATATGGACCATTCCCATTAATAATCTTTTAAAACGTTTTTTATTTTTTATAGGCTTCACCGGATATTGAGCTTACACATGAAGGAGATGTTCACTGGAAAACGTTTAATGTTAGTATGTTTTTCTTTGTTTATGCATAAATTACCTATCTCGACGTGTTAAATATATTATACCATACGCTGTTTTGCCTTAGCCCGATGTGTTTTGTTTCTAGTTTAGTTGTTTCGTTGCTAATTTAGTTGTTTGTTTAGTTGCTAGTTTAGTTGTTTTTATTGTTAGTTTGGTTGTTTTGTTTCTACAATGTTATCTATCTACAAATCTATTAGCCGTGTCGTCCTCTCCGAGGCCGTGGATTGATGTATTTCCTTTACCCGAAAAATCCAAAATGGCGGCGACTGAGAGCGATCCCGACCCCCAGGTCCGAAAAATGTCCATAACTTTTTAATGACTATGTGACCTCTGAGCTGAGCATGCGGGCATGGAACTGAAATGTTACTTATTCTAAAAAAACAATTTTGAACCTCATTATTCAGCGATATTTTCCGATATGACAGTCCAAAGAAATGTCCCATAATTTTTACGCTGTCAATCTGTGGCTGAAACCTGGGACTACAATTCTATGACCTTACATTTTGATTGACATAGTGATCTTTGCTCTATCTACGTCTTTTCAAATGGTGAACAAATTTCCCCCCTCACAAAACCAATGTAATGTAATTGTCCTATAGAAGTATGTCGTCTGATCATGAAAAATGTATATAATCATACAGTAAAAGAATTAATTTGCGACCAAACATTTGCACATCTTGATGTTGAAACATATATCTTAGAATATGATATTTTAATAATGATTTAATTTCATTCATTTTGATTTACAGAGTCAATGTGATCCTTGCTTCATACATTACGATCACGTGGCTCATCTAGAAAATCTGGATAGTGACTTGGATGTCATTTTACCACACTTCAAGTCTGCAGATTTAAAGAAGACGTTCCCGGAATTGAACAGAAGTAATGGAAAAAACAGCACATATACCACGTTTTACCACGGACTTGCTGCTTCTGTTTTGAAACCAGTACTTGATAAATACAGAGCAGATGCAGATATGTTCGGGTATACTTTTGACGAATATTTAGAAGAAAGTGACAAACACCTGTTGATGTCAAGCTGATCTGGAAACATTATTTTTTTGCTAACAAATTCAATACCAGTTTTCAAACATGCTGAAGACAAAACATGGCATCAATCAGCAAGATCAAAATTGTTGACTTCCATTTTGTCAAATCTGAATGATTTTCACTCACTTCAAGTTGTGAAAATTGTGAAAACTCCGATTAAATAGTTTGGCGGTTAAAGGGTTAAAGTGCTAATTACATTAATAGCAGTTTTCCTGTTTTTATTTGCCCTCCGAACAACGGAATTCCAAGAAGAAATAAGCATTATATGATATAAAATAATAAATAAATAAAAGCTTATAAAGCGCGAAAATGTAATGCTAGTGACAGATACCAGGGAATGATATGTAGTTCTAATACCAGTATAAAACATTATCGTTGTATAAATTCACCAATTTATTGATTAAATTACCTTGAATAAATTACACTATACATTTCAAGCATGTTATATATGTTGAACAGACTACTATTGCAATACAGTTGAATATCAACCACATATTGCGAACAAATGTTCATTTAAAGCCAACATCAGATTATGCGTCGGTAACTGTTGTCTCCATAAAAGGTCAACCTCGGATTCTGTGTATTTTCCTCCTCGACATACACTTGCGACAGAAGCAGAAATTTGAATACAAGAATATGGTACAATAATAATACAGTTCTAAAGTTAAAAATCGTGGATCATGCATTTATTCATGCGCTGTTAATAATTGAAGCCACTCAAACCAATGACGATGGTCCATGGAGTAACTCCACTTCACCTAATCACAGATCGTTATTTAGTCACCTTCATATTTACTCTACTGCAGCATTGGGTTAATGCCTCATGCTTGCAGGGTAAATACGGCGAAGATAACATCCCAGTTGGATTATTTAACCCCTTGTCTTCATCAATCGTCACTTATTAGTTTCGTTTATTTTGAATTTGAGTTATTTTCAAGGACAACTTAATATTTAATACAAAATATTTTGCCAATTTCTGGGGAATCTGTTTGCAAACGTATACAGACGCCTACCAGCCCGTATAGAGGGGCCTGCGAGGCTATATCAGGGAAAGAGGTAAACGCACATAGTGGTTTACGAGCCTATAACAGGAAAAGAGGTAAACATGTAGGGGTTTACGAGCCATATCAGGATAAGAGGTAAGCCTATATATGGCTTTACGAGCCATAACAGGATACGAGGTAAGCCTATATATGGCTTTACGAGCCATAACAGGATAAGAGGTAAACGTATATAGGGGCTTACGAGCCATAACAGGATAAAAGGTAAACGTATATAGGGGTTTACGAGCCTATAACAATACAATATGTAAACGTATATAGGGGTTTACGAGCCTATAACAAGATAAGAGGTTAATGTTAAATTATTCAAAGATATATTAGCTGTCCATTTGATTTTGGAATTGTCACGTAATTTCAACTTCAATAGAAATAATTTCATTTCAACACTGTGTAATATGTAAGGCCTCACCCCTCTTAGTGGTGTGAGGGTCAGGCATATCTCCTCTTAGTGGTGTGAGGGTCAGGCCTATCTCCTCTTATACAGACGCCTACGAGCCCGTATATAGGGGCCTACTAGGCTATAGCAGGGAAAGAGGTAAACGCACATAGTGGTTTCCGAGCCTACAACAGGGAAAGAGGTAAACATGTAGGGGTTTACGAGCCAAAACAGGATAAGAGGTAAGCGTATATAGGGGTTTACGAGCCATAACAGGATAAGAGGTAAACGTATATAGGGGTTTACGAGCCTATAGCAGGATAAGAGGTAAACGTATATAGGGGTTTACGAGCCATAACAGGATAAGAGGTAAACGTATATAGGGGTTTACGAGCCATAACAGGATAAGAGGTAAACGTATATAGGGGTTTAGGAGCCATAACAGGATAAGAGGTAAACGTATATAGGGGTTTACGAGCCATAACAGGATAAGAGGTAAACGTATATAGGGGTTTAGGAGCCATAACAGGATAAGAGGTAAGCGTATATAGGGGTTTACGAGCCTATAACAAGATAAGAGGTAAGCGTATATAGGGGTTTACGAGCCATAACAGGATAAGAGTTAAGCGTATATAGGGGTTTATGAGCCATAACAGGATAGGAGGAAAGCGTATATATAGGGGCTTACGAGCAATAACAGGATAAGAGTTAAGCGTATACAGGGGTTTACGAGCCATAACAGGATAGGAGGAAAGCGTATATATAGGGGTTTAGGAGCCATAACAGGATAAGAGGTGAACGTATATAGGGGTTTACGAGCCATAACAGGATAAGAGGTAAACGTATATAGGGGTTTACGAGCCATAACAGGATAGGAGGAAAGCGTATATAGGGGTTTACGAGCCTATAGCAGAACAATAGGTAAACGTATATAGGGGTTTAGGAGCCTATAACATGACAAAAGAGATTAATGTTGAAGTATTCTAAGATAATTCTAGCTGTCCATTTGATTTTGGAATTGTTACGTAATTTCAACTTCAATGAAAATAATTTCATTTCACCACTGTGTAATATGTAAGGCCTAACCCCTCTTAGTGGTGTGAGGGTCAGGCCTATCTCCTCTTAGTGGTTAAGGGTCAGGCCTAACCCCTCTTAGTGGTGTGAGGGTCAGGCCTATCTCCTCTTATACAGGGAAAGAGGTAAACATGTAGGGGTTTACGAGCCAAAACAGGATAAGAGGTAAACGTATATAGGGGTTTACGAGCCATAACAGGATAAGAGGTAAACGTATATAGGGGTTTACGAGCCTATAACAAGATGAGAGGTAAGCGTATATAGGGGTTTACGAGCCATAACAGGATAAGAGTTAGGCGTATATAGGGGTTTACGAGCCATAACAGGATAGGAGGAAAGCTTATATATAGGGGTTTACGAGCCATAACAGGATAGGAGGAAAGCGTATATAGGGGTTTACGAGCCATAACAGGATAAGAGGTAAGCGTATATAGGGGCTTACAAGCCATAACAGGATAAGAGTTAAGCGTATATAGGGGTTTACGAGCCATAACATGATAGGAGGAAAGCGTATATATAGGGGTTTAGGAGCCATAACAGGATAAAAGGTAAACGTATATAGGGGTTTACGAGCCATAACAGGATAAGAGGTAAGCGTATATAGGGGCTTACGAGCCATAACAGGATAAGAGGTAAGCGTATATAGGGGCTTACGAGCCATAACAGGATAAGAGGTAAGCGTATATAGGGGTTTACGAGCCATAACAGGATAGGAGGAAAGCGTATATAGGGGTTTACGAGCCTATAGCAGAACAATAGGTAAACGTATATAGGGGCTGAGGAGCCTATAACAGGACAAGAGGTTAATGTTGAATTATTCAAAGATATATTAGCTGTCCATTTGATTTTCGAATTGTCACGTAATTTCAACTTCAATAGAAATATTTTCATTTCACCACTGTGTAATATGTAAGGCCTCACCCATCTTAGTGGTGTGAGGTTCAGACCTACCCCCTCTTAGTGGTTAAGTGTCAGGCCTAACCCCTCTTAGTGGTGTGAGGGTCAGGCCTAACCCCTCTTAGCGGTGTGAGGGTCAGGCCTAACCCCTCTTAGTGGTGTGAGGTTCAGACCTACCCCCTCTTAGTGGTGTAAGGGTCAGGCCTAACCCCTCTTAGCGGTGTGAGGGTCAGGCCTAACCCCTCTTAGTGGTGTGAGGGTCAGGCCTAACCCCTCTTAGTGGTGTGAGGGTCAGGCCTATTCCCTCTTAGCGGTGTGGGGGTCAGGCCTAACCCCTCTTAGCGGTGTGAGGGTCAGGCCTAACCCCTCTTAGCGGTGTGAGGGTCAGGCCTAACCCCTCTTAGCGGTGTGAGGGTCAGGCCTAACCCCTCTTAGTGGTGTGAGGGTCAGGCCTCACCCCTCTTAGTAGTGTGAGGGTCAGGCCTAACCCCTCTTAGCGGTGTGGGGGTCAGGCCTAACCCCTCTTAGCGGTGTGAGGGTCAGGCCTAACCCCTCTTAGCGGCGTGGGGTCAGGCCTAATCCCTCTTAGCGGTGTGAGGGTCAGGCCTAACCCCTCTTAGCGGTGTGAGGGTCAGGCCTAACCCCTCTTAGCGGCGTGGGGGTCAGGCCTAATCCCTCTTAGCGGTGTGGGGGTCAGGCCTAACCCCTTTTAGTGGTGTGGGGGTCAGGCCTAACCCCTCTTAGTGGTGTGAGGCTCAGGCCTAACCCCTCTTAGCGGTGTGGGGGTCAGGCCTAATCCCTCTTAGCGGTGTGGGGGTCAGGCCTAATCCCTCTTAGCGGTGTGAGGGTCAGGCCTAACCCCTCTTAGCGGTGTGGGGGTCAGGCCTAATCCCTCTTAGCGGTGTGAGGGTCAGACCTAACCCCTTTTAGAGGTGTGAGGGTCAGGCCTAACCCCTCTTAGCGGTGTGAGGGTCAGGCCTAACCCCTTTTAGAGGTGTGAGGGTCAGGCCTAACCCCTCTTAGTGGTGCGAGGGTCAGACCCAACCCTTCTGTAGGAGTTTGGACAAACTCCACAATCACACAGTGTGTGGAATTTGGATGCAATCAATTGGATTTTTTTAGATGATTGCGTTCATGAGATATTTCGCTAATATTACACAAAATCCTTCCAGCAATTTTCGTATTTGTTCATATCAGTGTATAAACTCACCTTTCATGATGACCGTGTCACATTATTAGAACAATCCGATCAATTAATGTGTGTTTTATAGTCAATTATCCTGCCTGTTTGTATGAAATTAAGTTTCACTGGGTTTAATATTAGTACTTATTTATAAATAGACGTGCCTGATTTTCGCGAGATTAACCTTTGACCGCCACGATTTTACAGAAGTTTCACCACATAGTGATTCAGACCACCAAATCATTTTATCGTCCCCTTGGAGTTAGAAGGTGATAAACTGCCACTTGTAAAGTGGCAGTTTAGGACCTTCTAACTCATTTCACTGCCAAAATCTGTCTGCCAAAATCCATGATGTTTACCCGCTTCAATCCTAGAAATCATCAGACCGGTGACTTCTCTCACGTAGGTTACCACCATGTCACGTGTCTCACAAATATCGTTGATAAGTCCTTCATCTGGACATCGCCCCTTCAGGATCACTTTACTGATTAGTTCTATCGCCTTAAATGATCTTCGTAAGTTAATGTAATTAAGGACGCCCACCATTAAACTGTGTACATAATATAACAGTTTGCGCAGCTCATTATCTGTGAAAACACTTCTTCTGAGAGTTCTGATGAATTCACTCAGTGCATGACGTAATGATTGCCATTCCTCTTCAGAGGGTATGTCCGTCAGCATATGAGTACATAAAGCGGCCAGATCATCCATGTCCGACAAACCAATCTAGGAAAGACTAACATGTACTCTTTAAGTTTACAGTTTCATATAATCAAATATCACTATCTATATCACTATCACCAAGAATACATAAAAAATGTATTTTGCTATCACCTTCATTTATAGTAATATCTATATAACTTCTGTCTATATGATCTATCATACCTTCATCATACATAAATATAATCTATAAAACCACTAGCTATATGCTAATCACTATGATATATTTTATATAAATAATATAAATATATATAACTTGAAGCAACAAATAATACAGGAATGACGCATACTTAGGCCTATGATATTATGTTTCACCCACACGGTTACCTCAGTCACTTCAGTCCTCGGTATGACCAGCTAAACTCTTATACGTAGTGTGTATGCTTGTGGAATATAATATTCATGATATATTGAATTCCCAGCAAACAAGAGAAGTTGACGAAATGTTGTTTTAATGTTGGGCCAGCGTCACAGACGGTGAATCTATATCAAAATAACGTAGTGTCGTCTTTTCTTGTTCACTGGGTTGTTGTTTGATCAGGACATGCCTGTACGCATGTCGTCTGCTCAATGCTTAGGGCGGGGCTTAGGCGTATCGATTTTACAGCTTATAGGGCTTATATGTATAGTTATGATTATGCTATATCTTAGGGCTATCATTTATGCACATACTTTTAGACGAGATTTCCCGTTTAAAAAATATGCTTGGTGAGATTGATGGATAAGACCCCTTTGTATAGGGTAGTACCATGCTCGAACATAAAAACAGGTGAAAAGGCGCATATTTTCACGCTAGGCGAACTACTTGATTGGAGGTGGAGGGTGTGGTGGTGCACAGAGTAACGTCAATCAATCAATACAACTTCCATGGCGCATATATCATCAGCGGACCGAGCTCAGAAGCGCACAAATCCTTAGCGTGATCATGTAGCATAATCTAGGCCAAGACAGGTTCGTCAACAGGGAGCCGGGCTGCTGAGGTCTCGCGCCCACTTTTCAATGAAAATATGGAAAACAGCTTATTTTACGACAAAGCTCACAAATTGAAATCGTCAAAGTTATGGATGTTTATTCAAAAATATACTTGTACATTTCAGTATGATCATGTAACCATATGATTGATACATTAGAATTGACATGATGGGTATTTATTCACAAACACAGGTGATATTAACACAAAAAGGCAACATAGGAGTAAACTGCCAGCAAACACATTATACCAATGCTGGTTTAATGTTAGCCCACCGTCTGCGACGGTGGGCCAACATTAAACCAACATTGGGTTGTACTCTCAATAAGCCTGAGTAAATGATAGATGAGTACTTATATAGACCAGCGTGACGAGCTGTACATAACCAGTGAGTAGGCTACTGATACTGGTGAAGCATGGGAATATTACTACAATACACATACATGATTGCAGTAGGAAGCATTATAATAGGCTATGAACACATAAGGCAGTAGAAGATATATAATAACCCGGAAGTGAAAAACACTTGGCAAGTTCACTAATCTCTATAATTTTCACCCACTTGAAGTTGCGAGACTTCAAGTAGGTGAAAATTTGAATTGTACATGTATATGTCTGCGCTTAGATGAATAAATGCTAGGCTTAAATACATAGATGAAAATCAGAATTTAGTTTAATCATTCGTCGTGATTTTTTAGAACAAAGTTAGACGGTTGATTAGTGACTGCAGCGTGATCACTGTAAGTCTAGCATGCTGTGGGTAAATGATTCACTGCTGAGTTTATAGTCCCTGTCACTGGCAATGCTGGCAGTTCTTGACATTCTAGTCACTGTCACTGTCACTGTCAATGCTGGCAGTTCTTGACATTCTAGTCACTGTCACTGTCAATGCTGGCAGTTCTTGACATTCTAGTCACTGTCACTGTCACTGTCAATGCTGGCAGTTCTTGACATTCTAGTCACTGTCACTATCACTGTCAATGCTGGCAGTTCTTGACATTCTAGTCACTGTCACTGTCAATGCTGGCAGTTCGTGACATTCTAGTCACTGTCACTGTCAATGCTGATAGTTCTTGACATTCTAGTCACTATCACTATCAATGCTGGCAGTTCTTGACATTATAGTCACTATCACTGTCAATGCTGGCAGTTCATGACATTCTAGTCACTATCACTGTCAATGCTGGCAGTTCGTGACATTCTAGTCACTGTCACTGTCAATGCTGGCAGTTCTTGACATTCTAGTCACTATCACTGTCAATGCTGGCAGTTCTTGACATTCTAGTCACTATCACTGTCAATGCTGGCAGTTCTTGACATTCTAGTCACTGTCACTATCACTGTCAATGCTGGCAGTTCTTGACATTCTAGTCACTGTCACTGTCAATGCTGGCAGTTATTGACATTCTCGTCACTATCACTGTCAATGCTGGCAGTTTTTGACATTCTAGTCACTGTCACTGTCAATGCTGGCAGTTTTTGACATATTAGTCACTGTCACTGTCAATGCTGGCAGTTCGTGACATTCTAGTCACTATCACTGTCAATTCTGGCAGTTCTTGACATTCTAGTCACTATCACTATCAATGCTGGCAGTTCTTGACATTCTAGTCACTATCACTGTCAATGCTGGCAGTTCTTGACATTCTAGTCACTATCACTGTCAATGCCGGCAGTTCTTGACATTCTAGTCACTATAACTGTCAATGCTGGCAGTTCTTGATATTCTAGTCACTGTCACTGTCAATGCTGGCAGTTCGTGACATTCTAGTCACTGTCACTGTCAATGCTGACAGTTCTTGACATTCTAGTCACTATCACTATCAATGCTGGCAGTTCTTGACATTCTAGTCACTATCACTGTCAATGCTGGCAGTTCTTGACATTCTAGTCACTATCACTGTCAATGCTGGCAGTTCGTGACATTCTAGTCACTGTCACTGTCAATGCTGGCAGTTCTTGACATTCTAGTCACTATCACTGTCAATGCTGGCAGTTCTTGACATTCTAGTCACTATCACTGTCAATGCTGGCAGTTCTTGACATTCTAGTCACTATCACTGTCAATGCTGGCAGTTCGTGACATTCTAGTCACTATCACTATCAATGCTGGCAGTTCTTGACATTCTAGTCACTATCACTGTCAATGCTGGCAGTTCTTGACATTCTAGTCACTGTCACTGTCAATGCTGGCAGCTCTTAACATTCTAGTCACTATCACTGTCAATGCTGGCAGTTCTTGACATTCTAGTCACTGTCACTATCACTGTCAATGCTGGCAATTCTTGACATTCTAGTCACTATCACTGTCAATGCTGGCAGTTCTTGGCATTCTAGTCACTGTCACTATCAATGCTGGCAGTTCTTAACATTCTAGTCACTATCACTGTCAATGCTGGCAGTTCTTGACATTCTAGTCACTGTCACTATCAATGCTGGCAGTTATTGACATCCAAGTCACTGTCACTGTCACCAATGACAGTTCTTGGCATTCTAGTCACTGTCACTGTCAATGCTGGCAGTTCTTGACATTCTAGTCACTGTCACTATCAATGCTGGCAGTTATTGACATTCAAGTCACTGTCACTGTCACCAATGACAGTTCTTGACATTCTAGTCACTGTCACTGTTACTGTCAATGCTGGCAGTTCTTGACATTCAAGTCACTGTCACTGTCACCAATGACAGGTCTTGACACTCTAGTCACTGTCACTGTCAATGATAGCAGGTCTTTTAGCGCCTCTTTTAATGGGGACATGATCATCTACATCAGAGTCGTCAGATCCAATAGGCTGAGTGAGAAGTGTGGCCGGGAAAGATCCTAGTCAAAAAACAAACATGTAGTTCAGACGTAATATGGTATAATTTTAATGTTGAAAGCTAATTAGACGTATATAAAATAGTAGTAATGTATATACTTAAAAAAACAAGACTAAAAAATATCAGTTTAAATTTCCTATCTTATTGTGAACAAAAAAAGGTTTCCATGTTATGTGTACGTTTTCATTGACTTAACCCGTACAACGCGGAAATATCTCTGTTTGAACCATGGGGACCAAAGGGTTTTTAAATTGTAATCATAATAAATGTGTCAGTTAGCTCTTTCTGCTTCATTTGAATACCTATGTTATGGATCTACGGCTATTATCAATATTTTACTCTTTCAGTGCGGGAACCGTCTTTATACGTCATAATCTGACGTCTACAGACGGCAGATTCTGACGTATAAAGATGGCCCCCGCACTGAAAGGGTTAGGTTGGGATGTACACCCAGCATTGCTTTATTTACCCAGTAGTCATTAAATTATATTTCAATAAAACGTACACATAACATTTTCTGAATTGGGTTGACAATTTTAACATTTCTTGAGTATTATTGTTGGGCTAGTGTAAAGTACACATTCACAAAACCTTGTTCAGATAAAACAGTTTATATATTTTTTAATTTTACTCAATATAACTACTAATAAATATAGCTTACGCGTGCTAATTGAAAAATGCAAACGGTGTCCGGTAGACTGTGGCATTGGGATGTACAGTAATCAATTAATAAGTAACCAGGCGAACATCTTGTTCATTGGACATGGAATTTTATAACTCGACCAAATGGATATGCTAACGGCCCACCCCAGCTGGCCATCCCATCGATCATTATCAGTGCCATCTGTTTAAGTAATATGTCAGATAAATTGAAATATAACAAAATGTTTTAATTTCAATTACATAAATGTACACTAACTATTTCGAGTGGTTTCATGTGCAAATGATAATGAGACTTATACACTCAATTTTAGTTCTCCTATACACCACACATTTTATTCCTTGGTTTACTGTTAGCCCACCGTCTAAGACGCTGCCAAAGCAATAAACCAACCTTGGGCGAACGTATCATGTTTGATGGGCTTGCAAATACACGCACGACTTGCTTGGTTTATAACCTGCCCAACTGGCCATGATACATGTACATGTGACCCACAAACACTAGTCACTGACCCAATGCTGGGTCAATGTTGGCCCACCGTCTACGACGCTGACCCAACATTGACCCAGCAATGGGTGAATGACTAGCGTTTTCTGGGTACCTACAAAAGTGGCCTGGACGCATAACTACCTGGTTCAGTGTTTTTGGTCTTTCGCTCGTCCTCGCTCTCAGGCTGCACTCGCGCTCTCTTACTCGGCTGAGCACTCTTATCACTCTCTTCTGACATCGCTCGCCTGGATCTCTTACTGTGAGAGCTCATGGAATCCTCCTCAATCATTGAATGGTCCATCCTACCAGTACCTCCTCCAGCAGCATCATCATCACTGGAACTTCCTCCATCACCATCATTATCATCACTGCTGGAACTGCGGTCCCCATCACTCCCAGAACTAGATCGATCACGTTTAGACCGAGCTTTACTAGAGATGGATTGAACATCATCGTCGCTGCTGAAGCTAGATGGATCACGTTTAGATCGAGCTTTACTGGAGCTAGATTGAATATCATCGTTTCTGCTGGAGTCAGATTTATCACGTTTAGATCGAGATTTCCTGGAGCTGGATTTATCATCATCGTCGTCGTCATCGCTGCTGGAATCATCTTTATCTCGGACAGATTTGTTCTTATCATCCTCACTCTCACTAGAGCTGCTTGTATCGTCTGTGTTGCTTGTTCTTCTGTTGACTGGAGCAGTGACTGCTTCATTACCTTCTACTATCCTCAGGCGGGGGTTGTCATCACTGCAAATACAATATACAATTTATAGCTAGTACTGAACTTGTACATGGAACATATAATTTACATAACTGTACTGCATTACAAATGTGAGCAGTAATAAATGAGTACATTTCAGGTGTTTTATTTAAGTTGTGAAATGCATTGTTCTGTAAGACACCAATCAAATCAGGGTAAGATACACCCAATTCAAATTGTGTTTCACTGACGCGATCCACAACATCAATTTGGTGAAAAAATGTCAGATTTGACAAAATGGAGATAAACTCTTTTTAAATCTTGATGATTGATGTCACATTTTATCTTTACCATTTTAAAAGGTGGTACTTAATATGGTGATAAAAAAATGAATATATTTCGGACCGGAGGTTAAAACACGAATAAAAATAGTGGAGTACTAAAGCCCAAATGTTGATTTTAAGTGACTGTGCGGTACTGTCTTACAATTTATAAGACTTGGACAATGTTAGGGACGGACCAGATTACCCATGGGGGGGAAGGGGACTATGAGTTTTACCCAGCATGACAGAATACAATTTTTTTAAATGTGAGGAAGATTAACTTTTTCTTTTGAAAAGCAGTAATTTTATCACATTTATCTGACATTTATCGAAAGCAAACATTTTTGTCTCGCAATTTCCTAATCGATTTTTTTTTCAGAACAAACAAATTCTAGCAACCCCCCCCCCCCCCCTCGACACAATGTCTGATTTGTCCACTAATGCAGCTTATTTAAAACACCTACTCGTCACTGCTTTCTGTGGCACTGGACAGAAATTCTCTGGACTTGAACTCGGGCTCCGGCTCTGGAGCCGTCTTTGTCGGCTTCTTGGGCTCAGGTCTACAAAAAACATACATGTTCAACGCTTTCAGCATATTTTGGATAAAATTACAATGAGAGACCTCACCAGAATTATCGCCGTCAGCTCCATGCTATAAGCCTTTTTCCCGCTAAGTTATTTTATTTAAATTTTCATTTACTTGAAGTTGCGTCTCGCTACCGCGACCCACAACTTCAAGTAGGTTGAAATGACTCATATTGGTTTAATTTAAAACCAAAAATTTGCATATCTTTAATGACGCAGTTTGTTCCCAAAATTAATGACTTAATTGGCTAATAAATGGAATTATAAAAAATCTACCTTAGCTCTGAAAGGGTTCCCATGGAACTGATGGCGATAGTCAATGTAACGTGTACCGTCATGTACACACCTATTTGTTCTCAAATGGACGATTGTCGTCGAAATTAGACAAGAAAATCATAACGTAGGGAATACCAATATCAACAAACACGGTACATTGACCCAATGTTGATTTAATGTTGGTCCATAGTATGCGACTTCGGCCCAACATTAAATCGGTATTGGGTGAACGTCCAATGTTCACTGGGATGCGTCCTCTTGTAACAATTATTTTCATAGTGACTGCTCAGCAAACAAGAGACGCCGAACCAATGTTGATTTCATGTTGGCTCAGAGTCGGAGACGACGGGCCAACATTAAATCAACACTGGTTCAGTATCTCGTGTTTACTGTATGATCATAATATGTTATTAACCATACATAAAGTAATATAACTATGTAAAGGCTTGTGGTCTGACACCGATTCATCACACTTGTTTTTTCTCAGATTATTTCCTCACTTTTTTATATTGTCCATTTTTCTTTTCCTTATCTTTGCGAGGTCTTTCAGAGCTCTGTATTTACCACTGGGCTTCTTCTTCATCTCCTCAGCAGATGGCGTGACCAGCACGGAGGCTCGGCTGCGAAGATCTGCAGCATTGAAGTTACCAGGGATACGCCAAAACTGCTCCTACAACCAATAAAACAATGAGGGTAAAAAGGATACAAGAAAACTACTCTTACAAACAATGAAACAATGAGGCTACCAAGGATACACCAAAATTAACCCTACAAACTATATAACAATGTTACCAGGGATACCAGAAAATTGCTCCTGCAAACAATATAACAATGATGTTACTATGGATACGCCAAAACTGCTCCTACAAACAGGGATACAAGAAAACTGTTCCTACAAACAATATAACGATGATGTTACCAGGGATACAAGAAAACTGTTCCTACAAACAATACAACAATAAAGTTGCCAGAGATACACTAAAACTGCTCCTACAAACAATATAACAATAAAGTTACCATGGGTACGCAAAAACTGCTCCTACAAACAATATAACAATGAAGTTACCAGGGATACGCCAAAACTGATCATTCGAACAATATAACTAAGCATCTACCATGTTTTCATGAGTTTCTCTGGAATTTCATTAGCCCTGAAATTTGCGGAAAACGCATATACCGTAGACTACAATGGGCAAAGCAAAACAGGGGTTAATACTTGGGTTAAACCCTTTAAGCCCTCACGATGCATTAAAGCATCATCTCAAATCGCTGAAAACAAACTTAATTTTCCTATATCAAAGGGTTTTTAGAATGAATTTTTTTCAAAAAAATGGTTTACCAATACATGGCAATTTTCTTTAATTTCTCACCCACTTCAAATCATTTTCATCCACTAAAAGTCGAGAATTGCGGCTTGTAGTGGATGAAGATGACAATGGTAAATTTAGGCTTGAAAGGGTTAAATAGGCCTTACCTGTTCGTTGGCGGGTGGTTTAATGCCCACAGCTCGTAATATGGCCCTGAAGGCTGAGTTGTCCATCGCCTCTTCCTGCTCATCCAGTAAAGGCACCAGGGGAATAGATTCATCATCATCTGTGATTAAACAAACACATATCAGGATAGATATACTAGTCCCTTTTGATTAATCAGCATCGGACATAAAGTGACACCAAACGCCTAACCCTTTCAGCGCGGGACCGTCTTTATATGTATAAAGACGGTCCTCGCGCTCAAAGAGTAGAATATTCATACTGGCCGTAAACCCATAACATAACTATTCAAATTAAGCAGAAAGAGCTAACTAAGACATCTATGCTGGTTTCAAAATGAAAAGAGCCTTTTGGTATCCATGGTGAACCCTTACAGCGCTGGGATCGACTTTAGTCGTCAGAATCTGACGTCTGTAGACGTCAGATTTTGACGTCTAAAGTCGATCCAGGCACTGTAAAAGTGACAATATTTATAATGACTTAGACCCATAACATAGGTATTCAAATGAATCAGAAAGAGCTAACGAAGGCATTTATGAGGAGGTCAAATTGAAATAAACCCTTTGGTCTCCAAGGTTTTTATAAAAAAAAATTCAGCGCTTCAAGGGTTAACATAAGAGACATTTCAGTGCTGTAAGAGTCAAAGCAGCATCTCACATAACTTGATACCCATCCCATAAATGAACATACAAGGTTCCTACTCTACTGTGTGCATTTTTTCCATGAGTTTTCCATGAGTTTTCCATGACAAAGTTGATTTTTTTCATGACAAAATTCAGGCATATACCGGGCTTAAAATTGTTAAAGAATGTATCTAGCTCGATCACATCACACGGACTCGTTGTGTTTTCCGGGCCTGGAAAATGAAATTGCAATTATCCAGGTTTTCCAGCTTTTCCATGGCGCGTACGAACCCTGACATACACCTCACAGGACATTTTCAAAAAAATAATAAAAAGCTTTATTAGCCTACATCATATTAAGGAGGTTCTGAGTTTTAATTTCAGATATATTACTCGAGCATTATATAAAATCAGCTCATTAGCCTACATCATAATAAGGCGGTTTTGTGTTTTAATTTCAGATATATTACGCGAGCATTATACAAAATCAGCTCATTAGCCTACATCCTAATAAGGAGGTTCTCAGTTATAATTTCAGATATATTACTCGAGCATTATATAAAATCCGTTCATTTTCATTCATCTGGAGGTGGGGATTACGGCGTCAATTCGTTTTTTAAGGTGGACGAGAAATGTTAGGAGATCCGATTATGTTTAGTTATTATATTACAATTTCTGCTTCTGGAAACAAATGTGGCGCGTTCCCAGATATCAAAGTGTCGTATCTGATTTTGTTTAAGGGGAAGACATGACCCTTTAATACCAAGGAGCTTACCATCTTCGTCCCTATCATCAGCTGTACGAGTCAGACATTTTCTGATCCATTCTAGAGCTGCTTCTGCTAAACCTACAACAACAATGACAAAAGGTGAACTCTTTGAGTGTAGATCACGATTGTGAACGTTTTTGATTTTGTTATCAACATAACATATAACAGTTGTTGGGAGTAAAACCTACTTTAAGTAATGATAATTGAAAACATTAAAATGTAACAAATACAAGTGAAAAGCGACGCACAATATCAAGTGGGTAAAATTTAAATTATTTCATTTGGCGCCCAAAGGGTTTCAATCATCCTTTCACTTACAAAAGCTGAGAATTACTTTTTTTGATGGCGTGACGGACTGCCTGTTTGATGCGTATTATATACAGAGGTTGATAGCTTACCTTTTTTGATGGCGTGACGGTCTGCCTGTTTGATGCGTCTTATATACAGAGGTTGATAGTTTACCTTTTTTGATGGCGTGACGGACTGCCTGTTTGATGCGTATTATATACAGAGGTTGATAGTTTACCTTTTTTGATGGCGTGACGGACTGCCTGTTTGATGCGTATTATATACAGAGAATGGTAGTTTACCTTTTTTGATGGCGTGACGGACTGCCTGTTTGATGCGTATTATATACAGAGAATGGTAGTTTACCTTTTTTGATGGCGTGACGGACTGCCTGTTTGATGCGCATTATATACAGAGGTTGCTCATCGATGTCGTCATCTCCTTCACTATCACCTAATTCACCAGATGGCGCATCATCATCAGACCAAATCCTTTCTTCCGGTTCTGATTCCATGTCATCTGGTTTAAAAATAGAATGCAATAAAATCACGCAGCCGTCGTAAAGAGACTGCAGAGATTATGTCACCTTAAAATGGTCAGATATAAAACATTTTACAGCAAGTGGACAAAATATTGAAGTGCACTCAAAGCAATGGAAACTTTTTGAAAGATTTTGTTGGTGCCCTGCAAAGCTAGAATGCAGTAGTAAATACTGCGTTTTGGCTTTGTACGACAGAACCATCCCAGCAAACACGAGCATTCACCCGATGCTGTTTCAATGTTGGCCCACCGTCGACGACGCCGGCCCAACATTGAAACAGCATTGGGTGAATGCCCCGTGTTCGCTGGAATGAGGTCTACTACAGCAACTGCCACCTAGTGAACGTTCAGGAATGTCTAGTTGTAAGACTGGTGTGAAAGTTTGACAAGACTTGGTGTGAAGTTTTTACTAGATTTTTATTTTGTATTCAAGTGGGACTAACGCATCGATGGCTGTTTTAACCATCTTGTAAAGTGGCAGGTACATGCTTCCATGACAAATTGTATCTAATCAATCTAAAAATATATGAATATTTTCATATTAGATATGCATATTTCTTTCTTTTCTATTAAAAATACGGAAAAAGTGATCGGAAAAAGGCATGTGGACGTAAGTTACGAGAACATACATTTCTGCCCTTCTAGTAAACACTCACTATTGTCATCGTTGTCTCCCATTTCATCATTGTCGTTGTTGTCTCCCATTTCATCCTCAGATGAGCTCATCAGGCTCCGTCGTTTTCTCCTCCCGCTGCCCCCGCCGCCGCCGGCTTTTTTCTTATGCAGCTCCTTCCTGTTACCCACCAGATTCAGCTCCACACACTTCTCCATTACTTTATACTTGGATCTCTTGGTAGTCAGCCCGCTCAGGATGTTGACCATAGGGTCTATAGGGTGCATAAAAAAAGGGCATTAATTCTTTAACCCTTTAAACGCCTGTGCCGAATATATTAGGGTTTTCACTCAATTATTATCACATTCAGTACCGCCTTTTAAACATGTTAAATTCCTAATGTGACATCAATCAGCACGATTTGAAAAGAGTTGACCTCCATTTTGACAAATCTGAATAATTTTCACTCACTTGAAGTTGTGGATTGCGTCAGCGAGACACAACTTCAAGTGGGTGAAAATTCCAATTGAATAATTTAGCGGTTAAAGGGTTAACCTCCAAAGCGCGGGGTCAACTTTAAATGTCCTAATCTGACATCTGGAGCCGTCAGATTCTGACATATAAAAACGGTAAGACTGTAAGATTTTACATATTTCTAATGGTCGTAGACCAATAACATATGTATTTAAATGAAGCGTAAAGAGCTAACTAAGACATTTATGATGATCTTAAATTGAAAAAAAATGCATTTGGTCTCCATGGCTTACACAAAAATATTTTAGCGTTGAAAGGGTTAAGGACCACAATCACATATATTTTGCCCTGCATGACATAATTCATCGAATACAAAGCTGGTATAATCCGTCACAATAAGGTCGTTCTCAGATTTAATTTCGCATATTCTATTTGGATATTTCATAAAATTAGGACATTTCACATCTTAAGGAGAATAAAAAAAGGGTAAAAAGCTGGGTGCCAGGAGAGTTAAAGGGTTTATATGGAAAACCAATGTGTATGTAGAGAAAATATGTCTTAGGCTCAACTGTCAACTCATACGTAGCACGAATGCAATCTAATATTGGACCAACATAGACTGATTGTGTGGTGTTTGCTGTTATGTATCTCACCGTTAGATTCTCTGTACTGGTCAACAAGTTCTCTCAGCTCCAAAATCTCCTCTTCTCTCCAAGCACGGTTACTGTAACATTGAAATAGGTAATCATACTAAAACAAAGGAATCAATCATTGTAAAAGAGTGAATTTAGAAATATGCCGCTGTTAATACGGATTACTAGCGTATAAGGCCAAGTAATTGGATTTTCTTTTGTGTTAGCAATAGTTACCAGTGGTCAAAATAGTTCTCCAAAAATCACTGACATTTTTGTTTGTCAAAGTTACATTAGGTTGCTGATGACATGATTGTACATTGTAGGGGCCTACTATACGTATCTTATAGAAATAACAAAAACAGATGAAATACAGTTAGAGATGTGTCTGTGTACATGTATATGTATTTAAGCATAATACATATAGGCTTAAAGGAAAGACAAGACAATAGACCTATATAAAGTGGTCGAAATAGCAAAGTAGTTTCCGAAATTTATGTCAACGCTATAATCAGGACAATTTTTCTGTGATAGTAAAATAGTAGATTGCAATTTTGTGTCTTACAGAACAATTCATTTCACACATAGATACCCCAATTTATATCGCTATGTTTTACATTTTAACTCATAAATTTTCTCAAAAGTGGGAAAATTTCAGTGATTGGTTTTAGCTCCCTGGCCTATTCGTCTATGGATCTTACCTTGCAGATGATTTGACTGGTCTTAAATCCTTAGCCCTATCTGTCTATGTATCTTACCTTGATTTGATTGGTTTTAGCTCCCTGGCCGTTCCTATCTGTCTATGTATCTTACCCTGATTTGAGTGGTTTTAGCTCCCTGGCCGTTCCTATCTGTCTATGTATCTTACCCTGATTTGATTGGTTTTAGCTCCCTGGCCGTTCCTATCTGTCTGTGTATCTTACCCTGATTTGAGTGGTTTTAGCTCCCTGGCCGTTCCTATCTGTCTATGTATCTTACCCTGATTTGAGTGGTTTTAGCTCCCTGGCCGTTCCTATCTGTCTATGTATCTTACCCTGATTTGAGTGGTTTCAGCTCCCTGGCCGTTCCTATCAGATCTAGAGCTATCAGATGTTTCACAATCATTCTTCGTGTTTTAGTCTGGTCTATCAGCTCACTCATTATATTGTCAACTGGGTCACCACCTAAAACACATACATATATGTAGAGGGCCTACAATTTTTTAATTGTTTAATTGATAAACGCTATATTAATTTTTAAAAATTATCATTCAATTACAAGTAAGATTTGTCATTTATTATCTATCCTTAATTACTAGTGATGGTAATAGCGATCAAATAATATATTCTGTAATTATGAATTTTATCCATTGCTGTGAATCTATACCTATTATATGGCGAGACCATCAAGTCAAAAAATTACCCAAAAAAACTCTGAGACTCGCAATCAATTACTTTGACGCAACCGTGTCAACAGTATTCAGAATAAGCGAGCTCCCTTTTTCCCAAGAAAATCCGTATTACCATTAAGCGCTAGGCACGACAGTAATCGTATATAATGTGTTTTATTAGTAGGCTAAATCACAGTTATTACAAGCAAAATGAGTGTTTAACTATCAAGATTTGCGACTGTTTGGTCCTAAATTAAACAAATATGAGTATTTTTCACCCACTTGAAGTTGTGGGTCGCGGTAGCGAGACACAACTTCAAGTGGGTGAAAATTTAGCTGAATCTGACGCTTGCAAACATTCAGATTCTTATGTATAAAGACGGTCCCTGCACTGGAGTAATTAAAATATTTCTAATGGCTGTAGACCCATAACATAGGTATTCAAATGAATCGGAAAGAGCTGACCAAGACATTTATGATGATTTCAAATTGAAAAAAGGTAAGTCTCCATGATTTATACACAATAATCAGCGTTGTAAGGATAAGGCATGTCAGTCAAATATTTAATCTTACCATCCAGCTTAGCGTCCTTGTGCTGGTCGTACAGCTGTCGTAATTCATCGTCTTGCTCCTCCGTCCAGATCTGCTTGGTTTTAGATGCGCTGAAAATTAAAATACACATTTACAATCGGCAGGCGAATGGTGTTTTTCTTCTCTCCTATAATTTTTGTTCTCACGTGTTTAATATGATTCTGTAGACTCGTGATCGACTGTCATACTATTTGTGACCTTTCTTCATTTTTGAAACAAAGGTAACAATAAGCGAGGTAACATAAAAAGAAGTACAGTGTGAGTTTTATGTTCGAAATCAGCTGAGGTTTGATTGCATATTTACAAACTAATATATGATCATTATGACTTTACAACTCCCATACATTTCAAACTTGGACAGTAGAAATTGAGAACATGGAACTAACCATGATATTCTAGAGCTCAGAGGAATTCATTTTAAATCTTCAGTCACTTGAAGTTGTGTCTCGCTACCGCGACACACAACATCCAAGTGACTGAAAATTTATGAGATTAGCGAAATTTAAGTCCCAACATATGTCAGTGTTTCAAGATTAAAGACATATTTTACTTTTAAGAATAAGGTGCTGAGGACACATATATTTTTCATTCACCTTGAAAATGCCAAGGCCGATATATACATTTACCTATCTTATGCTAAGCCCAAGAGCACTATGTCGACTACAGTAGACACCAGTGCTCTGGGGGTTAACATACGTTAAATGGACATGCCCACGCTAAAATCATCGGTGATTTTATTTTCTCTTCCTCATATGACCATTTGATGTAAACATGTCAATAGACTAGACCTGCAAAAGTTTTTTTTATTTTTTATGCTTTGCATTCACCAGTTAGGTTAGATATAGAGACGAAATTCCTGATTTCTAATTTTTGACAACCATGTCAAAAATAAGAAATACGGGAATTTCGTCTCTATATCTATCCTAACTGATAAATGCGCAGCAGAATTTTTTTAAAACGTTTGCAGTTCTAGTCTATGGATATGTTTACATCATATGGTCATATTAAGAAGCCAAAATAAAATCACCGATTTTTTTATGATTTTAGCGTGGGGGTGTCCATTTAAATGTAAACGTCTGTATATCGGCCTTGGCATTTTCAAGGTGAATGAAAGATAATAATAAATGGCTGGGTGGTGGTGGAGAGTAAAAAAGCGCACAATTCTGCGATAATATGCTATAGCTATGCTCTATTGATGTTTTATTAGGCCTTCGTTGATTTATAACTCATGATTAGACGATTAACCCTTAGAGCACTGAGCAAAGAAATTTAAATTTTCATTCACTTGAAGTTGTGTCTCGCTACCGCGATCCACAACTTCAAGTGACTGAAAATTTGTGTTGTTTGGGAAATTTAAGTCCCAACATATATCAGTGTGTTTAGATTAAAAGCCTATTTTATACTTAACAACTGGTTATCAGATCAGGGGTGATACAGTTGCTAAAAGAAATACAGAATGTCTAGTGTAGTCGACATCAGTGTTCTAAGGGTTAAAAATAAAAGACAACAAGACTACATAAGTCCAGGAGCTCCCGCTCCGAATTAGAATCTGATTTAAGCAATTTTGTGTAGGGTTATTAATGTAGTCCTAGGCTAGGTCAAAAATCAAGACGCAAGACAACTAGGTCTAAGAAGCCCAGTCTAAGAGTAAGATAAGAACTAGACAGTCTGTCAGAGATTGCAAACCTCCATTGAAATTAATGATCCTAATCAGTATCTCAGTAATGGTCTACCTATCTGGTACGGTTTACCCGATATCAGGCCAATCGAGGTAACTAATAGCTGATTTACGGTCATTTTGAATTCGATATAAATTAGTTAAAAAATTAGGGTGCATCCTCCCCCAAAACCTCAAATTTTGTTTTATAGTAATGGACTAACATCTAACACAGTTTGAAAATATTGGGCATGTGAAAGTAAATAATGGCCGATAGGGGGCCATTTTGAATTTGATCGAGTCACAATTTTTCAAGATGCATCCTCAGCTGAAATCTCACACTTTGTTTTATAGTAATCAGGTAATGGTCTAGCCATCTAGCACGGTTTACCAAATATCAGCCATGTGAAAATGAATAATGGCCGAAAAGGCGGCCATTTTAAATTTGATCAAGTCAATTTTTTTCAAGATGCATCCTCATCTGAAATCTCACATTTCGTTTTATAGTAATGGTCCAGCCATCTAGCATGGTTGACCAAATATCGGCCATGTGAAAGTGAATAATGGCCGATAAGCGGCCATTTTGAATTTTATCGAGTCAAATTTTTTCAAGATGCATCCTCTCCTGAAATCACACAATTTGTTTTATAGTAATGGTCTAGCCATCTAGCACGGTTTACCAAATGACGGCCATGTGAAAGTGAATAATGGCCGATTGGCTGCCATTTTGAACTTGGACGAGTTGAATTTTTTTTAAATGCATTCTCTCCTGAAACCTTACAATTTGTTTTATAGTAATGGTGTAGATATCTTGAGCGGTTTTCATGATATTTCACAATATCAGGCCTGTCGAGGTGAATAATGGCCGATAGGCGGCCATTTTGAATTTTATCAACTTGAAATTTTTCAAGATGCATCCTCTCCTGAAACCTTACAATTTATTTGATATTAATGGTGTAGCTATCTTGAGCGGTTTTCATGATATTCCGCAATATCAGGCCTGTCGAGGTGAATAATGGCCGATAGGCGGCCGTTTTTAATTTTATCAACTTGAAATTTTTCAAGATGCATCCTCTCCTGAAACCTCACAATTTGTTTTTATAGTAATGGTGTAGCTATCTTGAGCGGTTTTCATGATATTCCGCAAAATCTTTCAGTCGGATTTACCGATGTTATAAATTAGGTCAAAGTGCTGGGTCAACTTCAAGGTCAAGGTCCAAAAACCTGAAAAGGCACAACTAGGGACCTTAGAGGACATGTATGTGCAATATGACTGTCATCGGCCCAGTACTTTTCGAGATCTGCTCCGGAAACGAAGTGCGCGTCAAAACGTCTAAATAGGTCATAGTTCTGAACCAGAAGTAGGTCAAAGTTCAAATATCCCAAAACGCACAACTAGACCCCCTAGGGGTGTTGTGTGTAAAATTTGAAGACAATCGGACAAGTACTTTCAGAGATATGCTTCAGAAACGAATTGTTTACGGATGGCCCAACGCCGTAATATCATCATTTTCTCCTCTGCGACCTTGCATATTGAATTCAGATTAAAAATATTTTAACCTGTCCATTAGCCACCTGGAAGTAACCCACATACCAAAAATTGTTATCCTAGCTTATTTTCTTACAAAGTTATAGGCAAAACAAGAGGCAAAAAAAACGGAGGTAGAATCCATAGCTCCCTCCGTCTCACCTACGGTGACGACGGGAGCTAAAAAAACGATCCCGAAAAACGTTGGTGTGTTTTGGCAATGATAAAATAGTGTATTTGACCATATTCGTGCTGGCGTCGGTGTGTTTTACACAACCAGGCAAGCTGGGAGAGCGTTCCCAAGACACACTGAAATAATTAAAAAATATAATAACTTTGTAAATATAACATAGAGATTCAAACTAAGACATTTATGATGATTTCAAATAAAAAAAAGCTCTTCGGTCTCCATGGTTTATAAACAGATATTTCGCTTCAAGGGCTAAACATACTTTTCCTTAATGGAGCCATATCCTTCTGTCATTTCTATAGCTTCTCTGTTGGTTTTCCAGAAGAACAGCTCTACATACACCTTGGGATTCGTCTCCGCCAACTCGAAAAACTTCCGCACAATATATTTCGCCAGACCAAACAGCTCCTGTCAAATAGATGATTAATATTAGTCATTTGCCTAGCCGCCGTGATTTTAATAGTTATCAAGACTACATTGATTTACCACTTGAACACCTTGGAACAACTTGGTATGAAAAAATTAGATTGATATACCACTTCAACACATTGGCACTACTTGGTACAATATTACTACATTGATCTTTTATCACCGTGATTTTTTATAATAGTTATCAAGACTACATTGATTTACCACTTGAACACCTTGGAACAACTTGGTATGAAAAGACTACAGTGACCTACCAATTAACACCTTGGAACTACATGTACTTGGTATGACAAGATTACATTGATCTACCATATGAACAAATTGGAACTACTTGGTATGCCAAGACTACATTGATCTATCACTTGAACACCTTGGAACTACTTGGTATGACAAGACTACATTGATCTACCACTTGAACACCTAGGAACTAGTTGGTATACCAAGACTTCAAGATCTACCACTTGATGACCACCTTGGAACTACTTGGTATGACAAGACTACATTGATCTACCACTTGAACACCTTGGAACTACTTGGTATGACAAGACTACATTGATCTACCACTTGAACACCTAGGAACTTCTTGGTACGCGAAGACTTCAAGATCTACCACTTGAACACCTTGGAACTACTTGGTATGACAAGACTACATTGATTTACCACTTGAACACCTTGAAACTACTTGGTATGACAAGACTACAGTGACCTACCACTTGGCCAACGTTGATCAACCTGGAGATTTATTGATACAACATGACTACATTGATCTTTTATCATTTGACTGAACTGTAACTGTTTGGTATGACAAGACTACATTGATCTCCCATTGGACCAACTTGAAACTACTTGGTATAACCAGGAACTGCTTGATATGCTATTGAGCTATCACTTCCCAGTAAACACGATACATTGAGCCAATGTTGTTTTAATGTTGGTCCACTGTCTGCGACGCTGGCCCAACATTAAACCAGCATTGGCTCGATATTGTGTGCTGACTGGGAATTGACCAAACTGGTACTGCTGCATTGACTTACCTCAAATTCCTTAGTATGACCGATAACTTTATAGAGTTTTTGGTATGACATTGAGCTACCACCATTTGATCTTGAGACTACTTAGCATGACCAGCTATCGTTCCACTAACCTGGTACTGCTTGGTATGACAAGCTGGATCCGTGAGCACCTTCTGAAAGATCCTGAACAGTCGAGCCTGGAACAGCATGGGTGTCATACACAGGTCCACTGCCAACCTGTGTAGCATTTTGACAGTACAGTGTAGAGTGTGGGCTGACAGCTGGCTGTATTCACCCAGTAATGTGATGTAAGCACGGAGAACCTGAGGGCTCACAAACCTGGAAGAACAAGTACAATAAGAGATTTTAAAAGCCTAGCAGACCCACATATATATGTTTTCAAGCTAGTTCTTAAAACAATCAAGTGACTTTTCAGGTTTTAAAAACATAATGTGATGTAAGCACGGTGAACCTGAGGGCTCACAAACCTGGAAGGACAAGTAATCAGAGATTTTAAAAACCTAGCAGACCCACATATATATGTTTGGAAGCTAGTTTTTAAAACAATCAAGTGACTTTTCAGGTTTTAGCTGATAACAGTGATGTTTGCACTAGCGTTAATTGGTAAAAAAAAACTACCAATAAATATGATGGTGTACAAGGGATTTTGATATGGTTTTTACAACTTCCTGTAGTACAAGGTGGCCCGACCATCCACTACACACTGGGATCGGTGGAGATGGTCTTTAACCTTTGTGCTGCTTAACCCTTTAACCGCCGGTGCCGAATATATATTTTTTTTCACTCAATTATTACCACATTTAATACCGCATTTTAAGCATGTTAAAGCCATAATGTGACATAAATCAGCACGACTTGAAAAGAGTTGACCTCCATTTTGTCAAATCTGAATAATGTTCACTCACTTGAAGTTGTGGATCGCGTCAGCAAGACACAACTTCAAGTGGGTGAAAATTTCAATTGAATAATTTGGCCGGTAAAGGGTTAAACAGTATATATACAGTTTCCAGCATGTTTTACTCAATAGAAATATCACTAAATTTGATAAAATAGTTTTGGTGGATGTTCAGTTAATCAAATAATTCAATAGTGGAGATGTCTATTTTCATAAATACTGTATACATATTTTTCGTCATTTAAAGCTGCAAATTGCGTTAGCAATTCCAGCTTCGAATGAATAAAAAATAATAACAAACAATTCAGAAGCACAGTGATGTGAATACACAACCTCGGCTCACATATTATTATAGATAGGCTACATACAAATGGGTAGAAAACAAACAGTTACGTCACCTCTTTAGAAAATCCATAAGGTTGAATTCTTCTTCTTTGTTTTGATAGAAACCCTCAGTTTCTTCGTCATTCACTACAAAACAATCGAGTTGGTAACTAAGGTATTTGATTAAAAACCTAGTAAATTCATTCAACTAGAGTTGGAAAACGTGATATCAATTCATACCTCGCTGTCAACATGAATGAGAAATAAACACTTCTTTTAACATTTAACCCTTTGCACACTAATGTCGACCACAGTAGACATTCTGTGTTTTTATTAGCACCTGTATAACCAGTTGTTAAACGTAAAATATGCTTTCAATCTTGAAACACCGAACTTGAACTGAAGTTGGAACTTGAATTTCACAAATAACACAAATTTTCAGTCACTTGCAGTTTTGTATCGCGGTAGCGAGACACAACTTCGAGTGGCTGAAAATTGAAATTTTTTAGCTCAGTGCTCTAAGGGTTAAGCCTTTGCTTGCTAAGCACGACTATAAGCGTTTTAATCCGTTTTACTGGCCGATTAAATGGCTGTTATTTGGAATGAAATGAGTGTTGAAATACAAATATTTGCAAATGTTTTAAATTTAACAGTTATGAATAATTTTCAACTACTTGAAATTGTGGGTCGTGATAGCGACGTCCAACCTCAAGTGAGTTACAATTTAAATAAATTAACTTAGAAGGCGGTTATTGAGATGTAAAATTGAGCGCAATCAACAAGAAATATATTTTTTTAGTCTCAAAACAAACAGATATAAGTAACTTTCACGCACTTTAAGTTTAGTGTCGCGGGAGCGAGACACAACTTCAAGTGGCTGCAAATTCAATTGTACAAGGACTCGTTTCAACCCTTACCTACATATCCATGTCGTATTGGAATTCATTGTGAGCAGAGAATGTTTTATATAAAATATCATAGTGTAGAATGTGCATAAATTGTCCCCTTGGAGTTAGAAGGTGCTAAATTACCACTTTACAATGTGGCAGTTTAGCACCTTTTGACTCAAAGGGGACTATATCAAATTGAAGATCCACACGTCCTGATTGGATATATTTAACTAGTCCAACGGTGGAGGACTGTACAAAATCAAAGTTCGCTTTTCCTTGTTTATTCAGTCAATTCTCAACCGATTTTCAAGACAGTTTGTAAACACAATTTTCTTGTCATTTTGCATCTATTCTGAAAATTTCGTAATAAAACATAGTACATTTCAAAAATTAGACAATATGACATGTAATACATGTCTAATTATGACGCCCCTCCATAAAAACCCCATTAACCTCATTCTGGTTTATCCTCAGAATCGCATTACATGTCGAATGGTCTTACATTTGATATACTCACTAACATTTCACGACGTTTTACGGGTTGTTGCCAAATGACTAGATAATAATGGTTGTAAAATTTCGTGAGAGTCGCTTGAAACCTGCCTTCGGACAGACAATTCTGTGAAACGCAGTGACGTCACCGGAAACCCTTTTGAATGGCTACTTGGTGAAATAAGGTTATATAAGAGCTGCTCCCCATACTTCAGTATATTAGCTAGCTCGGTGATTGGAGGTCAAGGCTATTGAGTTTCACAGAATAGTTGCGTTTTGTATTAAATTGTGTTCAGGTTCTGCCTACCCTCGTCTTCCTCATCTTCTTCTTCCTCTTCTTCAGCTGGTGGAGGAGGATTGACTTGAGATTCTGTAAACACACAAATAATCTGACATTAACCTCATTTGCCATCATTTTATAACAATATAGCCAGTGATAAGTTGCCCATCCTAACTATTATATGTCATTTTCATCCGAACTTCACCCCATGTGCTTCACTTGACTCAAGTGCGTTTGAGAGCAAAATAGTAGGCCTAATGATTACAACAAATGGCAGCAATATGCTATATTGGCAATCGAAACACAATAAATCCAAAATAAATGTGTGTGTTTTGGGAAATAAGTATTGATAAGAAAATGTGTTAGATACACATAGGTTCTGGGCCAGGAACTTGGCACAGAACCAACGTGTATCTATCACATTGCCATATCCATACTCCATTCCTATTACACAGGTCAATAGCTTAGTCAACAGGGATTGACACATTAACCCTTTTAGTGCGGGGACCGTCTTTATACGTCATAATCTGACGTCTGCAGAGCGCCTGACTGCCTCGCCAGTCAAGCCGGCGTCCCCGCGAATCCGACTAGGGTCTTCTAGACTGAGAGAAATCTTCTAGTTTAAACTCCCATCTCAATGTGACCAGGTGATCAAGTTTTTGGCGGCCTGGTAGAGTTGAGACCAGTTTTCGACGTTCATTTCATGATCACCAATAATAACACGAGCCAGTATATCGTGTGCCCGTTAGATAGCTCTGAAATCTGAACTGGGTTGGAATTTCGCAAAAAAAATCGTGTTTGGTTTATCGCCATTCACCAGATGGTGCTGCAAGACGTGATACAACCGTTATAATTGACTTAGCCCTCACAACGCTGCAATATTTGTGTATAAACCATGAAGACCGGAAGGGTTTTTCAATTTGAAATCATCATGAATGTCTTAGTAAGCTTGAATACCTATGTTATGGGGTCTACGGTAATAATAATTTTTATTCTTTCAGTGGCACCGTCTTTAGACGTCAGAATCTGGCGTCTATAAACGTCGGATTCTGACGTCTGAAGACGGTCCCGGCGCTGAAAGGGTTAAACATTTCTTTGAAGATTCGAAGTGGGTATGCCATACATGCCAAGAAAGAGAGGGCAACCAGTCCTTCCGACAATAAAAACTGAATCCTGAATCGAAAAAAACATAGTCAGTTGATTATCATGATTATATGACTATGTTTGCATCATTTTGAATGGAGCACCTCATTATTTTAGAAACTGTGATGTATAGTGGCCTATCGAGGGTACTTTAAAAAAATCGTGTTCAATGTGAAGTAATACTAAGTAGGTTTTTCACGGCTCTTCCTCCACACGATTTTTGAAGCTGATTAAAAATCGTAGAATAATATAGCCAAGTGAAGCAGGATGGCTGAAAAAAAGGTATAACGACGTGTCCAAATCGTACACATTATTATGTTTGATATGTAGATACTACAATTTAGTGAGTGTGGGGAGTGTAGATAGGATATTAGATAACGTTGATATTAGTAACAATTAGCATTTCCAAATAAGGAAATGCAATTTATAATAACATATGTTTCTTAAACTATGAACATTTTAATTACTTGCTTTTAATAATATTAGATCCAGTATCCACCAATAATGAAACAGTTTCTTTGTACGGAAAATTGTAAAATACTGATTACAATTTCACATATTTTTTATCAACGTTCGGATCGCATATCTAAAAAATAGGATTTGTATTATCTGTGGGGGGTATAGATATATGTATAAGAGGAATAAGAATATTTATTGGGTGGAACCATTCAGCTTTTTACAATATGGCTATATAATAAATTGCTGTTTTTCGTGGTGCCCATGAAAAACAAGTAAATATTAACAGAGTAACAAATAATAAATAAAAACAGTTCGGCAGGCTTGGTGTTGAGGAAATGTCTCTGTACTGGCATGGGAATTGATCTGTCATCAGAAAATTAAGTCAGATGGTAGGATAGTATATGTAACCATGCGGATATGTTGTGCAAATGTTTGTGTATATGTGATGTATAGTGTTGGTTAGTAGATGTGGAAATTATGGAAATTATGGGCAATGAAGAAAGCTGTGGCTTTTTTGAATGTCTTGAGGTTTGGGAGAGTTCGAATGGATGCTGGTAACTGAGTCGAGTGCCTTTGGTAGTGAGCGAATTTGGGTGTGATCTGGGTAGAAAAAGATCTCCAGAGGAGGATCTCCTTGTACCATACTGATGTGTATCTCCTTTACTCCAAGAAAGAAGCTGAGGCTGACCAGACTAGAGGCGTCTACTATATTACAATCAGCAGACAACACTAAACCAGGGCTGAATAGCTGGACAGTGCAGAATGTGGTGGTGTTATGTTTGTCTTGATTGGCGGTCCAGTTGTAACACTGGTTATTAGAATGTGATTTAGCGGGAGAGCTACAAATCCCTGTGTAACGACTCCGGGAGTCAGCCGATCGACATGGGCTACAGGGGGTGCACTATGTGCAGGGTCTATTTCTAAGCTGACATAGATCCCATGCAGTAAATGTGAGGCCCAATGTGTTGGTTAAATGTTGCAGCAGGCGGCCAATATTCAACTGAAGTCAAAGTCTTATGTTTGCATAGATAAACTACTGGATTGGTATTCTTACTCCAGTCCTGCTAGTGTGTGTTACAATATTTCTTTGATTTGAATCAGTAATTGCTGATTTTCAGCTTTTTCAAAATCTATTCTATTTGAAAACAGTCGTCTCCCAAATTGAAATATTCGACCAAATTCAATGATATTTTATTGGCTTCAAAATTTGTGTGACACCGTTTAATTATTATAGGTTACAGCTTAATCCCCAGACCACTGATGTCAACTACATCGTAGCCATTCTGTGTTTAAATTAGCACATATACAACCAATCGTTATAATATGACTTCAATACTTAAGAATCGTTATGTGTTGGACCTAAATTTCACAAATCACCTAAAAAAATTCAAAATTTTCGAAAATATCAATTGAATAGCTTAGAGCTCTAGGGGTATCTTCAAAAGTCATGAGTAAGATCATGGTCATGAGCCATCTCGACCAATAACATTCCTAAGATCGTCGTGGCTGTGACCGAATACTCTTAATTCCTTTGTATTTGGTTAGTTACCCCTCCATCTACACCCCCTGGTCTGGTGGCAGAAACAGGACATGTATTCCATGGATGTGATCAGTTGGAAGGTGAATAGCAGTAACTGCTCACTTGGAAATGTAAGCAGTTACTGCTTTTTCATTTACATTGCAAAGGTGTGATCCCAGGTCATCGTGACACCACAGGATCCCAGGTCATCGTGACACCACAGGATCCATATAAAATACATCCAGATTCCAGATGCTCAGACAGCTTTCTTCTTTGCATATTACAACCCTTCCATTATCTAGTAAACCTTTCAAAAGCTAATATAGAAAAACCTTTTTATTCCATATTCAATGCTCGTCAATAAAATGTAAAAAAATAAACAGTTTTTCAATGCTATTGAAATATGTATTCAATAGCTGAATTTTCATGAAAAAATATACTGTATTCAGCATATATTATTGGTGGCTTGCTGACAAACCAGTTGATATTTTTGCCATTTTTCTTCTTGTACACATCAAATGTGTAGCAAAACAGATTATATCCCCTCTCTTGTCCACCCACACGTTAGTATTTAACATTCATTCATTTGAAGGCACATCCGAGCCGAATGATGTTTTGAATCCTTCAGTAACTGAACAGATGAAGGAGGAGGGGTTCACATCCTCAGAACATCGCTCTGGGTCGGCCACAATGATTCAGAATTAATCACAACGGAGAAGACGATACTTCAAACTTCATTGCGTCATTTCATCGTTATCACTGAAAAGATATCCTGCAAGACATTGTCCAGATCACTTTGAAATTCACCAGGGAGGTAACTGGTCAGTGTCTGGGGCTTCACTATTGTCTCCTGTATGAATGCCCAGGTAACACGAGACTTTGACCTAGGGCTGGTTCAATGTTGGCCCACCGTCTACGACTCTGACACAACATTGGGTCAATGTCTCGGCTTCACTATTGTCACTGTATGAATCACCAGCAAACACGATATGCCGACACAATGTTGGATCGATGTGGTAGACTGTGGATCACCATTGAGCCTCCAGTTGGTCCTGCTGTCTGGTGTACTGGTGGTATGGCCGTCATGTGATTGTTGAGCCTCCAGTTGGTCCTGCTGTCTGGTGTATTAGCGGCATGGCCGTCATGTGATTGTTGTATCAAATGAAAATGAGTGAGTGAGGGAATAGTTCTTAGCCCTTCAACCGCCGGTACCGATTATATTCGTTTTTTACATATTTAACCCTTAGCACACTGATGTCGACTACAGTTGACTATAGTATTGTTTTTTCATGTTTTAATTGTCTTGTATAACCAGGTTGTAAAAATTAAAAATGTCATAAATCTGTGAGAATCATATACATTTCAACCTAGATTTTGCATATTAAACTAAATTTAAGTCACTTGAAGTTGTGGATCGCGGTAGCGAGACACAACTTCAAGGGGCTGAAAATTTAAATTTCTTGGCTCAGTGCTCTAAGGGTAATAAGCATATTGCATATCAGCTTTTAAACAAGTTGAAGATATAAAGTGACATAAATCAGCAGTAATTTAAAAATAGTTAACCTCCATTTTGTGAAATCTAAAAAAAATTCAACTCACTTGAAGTTGTGAATCGCGTCAGCGAGACACAACTTCAATTCCAATTGAATAATTTTGCGGTTAAAGGGTTAAAGCGCTGAAATATTAAAGGCGGTCCCCGCACTGAAAGAATTACAATATTTATAATGGCCTTTGCTCATAACATAGGTATTCAAATGAATCGGGAAGAGCTAGCTAAGAAATTTATGATGATATCAAATTGAAAAAACCCTTTGGACTCCATGGTTAATACAAAAATATTCCAGCCTTTAAAGGGTTAAAAATGATCCGGAAGCGAAATAAATCATTATAATGTGAATTACTGTTACTGGAGTATACCTGACCTCGACTGGCTGATAAACCTACACAATTACCCCGGAGTTAAGAGCATGCTATGGAAATCAGATTTAGTCAGATATACGTCATATCTCACTCCGTATCTGGACAAGATAATCCGCGGACAAAAAACAGGGCCAGTCCTGTCACGCCAGATCAAAGCACGCAGTCTATGTATCCATTAGGTAAGCTTTTATTGCCGCATGTTCACGTGATACATTATTCATAATGTTCAGCGGTAACACATTATTTACAAAGGGAATATGGAAGAGGAATCGGTTAAATACTCGATTAGATAATTGAATCTTCACCCGCTTGAGGCTGTGGGTCGCGGGAGCGAAACACAACTTCAAGCGGCTCTGTGGACGGATGTAATTTGAAATGCTTATACTATGTTTTAATCAAGATATGCTGCAAAAGTTAGGTGAATGCCGAAATGTCCTAAATGTCATCAAATTCTAATAAAACGCTCATCGAATTTTAGAATATAATTAAGTTATTGCTCAAAATTACTTTTTGACCAGGACGGTGACGTAAGTGCCTTTAGAAATTGTGTAAACAGCCAGTAAAACAGTATTTGTGAAGTTTTTAGAATGACTAAGCCTCACAGCGCGGGGATCGATTCTGACGTCTAAAATTGATCCCCACACTAAGAAATAAAATATTTATAATTGCCGCAGACTCATAACATAAGTATTCAAATGAAGCCGAAAAAGCTAACGAAGACATTAATGATTATTCAAATTGAAAAACCCTTTGATCTCCATGGTTTATATACAAATATTTCAGCGTTGTAAAGGGATAGGAGAGGAAACATTCATCTTCATTTTTCCTGGCTTACTCTGCAGATTTAGCCGGGGTGTGGTTTCCACGCCACACGAGATGCTGGGCCAATTCTGTATCAATGCTGTGCAAGCATCTCCGATGTTGGCCCAGTAATGATACAGCATTAGTGGTCGCCTCGTGTAGGAGGAGTACTGATTGAGAGTGTGGCTGTGCTGTGTCAATCTAGCAGATAGACCAAGTTCGCGATGCGAAAAATAGTAATTAATGACCAAAAAATATATATGTTTTCAAAAAAAGATAGTCAGCTTTTATTGGCAATCATCTCTGCTTTCAAACTACAGTATTAAATCGGGATAACTGTTGTTTTTCCATATATTTTTTAGAAGCTCTGATTTACTACACGAATATGGAACCCTGTCGCTCTGAGGCAGAGTTATCCACAAAATGAAATATTGACGATTGAAAGGGAAGAAACATGTTGCTTCTTTCAAATCGGTATCAGAGAGCAGTAAATGAGGCCAGAGTGAGAGGCGGTAGCGATAGCCCCCCCCCCCCCTCTGCCCTTAATTTGGAAAGGTCCATTGATTAAGGTTTTTCGTGGTTAGAGAACTAACATTGTCAGGGCTCCGCAATGTGACGCACCTACATTATCAGATGGGCGGCTCTATGTAGTGGTTAAAGCATGCCCACCAGGAAAGTCGAAGATCTCCGCTTTATTTGTCCCCCGCTCTGGCATTCACGCTTCCGTTTCTTCTCCGATCACTCATAATATTGTGAGGAGCCTTCGTGACAGAGATGTAGCGTGCTCGGTTTCATCTCATTCATCTCACCATCCTTACTCCCTTTTACCAAAACTAAATTGCCTCAAATCGATAGAATTTGCCACAATATCGATATTTGCTACACTCAAACCCTCATTGTATTAGCTGAGAAGCCACCTATTTATATATTTTTTCAATCGGAGCCCCCTTTTTTCAAAATTCTGGGTCCGCCCCTACACACTGAGACTATATAGACCCACTGATTGAGGGTAGAGTTGTGTTGAGTCTGTCTCCAGGTAAGCGATTCACCCCGCCAGCCATCTAAATCATCAAACAAACAGTTTTTACAGAAATATCAACAATGAGTAAGTATTTGGCAGCATTGGTTCACAGCTGCGCCAACGTCATATACGTTGGCGCAGCTGTGAATCAATGCAGGACATTATGAACGTTGGTTCAGCTGTGACCCAATGCTGTGAACCAATACTGGGAATTATACACGTTGGCGCAACTGTTAACCAATGCTGGTTCATTATTCCGGAGTTCCGAAGCTCCTGCAAACACGAGAAGTTCAAGCACTGCCGTCCTAATGTTGGTCCATAGTCTACGACGCTGGCCCAACAAAAAAATCAACATTAGGAGGGCATCTCGTGTTTGCTAGGAATTCTGTGAAAGGCAGTGACGTCACCGGAAACCGTTTGACTGGCAACTAGATCAAAACAATGTTATATAAAACCCCCTTCCCCACACTTCATTGTATTAGATAGCTCGGTGAAAACATCGGGGGGCAAGGCTATTGAGTTTCCCAGAACGCAGTAATTCTAGGGAATATTGCTTTTTATAGTTTGCTCTCAGACCAACAACAGGCTCGTGTTTGGAGCTAGATGCAGTGTTTCTTCAGGAACTATTTTTTCCACCCAGCACCTGAGATCAGACCGGCCTCAGTCAATCACAACTCGAACATTTTCTCAGGCTCACCTCACTTTAGAGGCAATGATATTATTGTTCGAATATTAATTACCCACCCACCACTCTATTCAACATCACACAAAAGTCGAAATACGTTTTTACCTAGATCTGATGTGCAAACACGACGATTCGGTTCTTTTTAGTATTTTTTGTATTCATTTCGAGAACCTACCACAAACACACCCACATTCAATGGCATATTGAATTGATAGGATCCCCTCCTCCTTTTACAGTTGTAAACACATAGACATGTAGACAAAACAATCAGATCGAGCAAATATCAATAATAAAAATGTTCTGTTGACAGAAACATGATATGCCAATAATAAATAAATCACCAGTAGATAATATTTTTATGTCAATTAATCATTGTTTGGCTTTGGTTTTATTGTACAAATGGGCAAACTAAGTGTAGCCTACTAACACTTTATGCGACTAGTGCGATTGGTATCCATTTTGAAAGTAAAGTTATGTCGCCAGTAGGCCTAAGGGCTAAATTCAGTAGGGTGTCTAGAATACCACATAACGTTTTAGAATAAACATTTTTTTAGCAAATCACATGATTTTTAAAAGTTACAGTGATATGCACTGTTTGTGTGGAGGGATTTCCTACGCTTTTGTTGTGCCCTTCAGAGAGAGGTAGTGATGAGCGACATAAATGAAGTGAAGCTGCCGTTTCTGGTATATCAGGAGCTGCTGCCAATACCCCCTCCCCCCCGTTTGTGGGGTACTTTTTCAGAATATAACGGTACGGATGATATGATTGATTAGGGCACATGGGCGGCCACAGACGAGGTTTGTGTGAGAGTTAACACGACACACCACCTGATAGTGCTTCAAACACCACTGACATTCACTAGAGGGCGTGGAAGCCTGACATGATGACACTTTTCCCTACTCTTCGCTGGCGTGTTCAACTGCCATTAAAGGTTCAAAAATGTCGAAATACACACCAAAAAGACATTTTTTGAAGGCTCCACCCACCCTTTACTTCCTTGGAACGAAATATATACCTGCACTCTCTAGTTTCTATCTAACATTACGACACGCCACATCACGTTACGTTACTTTACTTAAATTAAATTAATTCATTCATTCATTCATTCATTCATTCATTCATTCATTCATTCACTCACTCACTCACTCACTCACTCACTCACTCACTCACTCACTCACTCACTCACTCACTCAGATACAGATTATTAAAATTTATGTAACTGTATCTGTTGTAATGAATTTCAATGCCTCCCACTGCATCGTGCACGCTCCGCCAGTGCATGATCACTATTATGCATTTATCTGAATAGCCAGCGGCCGGCCTACCCTAGCTGCACAGTATCTTCTAAAAAATTTGGGCATAGCTGCTCGCAGAAAATCAGATTTCTGCTCATAAATTGACAAGTGTCAGAACACGGATAAAAATTACAAGTCCATGCGTAATTAAAAAAAATTTTTTTTATTTAAAATCGCCCTTTTTACATGTATACTGCATGGGTATTTCTTTAAATTTTCATTCACATTGAGATGTGATTTGTTTCTGTAAATACCAAATCAATATGAATGAATATGAAGAGAAATATCCTGTGATGAAAGGGTTAAGGCACATTTATGACACATTTATCCCTACACTACACTTGTGCATCTCACTGGCTATCAGGGGTTGAAAACATCTTAAAGTGAATTTCACCATAGTATAATTCACGACAAGCTGTGAATTTCTACTTCAATTTCTAACTCACAGTGAAAGATAATTATTAACTTCAAAACTAATACCTCAACTATGATAATATGTCAAAAAGACGCTACAGGCGTCTTGTTTTAAATGGGTAGCTATAATGTGCTAATAATGTTTTTATAAATGTAAACCATTCATAGGCCTATGCGACGCTAGCAGATCAATGATCTTGTCAACATAGAAACACGTGGAAGCCTAACTCACAGTGAAAAATAATTATTAACTTCAAAACTAATACCTCAACTATGATAATATGTTAAAAAGACGCTACAGGCGTCTTGTTTTAAATGGGTAGCTATAGTGTGCTAATAATTTTTTTTCTAAATGTAAACCATTCATAGGCCTATGCGACGCTAGCAGATCAATGATCTTGTCAACATAGAAACACGTGGAAGCCTGACATGATGACACTTTTCCCTACTCTTCGCTGGCGTGTTCAACTGCCATTAAAGGTTCAAAAATGTCGAAATACACACCAAAAAGACATTTTTTGAAGGCTCCACCCACCCTTTACTTCCTTGGAACGAAATATATACCTGCACTCTCTAGTTTCTATCTAACATTACGACACGCCACATCACGTTACGTTACTTTACTTAAATTAAATTAATTAATTAATTAATTCATTCATTCATTCATTCATTCATTCATTCATTCACTCACTCACTCACTCACTCACTCACTCACTCACTCACTCACTCACTCACTCACTCAGATACAGATTATTAAAATTTATGTAACTGTATCTGTTGTAATGAATTTCAATGCCTCCCACTGCATCGTGCACGCTCCGCCAGTGCATGATCACTATTATGCATTTATCTGAATAGCCAGCGGCCGGCCTACCCTAGCTGCACAGTATCTTCTAAAAAATTTGGGCATAGCTGCTCGCAGAAAATCAGATTTCTGCTCATAAATTGACAAGTGTCAGAACACGGATAAAAATTACAAGTCCATGCGTAATTAAAAAAATTTTTTTTTATCTAAAATCGCCCTTTTTACATGTATACTGCATGGGTATTTCTTTAAATTTTCATTCACATTGAGATGTGATTTGTTTCTGTAAATACCAAATCAATATGAATGAATATGAAGAGAAATATCCTGTGATGAAAGGGTTAAGGCACATTTATGACACATTTATCCCTACACTACACTTGTGCATCTCACTGGCTATCAGGGGTTGAAAACATCTTAAAGTGAATTTCACCATAGTATAATTCACGACAAGCTGTGAATTTCTACTTCAATTTCTAACTCACAGTGAAAGATAATTATTAACTTCAAAACTAATACCTCAACTATGATAATATGTCAAAAAGACGCTACAGGCGTCTTGTTTTAAATGGGTAGCTATAATGTGCTAATAATGTTTTTATAAATGTAAACCATTCATAGGCCTATGCGACGCTAGCAGATCAATGATCTTGTCAACATAGAAACACGTGGAAGCCTAACTCACAGTGAAAAATAATTATTAACTTCAAAACTAATACCTCAACTATGATAATATGTTAAAAAGACGCTACAGGCGTCTTGTTTTAAATGGGTAGCTATAGTGTGCTAATAATTTTTTTTATAAATGTAAACCATTCATAGGCCTATGCGACGCTAGCAGATCAATGATCTTGTCAACATAGAAACACGTGGAAGCCTGACATGATGACACTTTTCCCTACTCTTCGCTGGCGTGTTCAACTGCCATTAAAGGTTCAAAAATGTCGAAATACACACCAAAAAGACATTTTTTGAAGGCTCCACCCACCCTTTACTTCCTTGGAACGAAATATATACCTGCACTCTCTAGTTTCTATCTAACATTACGACACGCCACATCACGTTACGTTACTTTACTTAAATTAAATTAATTAATTAATTAATTCATTCATTCATTCATTCATTCATTCATTCATTCATTCATTCATTCATTCATTCACTCACTCACTCACTCACTCACTCACTCACTCACTCACTCACTCACTCACTCAGATACAGATTATTAAAATTTATGTAACTGTATCTGTTGTAATGAATTTCAATGCCTCCCACTGCATCGTGCACGCTCCGCCAGTGCATGATCACTATTATGCATTTATCTGAATAGCCAGCGGCCGGCCTACCCTAGCTGCACAGTATCTTCTAAAAAATTTGGGCATAGCTGCTCGCAGAAAATCAGATTTCTGCTCATAAATTGACAAGTGTCAGAACACGGATAAAAATTACAAGTCCATGCGTAATTAAAAAAATTTTTTTTTATTTAAAATCGCCCTTTTTACATGTATACTGCATGGGTATTTCTTTAAATTTTCATTCACATTGAGATGTGATTTGTTTCTGTAAATACCAAATCAATATGAATGAATATGAAGAGAAATATCCTGTGATGAAAGGGTTAAGGCACATTTATGACACATTTATCCCTACACTACACTTGTGCATCTCACTGGCTATCAGGGGTTGAAAACATCTTAAAGTGAATTTCACCATAGTATAATTCACGACAAGCTGTGAATTTCTACTTCAATTTCTAACTCACAGTGAAAGATAATTATTAACTTCAAAACTAATACCTCAACTATGATAATATGTCAAAAAGACGCTACAGGCGTCTTGTTTTAAATGGGTAGCTATAATGTGCTAATAATGTTTTTATAAATGTAAACCATTCATAGGCCTATGCGACGCTAGCAGATCAATGATCTTGTCAACATAGAAACACGTGGAAGCCTAACTCACAGTGAAAAATAATTATTAACTTCAAAACTAATACCTCAACTATGATAATATGTTAAAAAGACGCTACAGGCGTCTTGTTTTAAATGGGTAGCTATAGTGTGCTAATAATTTTTTTTATAAATGTAAACCATTCATAGGCCTATGCGACGCTAGCAGATCAATGATCTTGTCAACATAGAAACACGTGGAAGCCTGACATGATGACACTTTTCCCTACTCTTCGCTGGCGTGTTCAACTGCCATTAAAGGTTCAAAAATGTCGAAATACACACCAAAAAGACATTTTTTGAAGGCTCCACCCACCCTTTACTTCCTTGGAACGAAATATATACCTGCACTCTCTAGTTTCTATCTAACATTACGACACGCCACATCACGTTACGTTACTTTACTTAAATTAAATTAATTAATTAATTAATTCATTCATTCATTCATTCATTCATTCATTCATTCATTCATTCACTCACTCACTCACTCACTCACTCACTCACTCACTCACTCACTCACTCAGATACAGATTATTAAAATTTATGTAACTGTATCTGTTGTAATGAATTTCAATGCCTCCCACTGCATCGTGCACGCTCCGCCAGTGCATGATCACTATTATGCATTTATCTGAATAGCCAGCGGCCGGCCTACCCTAGCTGCACAGTATCTTCTAAAAAATTTGGGCATAGCTGCTCGCAGAAAATCAGATTTCTGCTCATAAATTGACAAGTGTCAGAACACGGATAAAAATTACAAGTCCATGCGTAATTAAAAAAAAATTTTTTTATTTAAAATCGCCCTTTTTACATGTATACTGCATGGGTATTTCTTTAAATTTTCATTCACATTGAGATGTGATTTGTTTCTGTAAATACCAAATCAATATGAATGAATATGAAGAGAAATATCCTGTGATGAAAGGGTTAAGGCACATTTATGACACATTTATCCCTACACTACACTTGTGCATCTCACTGGCTATCAGGGGTTGAAAACATCTTAAAGTGAATTTCACCATAGTATAATTCACGACAAGCTGTGAATTTCTACTTCAATTTCTAACTCACAGTGAAAGATAATTATTAACTTCAAAACTAATACCTCAACTATGATAATATGTCAAAAAGACGCTACAGGCGTCTTGTTTTAAATGGGTAGCTATAATGTGCTAATAATGTTTTTATAAATGTAAACCATTCATAGGCCTATGCGACGCTAGCAGATCAATGATCTTGTCAACATAGAAACACGTGGAAGCCTAACTCACAGTGAAAAATAATTATTAACTTCAAAACTAATACCTCAACTATGATAATATGTTAAAAAGACGCTACAGGCGTCTTGTTTTAAATGGGTAGCTATAGTGTGCTAATAATTTTTTTTATAAATGTAAACCATTCATAGGCCTATGCGACGCTAGCAGATCAATGATCTTGTCAACATAGAAACACGTGGAAGCCTGACATGATGACACTTTTCCCTACTCTTCGCTGGCGTGTTCAACTGCCATTAAAGGTTCAAAAATGTCGAAATACACACCAAAAAGACATTTTTTGAAGGCTCCACCCACCCTTTACTTCCTTGGAACGAAATATATACCTGCACTCTCTAGTTTCTATCTAACATTACGACACGCCACATCACGTTACGTTACTTTACTTAAATTAAATTAATTAATTAATTAATTCATTCATTCATTCATTCATTCATTCATTCATTCATTCATTCACTCACTCACTCACTCACTCACTCACTCACTCACTCACTCACTCACTCACTCAGATACAGATTATTAAAATTTATGTAACTGTATCTGTTGTAATGAATTTCAATGCCTCCCACTGCATCGTGCACGCTCCGCCAGTGCATGATCACTATTATGCATTTATCTGAATAGCCAGCGGCCGGCCTACCCTAGCTGCACAGTATCTTCTAAAAAATTTGGGCATAGCTGCTCGCAGAAAATCAGATTTCTGCTCATAAATTGACAAGTGTCAGAACACGGATAAAAATTACAAGTCCATGCGTAATTAAAAAAAAATTTTTTTATTTAAAATCGCCCTTTTTACATGTATACTGCATGGGTATTTCTTTAAATTTTCATTCACATTGAGATGTGATTTGTTTCTGTAAATACCAAATCAATATGAATGAATATGAAGAGAAATATCCTGTGATGAAAGGGTTAAGGCACATTTATGACACATTTATCCCTACACTACACTTGTGCATCTCACTGGCTATCAGGGGTTGAAAACATCTTAAAGTGAATTTCACCATAGTATAATTCACGACAAGCTGTGAATTTCTACTTCAATTTCTAACTCACAGTGAAAGATAATTATTAACTTCAAAACTAATACCTCAACTATGATAATATGTCAAAAAGACGCTACAGGCGTCTTGTTTTAAATGGGTAGCTATAATGTGCTAATAATGTTTTTATAAATGTAAACCATTCATAGGCCTATGCGACGCTAGCAGATCAATGATCTTGTCAACATAGAAACACGTGGAAGCCTAACTCACAGTGAAAAATAATTATTAACTTCAAAACTAATACCTCAACTATGATAATATGTTAAAAAGACGCTACAGGCGTCTTGTTTTAAATGGGTAGCTATAGTGTGCTAATAATTTTTTTTATAAATGTAAACCATTCATAGGCCTATGCGACGCTAGCAGATCAATGATCTTGTCAACATAGAAACACGTGGAAGCCTGACATGATGACACTTTTCCCTACTCTTCGCTGGCGTGTTCAACTGCCATTAAAGGTTCAAAAATGTCGAAATACACACCAAAAAGACATTTTTTGAAGGCTCCACCCACCCTTTACTTCCTTGGAACGAAATATATACCTGCACTCTCTAGTTTCTATCTAACATTACGACACGCCACATCACGTTACGTTACTTTACTTAAATTAAATTAATTAATTAATTAATTCATTCATTCATTCATTCATTCATTCATTCATTCATTCATTCACTCACTCACTCACTCACTCACTCACTCACTCACTCACTCACTCACTCACTCAGATACAGATTATTAAAATTTATGTAACTGTATCTGTTGTAATGAATTTCAATGCCTCCCACTGCATCGTGCACGCTCCGCCAGTGCATGATCACTATTATGCATTTATCTGAATAGCCAGCGGCCGGCCTACCCTAGCTGCACAGTATCTTCTAAAAAATTTGGGCATAGCTGCTCGCAGAAAATCAGATTTCTGCTCATAAATTGACAAGTGTCAGAACACGGATAAAAATTACAAGTCCATGCGTAATTAAAAAAATTTTTTTTTATTTAAAATCGCCCTTTTTACATGTATACTGCATGGGTATTTCTTTAAATTTTCATTCACATTGAGATGTGATTTGTTTCTGTAAATACCAAATCAATATGAATGAATATGAAGAGAAATATCCTGTGATGAAAGGGTTAAGGCACATTTATGACACATTTATCCCTACACTACACTTGTGCATCTCACTGGCTATCAGGGGTTGAAAACATCTTAAAGTGAATTTCACCATAGTATAATTCACGACAAGCTGTGAATTTCTACTTCAATTTCTAACTCACAGTGAAAGATAATTATTAACTTCAAAACTAATACCTCAACTATGATAATATGTCAAAAAGACGCTACAGGCGTCTTGTTTTAAATGGGTAGCTATAATGTGCTAATAATGTTTTTATAAATGTAAACCATTCATAGGCCTATGCGACGCTAGCAGATCAATGATCTTGTCAACATAGAAACACGTGGAAGCCTAACTCACAGTGAAAAATAATTATTAACTTCAAAACTAATACCTCAACTATGATAATATGTTAAAAAGACGCTACAGGCGTCTTGTTTTAAATGGGTAGCTATAGTGTGCTAATAATTTTTTTTATAAATGTAAACCATTCATAGGCCTATGCGACGCTAGCAGATCAATGATCTTGTCAACATAGAAACACGTGGAAGCCTGACATGATGACACTTTTCCCTACTCTTCGCTGGCGTGTTCAACTGCCATTAAAGGTTCAAAAATGTCGAAATACACACCAAAAAGACATTTTTTGAAGGCTCCACCCACCCTTTACTTCCTTGGAACGAAATATATACCTGCACTCTCTAGTTTCTATCTAACATTACGACACGCCACATCACGTTACGTTACTTTACTTAAATTAAATTAATTAATTAATTAATTCATTCATTCATTCATTCATTCATTCATTCATTCATTCACTCACTCACTCACTCACTCACTCACTCACTCACTCACTCACTCACTCACTCAGATACAGATTATTAAAATTTATGTAACTGTATCTGTTGTAATGAATTTCAATGCCTCCCACTGCATCGTGCACGCTCCGCCAGTGCATGATCACTATTATGCATTTATCTGAATAGCCAGCGGCCGGCCTACCCTAGCTGCACAGTATCTTCTAAAAAATTTGGGCATAGCTGCTCGCAGAAAATCAGATTTCTGCTCATAAATTGACAAGTGTCAGAACACGGATAAAAATTACAAGTCCATGCGTAATTAAAAAAAAATTTTTTTATTTAAAATCGCCCTTTTTACATGTATACTGCATGGGTATTTCTTTAAATTTTCATTCACATTGAGATGTGATTTGTTTCTGTAAATACCAAATCAATATGAATGAATATGAAGAGAAATATCCTGTGATGAAAGGGTTAAGGCACATTTATGACACATTTATCCCTACACTACACTTGTGCATCTCACTGGCTATCAGGGGTTGAAAACATCTTAAAGTGAATTTCACCATAGTATAATTCACGACAAGCTGTGAATTTCTACTTCAATTTCTAACTCACAGTGAAAGATAATTATTAACTTCAAAACTAATACCTCAACTATGATAATATGTCAAAAAGACGCTACAGGCGTCTTGTTTTAAATGGGTAGCTATAATGTGCTAATAATGTTTTTATAAATGTAAACCATTCATAGGCCTATGCGACGCTAGCAGATCAATGATCTTGTCAACATAGAAACACGTGGAAGCCTAACTCACAGTGAAAAATAATTATTAACTTCAAAACTAATACCTCAACTATGATAATATGTTAAAAAGACGCTACAGGCGTCTTGTTTTAAATGGGTAGCTATAGTGTGCTAATAATTTTTTTTATAAATGTAAACCATTCATAGGCCTATGCGACGCTAGCAGATCAATGATCTTGTCAACATAGAAACACGTGGAAGCCTGACATGATGACACTTTTCCCTACTCTTCGCTGGCGTGTTCAACTGCCATTAAAGGTTCAAAAATGTCGAAATACACACCAAAAAGACATTTTTTGAAGGCTCCACCCACCCTTTACTTCCTTGGAACGAAATATATACCTGCACTCTCTAGTTTCTATCTAACATTACGACACGCCACATCACGTTACGTTACTTTACTTAAATTAAATTAATTAATTAATTAATTCATTCATTCATTCATTCATTCATTCATTCATTCATTCATTCATTCACTCACTCACTCACTCACTCACTCACTCACTCACTCACTCACTCACTCAGATACAGATTATTAAAATTTATGTAACTGTATCTGTTGTAATGAATTTCAATGCCTCCCACTGCATCGTGCACGCTCCGCCAGTGCATGATCACTATTATGCATTTATCTGAATAGCCAGCGGCCGGCCTACCCTAGCTGCACAGTATCTTCTAAAAAATTTGGGCATAGCTGCTCGCAGAAAATCAGATTTCTGCTCATAAATTGACAAGTGTCAGAACACGGATAAAAATTACAAGTCCATGCGTAATTAAAAAAAATTTTTTTTATTTAAAATCGCCCTTTTTACATGTATACTGCATGGGTATTTCTTTAAATTTTCATTCACATTGAGATGTGATTTGTTTCTGTAAATACCAAATCAATATGAATGAATATGAAGAGAAATATCCTGTGATGAAAGGGTTAAGGCACATTTATGACACATTTATCCCTACACTACACTTGTGCATCTCACTGGCTATCAGGGGTTGAAAACATCTTAAAGTGAATTTCACCATAGTATAATTCACGACAAGCTGTGAATTTCTACTTCAATTTCTAACTCACAGTGAAAGATAATTATTAACTTCAAAACTAATACCTCAACTATGATAATATGTCAAAAAGACGCTACAGGCGTCTTGTTTTAAATGGGTAGCTATAATGTGCTAATAATGTTTTTATAAATGTAAACCATTCATAGGCCTATGCGACGCTAGCAGATCAATGATCTTGTCAACATAGAAACACGTGGAAGCCTAACTCACAGTGAAAAATAATTATTAACTTCAAAACTAATACCTCAACTATGATAATATGTTAAAAAGACGCTACAGGCGTCTTGTTTTAAATGGGTAGCTATAGTGTGCTAATAATTTTTTTTATAAATGTAAACCATTCATAGGCCTATGCGACGCTAGCAGATCAATGATCTTGTCAACATAGAAACACGTGGAAGCCTGACATGATGACACTTTTCCCTACTCTTCGCTGGCGTGTTCAACTGCCATTAAAGGTTCAAAAATGTCGAAATACACACCAAAAAGACATTTTTTGAAGGCTCCACCCACCCTTTACTTCCTTGGAACGAAATATATACCTGCACTCTCTAGTTTCTATCTAACATTACGACACGCCACATCACGTTACGTTACTTTACTTAAATTAAATTAATTAATTAATTAATTCATTCATTCATTCATTCATTCATTCATTCATTCATTCATTCACTCACTCACTCACTCACTCACTCACTCACTCACTCACTCACTCACTCACTCAGATACAGATTATTAAAATTTATGTAACTGTATCTGTTGTAATGAATTTCAATGCCTCCCACTGCATCGTGCACGCTCCGCCAGTGCATGATCACTATTATGCATTTATCTGAATAGCCAGCGGCCGGCCTACCCTAGCTGCACAGTATCTTCTAAAAAATTTGGGCATAGCTGCTCGCAGAAAATCAGATTTCTGCTCATAAATTGACAAGTGTCAGAACACGGATAAAAATTACAAGTCCATGCGTAATTAAAAAAATTTTTTTTTATTTAAAATCGCCCTTTTTACATGTATACTGCATGGGTATTTCTTTAAATTTTCATTCACATTGAGATGTGATTTGTTTCTGTAAATACCAAATCAATATGAATGAATATGAAGAGAAATATCCTGTGATGAAAGGGTTAAGGCACATTTATGACACATTTATCCCTACACTACACTTGTGCATCTCACTGGCTATCAGGGGTTGAAAACATCTTAAAGTGAATTTCACCATAGTATAATTCACGACAAGCTGTGAATTTCTACTTCAATTTCTAACTCACAGTGAAAGATAATTATTAACTTCAAAACTAATACCTCAACTATGATAATATGTCAAAAAGACGCTACAGGCGTCTTGTTTTAAATGGGTAGCTATAATGTGCTAATAATGTTTTTATAAATGTAAACCATTCATAGGCCTATGCGACGCTAGCAGATCAATGATCTTGTCAACATAGAAACACGTGGAAGCCTAACTCACAGTGAAAAATAATTATTAACTTCAAAACTAATACCTCAACTATGATAATATGTTAAAAAGACGCTACAGGCGTCTTGTTTTAAATGGGTAGCTATAGTGTGCTAATAATTTTTTTTATAAATGTAAACCATTCATAGGCCTATGCGACGCTAGCAGATCAATGATCTTGTCAACATAGAAACACGTGGAAGCCTGACATGATGACACTTTTCCCTACTCTTCGCTGGCGTGTTCAACTGCCATTAAAGGTTCAAAAATGTCGAAATACACACCAAAAAGACATTTTTTGAAGGCTCCACCCACCCTTTACTTCCTTGGAACGAAATATATACCTGCACTCTCTAGTTTCTATCTAACATTACGACACGCCACATCACGTTACGTTACATTACTTAAATTAAATTAATTAATTAATTAATTCATTCATTCATTCATTCATTCATTCATTCATTCATTCATTCACTCACTCACTCACTCACTCACTCACTCACTCACTCACTCACTCACTCAGATACAGATTATTAAAATTTATGTAACTGTATCTGTTGTAATGAATTTCAATGCCTCCCACTGCATCGTGCACGCTCCGCCAGTGCATGATCACTATTATGCATTTATCTGAATAGCCAGCGGCCGGCCTACCCTAGCTGCACAGTATCTTCTAAAAAATTTGGGCATAGCTGCTCGCAGAAAATCAGATTTCTGCTCATAAATTGACAAGTGTCAGAACACGGATAAAAATTACAAGTCCATGCGTAATTAAAAAAAAATTTTTTTATTTAAAATCGCCCTTTTTACATGTATACTGCATGGGTATTTCTTTAAATTTTCATTCACATTGAGATGTGATTTGTTTCTGTAAATACCAAATCAATATGAATGAATATGAAGAGAAATATCCTGTGATGAAAGGGTTAAGGCACATTTATGACACATTTATCCCTACACTACACTTGTGCATCTCACTGGCTATCAGGGGTTGAAAACATCTTAAAGTGAATTTCACCATAGTATAATTCACGACAAGCTGTGAATTTCTACTTCAATTTCTAACTCACAGTGAAAGATAATTATTAACTTCAAAACTAATACCTCAACTATGATAATATGTCAAAAAGACGCTACAGGCGTCTTGTTTTAAATGGGTAGCTATAATGTGCTAATAATGTTTTTATAAATGTAAACCATTCATAGGCCTATGCGACGCTAGCAGATCAATGATCTTGTCAACATAGAAACACGTGGAAGCCTAACTCACAGTGAAAAATAATTATTAACTTCAAAACTAATACCTCAACTATGATAATATGTTAAAAAGACGCTACAGGCGTCTTGTTTTAAATGGGTAGCTATAGTGTGCTAATAATTTTTTTTATAAATGTAAACCATTCATAGGCCTATGCGACGCTAGCAGATCAATGATCTTGTCAACATAGAAACACGTGGAAGCCTGACATGATGACACTTTTCCCTACTCTTCGCTGGCGTGTTCAACTGCCATTAAAGGTTCAAAAATGTCGAAATACACACCAAAAAGACATTTTTTGAAGGCTCCACCCACCCTTTACTTCCTTGGAACGAAATATATACCTGCACTCTCTAGTTTCTATCTAACATTACGACACGCCACATCACGTTACGTTACTTTACTTAAATTAAATTAATTAATTAATTAATTCATTCATTCATTCATTCATTCATTCATTCATTCATTCATTCATTCATTCACTCACTCACTCACTCACTCACTCACTCACTCACTCACTCACTCACTCAGATACAGATTATTAAAATTTATGTAACTGTATCTGTTGTAATGAATTTCAATGCCTCCCACTGCATCGTGCACGCTCCGCCAGTGCATGATCACTATTATGCATTTATCTGAATAGCCAGCGGCCGGCCTACCCTAGCTGCACAGTATCTTCTAAAAAATTTGGGCATAGCTGCTCGCAGAAAATCAGATTTCTGCTCATAAATTGACAAGTGTCAGAACACGGATAAAAATTACAAGTCCATGCGTAATTAAAAAAAATTTTTTTTATTTAAAATCGCCCTTTTTACATGTATACTGCATGGGTATTTCTTTAAATTTTCATTCACATTGAGATGTGATTTGTTTCTGTAAATACCAAATCAATATGAATGAATATGAAGAGAAATATCCTGTGATGAAAGGGTTAAGGCACATTTATGACACATTTATCCCTACACTACACTTGTGCATCTCACTGGCTATCAGGGGTTGAAAACATCTTAAAGTGAATTTCACCATAGTATAATTCACGACAAGCTGTGAATTTCTACTTTAATTTCTAACTCACAGTGAAAGATAATTATTAACTTCAAAACTAATACCTCAACTATGATAATATGTCAAAAAGACGCTACAGGCGTCTTGTTTTAAATGGGTAGCTATAATGTGCTAATAATGTTTTTATAAATGTAAACCATTCATAGGCCTATGCGACGCTAGCAGATCAATGATCTTGTCAACATAGAAACACGTGGAAGCCTAACTCACAGTGAAAAATAATTATTAACTTCAAAACTAATACCTCAACTATGATAATATGTTAAAAAGACGCTACAGGCGTCTTGTTTTAAATGGGTAGCTATAGTGTGCTAATAATTTTTTTTATAAATGTAAACCATTCATAGGCCTATGCGACGCTAGCAGATCAATGATCTTGTCAACATAGAAACACGTGGAAGCCTGACATGATGACACTTTTCCCTACTCTTCGCTGGCGTGTTCAACTGCCATTAAAGGTTCAAAAATGTCGAAATACACACCAAAAAGACATTTTTTGAAGGCTCCACCCACCCTTTACTTCCTTGGAACGAAATATATACCTGCACTCTCTAGTTTCTATCTAACATTACGACACGCCACATCACGTTACGTTACTTTACTTAAATTAAATTAATTAATTAATTAATTCATTCATTCATTCATTCATTCATTCATTCATTCATTCACTCACTCACTCACTCACTCACTCACTCACTCACTCACTCACTCACTCACTCAGATACAGATTATTAAAATTTATGTAACTGTATCTGTTGTAATGAATTTCAATGCCTCCCACTGCATCGTGCACGCTCCGCCAGTGCATGATCACTATTATGCATTTATCTGAATAGCCAGCGGCCGGCCTACCCTAGCTGCACAGTATCTTCTAAAAAATTTGGGCATAGCTGCTCGCAGAAAATCAGATTTCTGCTCATAAATTGACAAGTGTCAGAACACGGATAAAAATTACAAGTCCATGCGTAATTAAAAAAATTTTTTTTTATTTAAAATCGCCCTTTTTACATGTATACTGCATGGGTATTTCTTTAAATTTTCATTCACATTGAGATGTGATTTGTTTCTGTAAATACCAAATCAATATGAATGAATATGAAGAGAAATATCCTGTGATGAAAGGGTTAAGGCACATTTATGACACATTTATCCCTACACTACACTTGTGCATCTCACTGGCTATCAGGGGTTGAAAACATCTTAAAGTGAATTTCACCATAGTATAATTCACGACAAGCTGTGAATTTCTACTTCAATTTCTAACTCACAGTGAAAGATAATTATTAACTTCAAAACTAATACCTCAACTATGATAATATGTCAAAAAGACGCTACAGGCGTCTTGTTTTAAATGGGTAGCTATAATGTGCTAATAATGTTTTTATAAATGTAAACCATTCATAGGCCTATGCGACGCTAGCAGATCAATGATCTTGTCAACATAGAAACACGTGGAAGCCTAACTCACAGTGAAAAATAATTATTAACTTCAAAACTAATACCTCAACTATGATAATATGTTAAAAAGACGCTACAGGCGTCTTGTTTTAAATGGGTAGCTATAGTGTGCTAATAATTTTTTTTATAAATGTAAACCATTCATAGGCCTATGCGACGCTAGCAGATCAATGATCTTGTCAACATAGAAACACGTGGAAGCCTGACATGATGACACTTTTCCCTACTCTTCGCTGGCGTGTTCAACTGCCATTAAAGGTTCAAAAATGTCGAAATACACACCAAAAAGACATTTTTTGAAGGCTCCACCCACCCTTTACTTCCTTGGAACGAAATATATACCTGCACTCTCTAGTTTCTATCTAACATTACGACACGCCACATCACGTTACGTTACTTTACTTAAATTAAATTAATTAATTAATTAATTCATTCATTCATTCATTCATTCATTCATTCATTCATTCATTCATTCACTCACTCACTCACTCACTCACTCACTCACTCACTCACTCACTCACTCACTCACTCAGATACAGATTATTAAAATTTATGTAACTGTATCTGTTGTAATGAATTTCAATGCCTCCCACTGCATCGTGCACGCTCCGCCAGTGCATGATCACTATTATGCATTTATCTGAATAGCCAGCGGCCGGCCTACCCTAGCTGCACAGTATCTTCTAAAAAATTTGGGCATAGCTGCTCGCAGAAAATCAGATTTCTGCTCATAAATTGACAAGTGTCAGAACACGGATAAAAATTACAAGTCCATGCGTAATTAAAAAAAAATTTTTTTATTTAAAATCGCCCTTTTTACATGTATACTGCATGGGTATTTCTTTAAATTTTCATTCACATTGAGATGTGATTTGTTTCTGTAAATACCAAATCAATATGAATGAATATGAAGAGAAATATCCTGTGATGAAAGGGTTAAGGCACATTTATGACACATTTATCCCTACACTACACTTGTGCATCTCACTGGCTATCAGGGGTTGAAAACATCTTAAAGTGAATTTCACCATAGTATAATTCACGACAAGCTGTGAATTTCTACTTCAATTTCTAACTCACAGTGAAAGATAATTATTAACTTCAAAACTAATACCTCAACTATGATAATATGTCAAAAAGACGCTACAGGCGTCTTGTTTTAAATGGGTAGCTATAATGTGCTAATAATGTTTTTATAAATGTAAACCATTCATAGGCCTATGCGACGCTAGCAGATCAATGATCTTGTCAACATAGAAACACGTGGAAGCCTAACTCACAGTGAAAAATAATTATTAACTTCAAAACTAATACCTCAACTATGATAATATGTTAAAAAGACGCTACAGGCGTCTTGTTTTAAATGGGTAGCTATAGTGTGCTAATAATTTTTTTTATAAATGTAAACCATTCATAGGCCTATGCGACGCTAGCAGATCAATGATCTTGTCAACATAGAAACACGTGGAAGCCTGACATGATGACACTTTTCCCTACTCTTCGCTGGCGTGTTCAACTGCCATTAAAGGTTCAAAAATGTCGAAATACACACCAAAAAGACATTTTTTGAAGGCTCCACCCACCCTTTACTTCCTTGGAACGAAATATATACCTGCACTCTCTAGTTTCTATCTAACATTACGACACGCCACATCACGTTACGTTACTTTACTTAAATTAAATTAATTAATTAATAAATTCATTCATTCATTCATTCATTCATTCATTCATTCATTCACTCACTCACTCACTCACTCACTCACTCACTCACTCACTCACTCACTCACTCAGATACAGATTATTAAAATTTATGTAACTGTATCTGTTGTAATGAATTTCAATGCCTCCCACTGCATCGTGCACGCTCCGCCAGTGCATGATCACTATTATGCATTTATCTGAATAGCCAGCGGCCGGCCTACCCTAGCTGCACAGTATCTTCTAAAAAATTTGGGCATAGCTGCTCGCAGAAAATCAGATTTCTGCTCATAAATTGACAAGTGTCAGAACACGGATAAAAATTACAAGTCCATGCGTAATTAAAAAAATTTTTTTTTATTTAAAATCGCCCTTTTTACATGTATACTGCATGGGTATTTCTTTAAATTTTCATTCACATTGAGATGTGATTTGTTTCTGTAAATACCAAATCAATATGAATGAATATGAAGAGAAATATCCTGTGATGAAAGGGTTAAGGCACATTTATGACACATTTATCCCTACACTACACTTGTGCATCTCACTGGCTATCAGGGGTTGAAAACATCTTAAAGTGAATTTCACCATAGTATAATTCACGACAAGCTGTGAATTTCTACTTCAATTTCTAACTCACAGTGAAAGATAATTATTAACTTCAAAACTAATACCTCAACTATGATAATATGTCAAAAAGACGCTACAGGCGTCTTGTTTTAAATGGGTAGCTATAATGTGCTAATAATGTTTTTATAAATGTAAACCATTCATAGGCCTATGCGACGCTAGCAGATCAATGATCTTGTCAACATAGAAACACGTGGAAGCCTAACTCACAGTGAAAAATAATTATTAACTTCAAAACTAATACCTCAACTATGATAATATGTTAAAAAGACGCTACAGGCGTCTTGTTTTAAATGGGTAGCTATAGTGTGCTAATAATTTTTTTTATAAATGTAAACCATTCATAGGCCTATGCGACGCTAGCAGATCAATGATCTTGTCAACATAGAAACACGTGGAAGCCTGACATGATGACACTTTTCCCTACTCTTCGCTGGCGTGTTCAACTGCCATTAAAGGTTCAAAAATGTCGAAATACACACCAAAAAGACATTTTTTGAAGGCTCCACCCACCCTTTACTTCCTTGGAACGAAATATATACCTGCACTCTCTAGTTTCTATCTAACATTACGACACGCCACATCACGTTACGTTACTTTACTTAAATTAAATTAATTAATTAATTAATTCATTCATTCATTCATTCATTCATTCATTCATTCATTCACTCACTCACTCACTCACTCACTCACTCACTCACTCACTCACTCACTCACTCACTCACTCACTCAGATACAGATTATTAAAATTTATGTAACTGTATCTGTTGTAATGAATTTCAATGCCTCCCACTGCATCGTGCACGCTCCGCCAGTGCATGATCACTATTATGCATTTATCTGAATAGCCAGCGGCCGGCCTACCCTAGCTGCACAGTATCTTCTAAAAAATTTGGGCATAGCTGCTCGCAGAAAATCAGATTTCTGCTCATAAATTGACAAGTGTCAGAACACGGATAAAAATTACAAGTCCATGCGTAATTAAAAAAAATTTTTTTTATTTAAAATCGCCCTTTTTACATGTATACTGCATGGGTATTTCTTTAAATTTTCATTCACATTGAGATGTGATTTGTTTCTGTAAATACCAAATCAATATGAATGAATATGAAGAGAAATATCCTGTGATGAAAGGGTTAAGGCACATTTATGACACATTTATCCCTACACTACACTTGTGCATCTCACTGGCTATCAGGGGTTGAAAACATCTTAAAGTGAATTTCACCATAGTATAATTCACGACAAGCTGTGAATTTCTACTTCAATTTCTAACTCACAGTGAAAGATAATTATTAACTTCAAAACTAATACCTCAACTATGATAATATGTCAAAAAGACGCTACAGGCGTCTTGTTTTAAATGGGTAGCTATAATGTGCTAATAATGTTTTTATAAATGTAAACCATTCATAGGCCTATGCGACGCTAGCAGATCAATGATCTTGTCAACATAGAAACACGTGGAAGCCTAACTCACAGTGAAAAATAATTATTAACTTCAAAACTAATACCTCAACTATGATAATATGTTAAAAAGACGCTACAGGCGTCTTGTTTTAAATGGGTAGCTATAGTGTGCTAATAATTTTTTTTATAAATGTAAACCATTCATAGGCCTATGCGACGCTAGCAGATCAATGATCTTGTCAACATAGAAACACGTGGAAGCCTGACATGATGACACTTTTCCCTACTCTTCGCTGGCGTGTTCAACTGCCATTAAAGGTTCAAAAATGTCGAAATACACACCAAAAAGACATTTTTTGAAGGCTCCACCCACCCTTTACTTCCTTGGAACGAAATATATACCTGCACTCTCTAGTTTCTATCTAACATTACGACACGCCACATCACGTTACGTTACTTTACTTAAATTAAATTAATTAATTAATTCATTCATTCATTCATTCATTCATTCATTCATTCATTCATTCACTCACTCACTCACTCACTCACTCACTCACTCACTCACTCACTCACTCACTCACTCAGATACAGATTATTAAAATTTATGTAACTGTATCTGTTGTAATGAATTTCAATGCCTCCCACTGCATCGTGCACGCTCCGCCAGTGCATGATCACTATTATGCATTTATCTGAATAGCCAGCGGCCGGCCTACCCTAGCTGCACAGTATCTTCTAAAAAATTTGGGCATAGCTGCTCGCAGAAAATCAGATTTCTGCTCATAAATTGACAAGTGTCAGAACACGGATAAAAATTACAAGTCCATGCGTAATTAAAAAAATTTTTTTTTATTTAAAATCGCCCTTTTTACATGTATACTGCATGGGTATTTCTTTAAATTTTCATTCACATTGAGATGTGATTTGTTTCTGTAAATACCAAATCAATATGAATGAATATGAAGAGAAATATCCTGTGATGAAAGGGTTAAGGCACATTTATGACACATTTATCCCTACACTACACTTGTGCATCTCACTGGCTATCAGGGGTTGAAAACATCTTAAAGTGAATTTCACCATAGTATAATTCACGACAAGCTGTGAATTTCTACTTCAATTTCTAACTCACAGTGAAAGATAATTATTAACTTCAAAACTAATACCTCAACTATGATAATATGTCAAAAAGACGCTACAGGCGTCTTGTTTTAAATGGGTAGCTATAATGTGCTAATAATGTTTTTATAAATGTAAACCATTCATAGGCCTATGCGACGCTAGCAGATCAATGATCTTGTCAACATAGAAACACGTGGAAGCCTAACTCACAGTGAAAAATAATTATTAACTTCAAAACTAATACCTCAACTATGATAATATGTTAAAAAGACGCTACAGGCGTCTTGTTTTAAATGGGTAGCTATAGTGTGCTAATAATTTTTTTTATAAATGTAAACCATTCATAGGCCTATGCGACGCTAGCAGATCAATGATCTTGTCAACATAGAAACACGTGGAAGCCTGACATGATGACACTTTTCCCTACTCTTCGCTGGCGTGTTCAACTGCCATTAAAGGTTCAAAAATGTCGAAATACACACCAAAAAGACATTTTTTGAAGGCTCCACCCACCCTTTACTTCCTTGGAACGAAATATATACCTGCACTCTCTAGTTTCTATCTAACATTACGACACGCCACATCACGTTACGTTACTTTACTTAAATTAAATTAATTAATTAATTAATTCATTCATTCATTCATTCATTCATTCATTCATTCATTCATTCATTCATTCATTCATTCACTCACTCACTCACTCACTCACTCACTCACTCACTCACTCACTCACTCACTCACTCACTCACTCACTCAGATACAGATTATTAAAATTTATGTAACTGTATCTGTTGTAATGAATTTCAATGCCTCCCACTGCATCGTGCACGCTCCGCCAGTGCATGATCACTATTATGCATTTATCTGAATAGCCAGCGGCCGGCCTACCCTAGCTGCACAGTATCTTCTAAAAAATTTGGGCATAGCTGCTCGCAGAAAATCAGATTTCTGCTCATAAATTGACAAGTGTCAGAACACGGATAAAAATTACAAGTCCATGCGTAATTAAAAAAAAATTTTTTTATTTAAAATCGCCCTTTTTACATGTATACTGCATGGGTATTTCTTTAAATTTTCATTCACATTGAGATGTGATTTGTTTCTGTAAATACCAAATCAATATGAATGAATATGAAGAGAAATATCCTGTGATGAAAGGGTTAAGGCACATTTATGACACATTTATCCCTACACTACACTTGTGCATCTCACTGGCTATCAGGGGTTGAAAACATCTTAAAGTGAATTTCACCATAGTATAATTCACGACAAGCTGTGAATTTCTACTTCAATTTCTAACTCACAGTGAAAGATAATTATTAACTTCAAAACTAATACCTCAACTATGATAATATGTCAAAAAGACGCTACAGGCGTCTTGTTTTAAATGGGTAGCTATAATGTGCTAATAATGTTTTTATAAATGTAAACCATTCATAGGCCTATGCGACGCTAGCAGATCAATGATCTTGTCAACATAGAAACACGTGGAAGCCTAACTCACAGTGAAAAATAATTATTAACTTCAAAACTAATACCTCAACTATGATAATATGTTAAAAAGACGCTACAGGCGTCTTGTTTTAAATGGGTAGCTATAGTGTGCTAATAATTTTTTTTATAAATGTAAACCATTCATAGGCCTATGCGACGCTAGCAGATCAATGATCTTGTCAACATAGAAACACGTGGAAGCCTGACATGATGACACTTTTCCCTACTCTTCGCTGGCGTGTTCAACTGCCATTAAAGGTTCAAAAATGTCGAAATACACACCAAAAAGACATTTTTTGAAGGCTCCACCCACCCTTTACTTCCTTGGAACGAAATATATACCTGCACTCTCTAGTTTCTATCTAACATTACGACACGCCACATCACGTTACGTTACTTTACTTAAATTAAATTAATTAATTAATTAATTCATTCATTCATTCATTCATTCATTCATTCATTCATTCATTCACTCACTCACTCACTCACTCACTCACTCACTCACTCACTCACTCACTCACTCAGATACAGATTATTAAAATTTATGTAACTGTATCTGTTGTAATGAATTTCAATGCCTCCCACTGCATCGTGCACGCTCCGCCAGTGCATGATCACTATTATGCATTTATCTGAATAGCCAGCGGCCGGCCTACCCTAGCTGCACAGTATCTTCTAAAAAATTTGGGCATAGCTGCTCGCAGAAAATCAGATTTCTGCTCATAAATTGACAAGTGTCAGAACACGGATAAAAATTACAAGTCCATGCGTAATTAAAAAAAAATTTTTTTATTTAAAATCGCCCTTTTTACATGTATACTGCATGGGTATTTCTTTAAATTTTCATTCACATTGAGATGTGATTTGTTTCTGTAAATACCAAATCAATATGAATGAATATGAAGAGAAATATCCTGTGATGAAAGGGTTAAGGCACATTTATGACACATTTATCCCTACACTACACTTGTGCATCTCACTGGCTATCAGGGGTTGAAAACATCTTAAAGTGAATTTCACCATAGTATAATTCACGACAAGCTGTGAATTTCTACTTCAATTTCTAACTCACAGTGAAAGATAATTATTAACTTCAAAACTAATACCTCAACTATGATAATATGTCAAAAAGACGCTACAGGCGTCTTGTTTTAAATGGGTAGCTATAATGTGCTAATAATGTTTTTATAAATGTAAACCATTCATAGGCCTATGCGACGCTAGCAGATCAATGATCTTGTCAACATAGAAACACGTGGAAGCCTAACTCACAGTGAAAAATAATTATTAACTTCAAAACTAATACCTCAACTATGATAATATGTTAAAAAGACGCTACAGGCGTCTTGTTTTAAATGGGTAGCTATAGTGTGCTAATAATTTTTTTTATAAATGTAAACCATTCATAGGCCTATGCGACGCTAGCAGATCAATGATCTTGTCAACATAGAAACACGTGGAAGCCTGACATGATGACACTTTTCCCTACTCTTCGCTGGCGTGTTCAACTGCCATTAAAGGTTCAAAAATGTCGAAATACACACCAAAAAGACATTTTTTGAAGGCTCCACCCACCCTTTACTTCCTTGGAACGAAATATATACCTGCACTCTCTAGTTTCTATCTAACATTACGACACGCCACATCACGTTACGTTACTTTACTTAAATTAAATTAATTAATTAATTAATTCATTCATTCATTCATTCATTCATTCATTCATTCATTCATTCATTCATTCATTCACTCACTCACTCACTCACTCACTCACTCACTCACTCACTCACTCACTCACTCACTCACTCACTCAGATACAGATTATTAAAATTTATGTAACTGTATCTGTTGTAATGAATTTCAATGCCTCCCACTGCATCGTGCACGCTCCGCCAGTGCATGATCACTATTATGCATTTATCTGAATAGCCAGCGGCCGGCCTACCCTAGCTGCACAGTATCTTCTAAAAAATTTGGGCATAGCTGCTCGCAGAAAATCAGATTTCTGCTCATAAATTGACAAGTGTCAGAACACGGATAAAAATTACAAGTCCATGCGTAATTAAAAAAATTTTTTTTTATTTAAAATCGCCCTTTTTACATGTATACTGCATGGGTATTTCTTTAAATTTTCATTCACATTGAGATGTGATTTGTTTCTGTAAATACCAAATCAATATGAATGAATATGAAGAGAAATATCCTGTGATGAAAGGGTTAAGGCACATTTATGACACATTTATCCCTACACTACACTTGTGCATCTCACTGGCTATCAGGGGTTGAAAACATCTTAAAGTGAATTTCACCATAGTATAATTCACGACAAGCTGTGAATTTCTACTTCAATTTCTAACTCACAGTGAAAGATAATTATTAACTTCAAAACTAATACCTCAACTATGATAATATGTCAAAAAGACGCTACAGGCGTCTTGTTTTAAATGGGTAGCTATAATGTGCTAATAATGTTTTTATAAATGTAAACCATTCATAGGCCTATGCGACGCTAGCAGATCAATGATCTTGTCAACATAGAAACACGTGGAAGCCTAACTCACAGTGAAAAATAATTATTAACTTCAAAACTAATACCTCAACTATGATAATATGTTAAAAAGACGCTACAGGCGTCTTGTTTTAAATGGGTAGCTATAGTGTGCTAATAATTTTTTTTATAAATGTAAACCATTCATAGGCCTATGCGACGCTAGCAGATCAATGATCTTGTCAACATAGAAACACGTGGAAGCCTGACATGATGACACTTTTCCCTACTCTTCGCTGGCGTGTTCAACTGCCATTAAAGGTTCAAAAATGTCGAAATACACACCAAAAAGACATTTTTTGAAGGCTCCACCCACCCTTTACTTCCTTGGAACGAAATATATACCTGCACTCTCTAGTTTCTATCTAACATTACGACACGCCACATCACGTTACGTTACTTTACTTAAATTAAATTAATTAATTAATTCATTCATTCATTCATTCATTCATTCATTCATTCATTCATTCACTCACTCACTCACTCACTCACTCACTCACTCACTCACTCACTCACTCACTCACTCAGATACAGATTATTAAAATTTATGTAACTGTATCTGTTGTAATGAATTTCAATGCCTCCCACTGCATCGTGCACGCTCCGCCAGTGCATGATCACTATTATGCATTTATCTGAATAGCCAGCGGCCGGCCTACCCTAGCTGCACAGTATCTTCTAAAAAATTTGGGCATAGCTGCTCGCAGAAAATCAGATTTCTGCTCATAAATTGACAAGTGTCAGAACACGGATAAAAATTACAAGTCCATGCGTAATTAAAAAAATTTTTTTTTATTTAAAATCGCCCTTTTTACATGTATACTGCATGGGTATTTCTTTAAATTTTCATTCACATTGAGATGTGATTTGTTTCTGTAAATACCAAATCAATATGAATGAATATGAAGAGAAATATCCTGTGATGAAAGGGTTAAGGCACATTTATGACACATTTATCCCTACACTACACTTGTGCATCTCACTGGCTATCAGGGGTTGAAAACATCTTAAAGTGAATTTCACCATAGTATAATTCACGACAAGCTGTGAATTTCTACTTCAATTTCTAACTCACAGTGAAAGATAATTATTAACTTCAAAACTAATACCTCAACTATGATAATATGTCAAAAAGACGCTACAGGCGTCTTGTTTTAAATGGGTAGCTATAATGTGCTAATAATGTTTTTATAAATGTAAACCATTCATAGGCCTATGCGACGCTAGCAGATCAATGATCTTGTCAACATAGAAACACGTGGAAGCCTAACTCACAGTGAAAAATAATTATTAACTTCAAAACTAATACCTCAACTATGATAATATGTTAAAAAGACGCTACAGGCGTCTTGTTTTAAATGGGTAGCTATAGTGTGCTAATAATTTTTTTTATAAATGTAAACCATTCATAGGCCTATGCGACGCTAGCAGATCAATGATCTTGTCAACATAGAAACACGTGGAAGCCTGACATGATGACACTTTTCCCTACTCTTCGCTGGCGTGTTCAACTGCCATTAAAGGTTCAAAAATGTCGAAATACACACCAAAAAGACATTTTTTGAAGGCTCCACCCACCCTTTACTTCCTTGGAACGAAATATATACCTGCACTCTCTAGTTTCTATCTAACATTACGACACGCCACATCACGTTACGTTACTTTACTTAAATTAAATTAATTAATTAATTAATTCATTCATTCATTCATTCATTCATTCATTCATTCATTCATTCATTCATTCATTCATTCACTCACTCACTCACTCACTCACTCACTCACTCACTCACTCACTCACTCACTCACTCACTCAGATACAGATTATTAAAATTTATGTAACTGTATCTGTTGTAATGAATTTCAATGCCTCCCACTGCATCGTGCACGCTCCGCCAGTGCATGATCACTATTATGCATTTATCTGAATAGCCAGCGGCCGGCCTACCCTAGCTGCACAGTATCTTCTAAAAAATTTGGGCATAGCTGCTCGCAGAAAATCAGATTTCTGCTCATAAATTGACAAGTGTCAGAACACGGATAAAAATTACAAGTCCATGCGTAATTAAAAAAAAATTTTTTTATTTAAAATCGCCCTTTTTACATGTATACTGCATGGGTATTTCTTTAAATTTTCATTCACATTGAGATGTGATTTGTTTCTGTAAATACCAAATCAATATGAATGAATATGAAGAGAAATATCCTGTGATGAAAGGGTTAAGGCACATTTATGACACATTTATCCCTACACTACACTTGTGCATCTCACTGGCTATCAGGGGTTGAAAACATCTTAAAGTGAATTTCACCATAGTATAATTCACGACAAGCTGTGAATTTCTACTTCAATTTCTAACTCACAGTGAAAGATAATTATTAACTTCAAAACTAATACCTCAACTATGATAATATGTCAAAAAGACGCTACAGGCGTCTTGTTTTAAATGGGTAGCTATAATGTGCTAATAATGTTTTTATAAATGTAAACCATTCATAGGCCTATGCGACGCTAGCAGATCAATGATCTTGTCAACATAGAAACACGTGGAAGCCTAACTCACAGTGAAAAATAATTATTAACTTCAAAACTAATACCTCAACTATGATAATATGTTAAAAAGACGCTACAGGCGTCTTGTTTTAAATGGGTAGCTATAGTGTGCTAATAATTTTTTTTATAAATGTAAACCATTCATAGGCCTATGCGACGCTAGCAGATCAATGATCTTGTCAACATAGAAACACGTGGAAGCCTGACATGATGACACTTTTCCCTACTCTTCGCTGGCGTGTTCAACTGCCATTAAAGGTTCAAAAATGTCGAAATACACACCAAAAAGACATTTTTTGAAGGCTCCACCCACCCTTTACTTCCTTGGAACGAAATATATACCTGCACTCTCTAGTTTCTATCTAACATTACGACACGCCACATCACGTTACGTTACTTTACTTAAATTAAATTAATTAATTAATTAATTCATTCATTCATTCATTCATTCATTCATTCATTCATTCATTCACTCACTCACTCACTCACTCACTCACTCACTCACTCACTCACTCACTCACTCAGATACAGATTATTAAAATTTATGTAACTGTATCTGTTGTAATGAATTTCAATGCCTCCCACTGCATCGTGCACGCTCCGCCAGTGCATGATCACTATTATGCATTTATCTGAATAGCCAGCGGCCGGCCTACCCTAGCTGCACAGTATCTTCTAAAAAATTTGGGCATAGCTGCTCGCAGAAAATCAGATTTCTGCTCATAAATTGACAAGTGTCAGAACACGGATAAAAATTACAAGTCCATGCGTAATTAAAAAAAAATTTTTTTATTTAAAATCGCCCTTTTTACATGTATACTGCATGGGTATTTCTTTAAATTTTCATTCACATTGAGATGTGATTTGTTTCTGTAAATACCAAATCAATATGAATGAATATGAAGAGAAATATCCTGTGATGAAAGGGTTAAGGCACATTTATGACACATTTATCCCTACACTACACTTGTGCATCTCACTGGCTATCAGGGGTTGAAAACATCTTAAAGTGAATTTCACCATAGTATAATTCACGACAAGCTGTGAATTTCTACTTCAATTTCTAACTCACAGTGAAAGATAATTATTAACTTCAAAACTAATACCTCAACTATGATAATATGTCAAAAAGACGCTACAGGCGTCTTGTTTTAAATGGGTAGCTATAATGTGCTAATAATGTTTTTATAAATGTAAACCATTCATAGGCCTATGCGACGCTAGCAGATCAATGATCTTGTCAACATAGAAACACGTGGAAGCCTAACTCACAGTGAAAAATAATTATTAACTTCAAAACTAATACCTCAACTATGATAATATGTTAAAAAGACGCTACAGGCGTCTTGTTTTAAATGGGTAGCTATAGTGTGCTAATAATTTTTTTTATAAATGTAAACCATTCATAGGCCTATGCGACGCTAGCAGATCAATGATCTTGTCAACATAGAAACACGTGGAAGCCTGACATGATGACACTTTTCCCTACTCTTCGCTGGCGTGTTCAACTGCCATTAAAGGTTCAAAAATGTCGAAATACACACCAAAAAGACATTTTTTGAAGGCTCCACCCACCCTTTACTTCCTTGGAACGAAATATATACCTGCACTCTCTAGTTTCTATCTAACATTACGACACGCCACATCACGTTACGTTACTTTACTTAAATTAAATTAATTAATTAATTAATTCATTCATTCATTCATTCATTCATTCATTCATTCATTCATTCATTCATTCATTCATTCACTCACTCACTCACTCACTCACTCACTCACTCACTCACTCACTCACTCACTCACTCACTCACTCACTCAGATACAGATTATTAAAATTTATGTAACTGTATCTGTTGTAATGAATTTCAATGCCTCCCACTGCATCGTGCACGCTCCGCCAGTGCATGATCACTATTATGCATTTATCTGAATAGCCAGCGGCCGGCCTACCCTAGCTGCACAGTATCTTCTAAAAAATTTGGGCATAGCTGCTCGCAGAAAATCAGATTTCTGCTCATAAATTGACAAGTGTCAGAACACGGATAAAAATTACAAGTCCATGCGTAATTAAAAAAATTTTTTTTTATTTAAAATCGCCCTTTTTACATGTATACTGCATGGGTATTTCTTTAAATTTTCATTCACATTGAGATGTGATTTGTTTCTGTAAATACCAAATCAATATGAATGAATATGAAGAGAAATATCCTGTGATGAAAGGGTTAAGGCACATTTATGACACATTTATCCCTACACTACACTTGTGCATCTCACTGGCTATCAGGGGTTGAAAACATCTTAAAGTGAATTTCACCATAGTATAATTCACGACAAGCTGTGAATTTCTACTTCAATTTCTAACTCACAGTGAAAGATAATTATTAACTTCAAAACTAATACCTCAACTATGATAATATGTCAAAAAGACGCTACAGGCGTCTTGTTTTAAATGGGTAGCTATAATGTGCTAATAATGTTTTTATAAATGTAAACCATTCATAGGCCTATGCGACGCTAGCAGATCAATGATCTTGTCAACATAGAAACACGTGGAAGCCTAACTCACAGTGAAAAATAATTATTAACTTCAAAACTAATACCTCAACTATGATAATATGTTAAAAAGACGCTACAGGCGTCTTGTTTTAAATGGGTAGCTATAGTGTGCTAATAATTTTTTTTATAAATGTAAACCATTCATAGGCCTATGCGACGCTAGCAGATCAATGATCTTGTCAACATAGAAACACGTGGAAGCCTGACATGATGACACTTTTCCCTACTCTTCGCTGGCGTGTTCAACTGCCATTAAAGGTTCAAAAATGTCGAAATACACACCAAAAAGACATTTTTTGAAGGCTCCACCCACCCTTTACTTCCTTGGAACGAAATATATACCTGCACTCTCTAGTTTCTATCTAACATTACGACACGCCACATCACGTTACGTTACTTTACTTAAATTAAATTAATTAATTAATTAATTCATTCATTCATTCATTCATTCATTCATTCATTCATTCATTCACTCACTCACTCACTCACTCACTCACTCACTCACTCACTCACTCACTCACTCACTCAGATACAGATTATTAAAATTTATGTAACTGTATCTGTTGTAATGAATTTCAATGCCTCCCACTGCATCGTGCACGCTCCGCCAGTGCATGATCACTATTATGCATTTATCTGAATAGCCAGCGGCCGGCCTACCCTAGCTGCACAGTATCTTCTAAAAAATTTGGGCATAGCTGCTCGCAGAAAATCAGATTTCTGCTCATAAATTGACAAGTGTCAGAACACGGATAAAAATTACAAGTCCATGCGTAATTAAAAAAATTTTTTTTTATTTAAAATCGCCCTTTTTACATGTATACTGCATGGGTATTTCTTTAAATTTTCATTCACATTGAGATGTGATTTGTTTCTGTAAATACCAAATCAATATGAATGAATATGAAGAGAAATATCCTGTGATGAAAGGGTTAAGGCACATTTATGACACATTTATCCCTACACTACACTTGTGCATCTCACTGGCTATCAGGGGTTGAAAACATCTTAAAGTGAATTTCACCATAGTATAATTCACGACAAGCTGTGAATTTCTACTTCAATTTCTAACTCACAGTGAAAGATAATTATTAACTTCAAAACTAATACCTCAACTATGATAATATGTCAAAAAGACGCTACAGGCGTCTTGTTTTAAATGGGTAGCTATAATGTGCTAATAATGTTTTTATAAATGTAAACCATTCATAGGCCTATGCGACGCTAGCAGATCAATGATCTTGTCAACATAGAAACACGTGGAAGCCTAACTCACAGTGAAAAATAATTATTAACTTCAAAACTAATACCTCAACTATGATAATATGTTAAAAAGACGCTACAGGCGTCTTGTTTTAAATGGGTAGCTATAGTGTGCTAATAATTTTTTTTATAAATGTAAACCATTCATAGGCCTATGCGACGCTAGCAGATCAATGATCTTGTCAACATAGAAACACGTGGAAGCCTGACATGATGACACTTTTCCCTACTCTTCGCTGGCGTGTTCAACTGCCATTAAAGGTTCAAAAATGTCGAAATACACACCAAAAAGACATTTTTTGAAGGCTCCACCCACCCTTTACTTCCTTGGAACGAAATATATACCTGCACTCTCTAGTTTCTATCTAACATTACGACACGCCACATCACGTTACGTTACTTTACTTAAATTAAATTAATTAATTAATTAATTCATTCATTCATTCATTCATTCATTCATTCATTCATTCATTCATTCACTCACTCACTCACTCACTCACTCACTCACTCACTCACTCACTCACTCACTCAGATACAGATTATTAAAATTTATGTAACTGTATCTGTTGTAATGAATTTCAATGCCTCCCACTGCATCGTGCACGCTCCGCCAGTGCATGATCACTATTATGCATTTATCTGAATAGCCAGCGGCCGGCCTACCCTAGCTGCACAGTATCTTCTAAAAAATTTGGGCATAGCTGCTCGCAGAAAATCAGATTTCTGCTCATAAATTGACAAGTGTCAGAACACGGATAAAAATTACAAGTCCATGCGTAATTAAAAAAATTTTTTTTTATTTAAAATCGCCCTTTTTACATGTATACTGCATGGGTATTTCTTTAAATTTTCATTCACATTGAGATGTGATTTGTTTCTGTAAATACCAAATCAATATGAATGAATATGAAGAGAAATATCCTGTGATGAAAGGGTTAAGGCACATTTATGACACATTTATCCCTACACTACACTTGTGCATCTCACTGGCTATCAGGGGTTGAAAACATCTTAAAGTGAATTTCACCATAGTATAATTCACGACAAGCTGTGAATTTCTACTTCAATTTCTAACTCACAGTGAAAGATAATTATTAACTTCAAAACTAATACCTCAACTATGATAATATGTCAAAAAGACGCTACAGGCGTCTTGTTTTAAATGGGTAGCTATAATGTGCTAATAATGTTTTTATAAATGTAAACCATTCATAGGCCTATGCGACGCTAGCAGATCAATGATCTTGTCAACATAGAAACACGTGGAAGCCTAACTCACAGTGAAAAATAATTATTAACTTCAAAACTAATACCTCAACTATGATAATATGTTAAAAAGACGCTACAGGCGTCTTGTTTTAAATGGGTAGCTATAGTGTGCTAATAATTTTTTTTATAAATGTAAACCATTCATAGGCCTATGCGACGCTAGCAGATCAATGATCTTGTCAACATAGAAACACGTGGAAGCCTGACATGATGACACTTTTCCCTACTCTTCGCTGGCGTGTTCAACTGCCATTAAAGGTTCAAAAATGTCGAAATACACACCAAAAAGACATTTTTTGAAGGCTCCACCCACCCTTTACTTCCTTGGAACGAAATATATACCTGCACTCTCTAGTTTCTATCTAACATTACGACACGCCACATCACGTTACGTTACTTTACTTAAATTAAATTAATTAATTAATTAATTCATTCATTCATTCATTCATTCATTCATTCATTCATTCATTCACTCACTCACTCACTCACTCACTCACTCACTCACTCACTCACTCACTCACTCACTCAGATACAGATTATTAAAATTTATGTAACTGTATCTGTTGTAATGAATTTCAATGCCTCCCACTGCATCGTGCACGCTCCGCCAGTGCATGATCACTATTATGCATTTATCTGAATAGCCAGCGGCCGGCCTACCCTAGCTGCACAGTATCTTCTAAAAAATTTGGGCATAGCTGCTCGCAGAAAATCAGATTTCTGCTCATAAATTGACAAGTGTCAGAACACGGATAAAAATTACAAGTCCATGCGTAATTAAAAAAATTTTTTTTTATTTAAAATCGCCCTTTTTACATGTATACTGCATGGGTATTTCTTTAAATTTTCATTCACATTGAGATGTGATTTGTTTCTGTAAATACCAAATCAATATGAATGAATATGAAGAGAAATATCCTGTGATGAAAGGGTTAAGGCACATTTATGACACATTTATCCCTACACTACACTTGTGCATCTCACTGGCTATCAGGGGTTGAAAACATCTTAAAGTGAATTTCACCATAGTATAATTCACGACAAGCTGTGAATTTCTACTTCAATTTCTAACTCACAGTGAAAGATAATTATTAACTTTAAAACTAATACCTCAACTATGATAATATGTCAAAAAGACGCTACAGGCGTCTTGTTTTAAATGGGTAGCTATAATGTGCTAATAATGTTTTTATAAATGTAAACCATTCATAGGCCTATGCGACGCTAGCAGATCAATGATCTTGTCAACATAGAAACACGTGGAAGCCTAACTCACAGTGAAAAATAATTATTAACTTCAAAACTAATACCTCAACTATGATAATATGTTAAAAAGACGCTACAGGCGTCTTGTTTTAAATGGGTAGCTATAGTGTGCTAATAATTTTTTTTATAAATGTAAACCATTCATAGGCCTATGCGACGCTAGCAGATCAATGATCTTGTCAACATAGAAACACGTGGAAGCCTGACATGATGACACTTTTCCCTACTCTTCGCTGGCGTGTTCAACTGCCATTAAAGGTTCAAAAATGTCGAAATACACACCAAAAAGACATTTTTTGAAGGCTCCACCCACCCTTTACTTCCTTGGAACGAAATATATACCTGCACTCTCTAGTTTCTATCTAACATTACGACACGCCACATCACGTTACGTTACTTTACATAAATTAAATTAATTAATTAATTAATTCATTCATTCATTCATTCATTCATTCATTCATTCATTCATTCATTCACTCACTCACTCACTCACTCACTCACTCACTCACTCACTCACTCACTCACTCAGATACAGATTATTAAAATTTATGTAACTGTATCTGTTGTAATGAATTTCAATGCCTCCCACTGCATCGTGCACGCTCCGCCAGTGCATGATCACTATTATGCATTTATCTGAATAGCCAGCGGCCGGCCTACCCTAGCTGCACAGTATCTTCTAAAAAATTTGGGCATAGCTGCTCGCAGAAAATCAGATTTCTGCTCATAAATTGACAAGTGTCAGAACACGGATAAAAATTACAAGTCCATGCGTAATTAAAAAAATTTTTTTTTATTTAAAATCGCCCTTTTTACATGTATACTGCATGGGTATTTCTTTAAATTTTCATTCACATTGAGATGTGATTTGTTTCTGTAAATACCAAATCAATATGAATGAATATGAAGAGAAATATCCTGTGATGAAAGGGTTAAGGCACATTTATGACACATTTATCCCTACACTACACTTGTGCATCTCACTGGCTATCAGGGGTTGAAAACATCTTAAAGTGAATTTCACCATAGTATAATTCACGACAAGCTGTGAATTTCTACTTCAATTTCTAACTCACAGTGAAAGATAATTATTAACTTCAAAACTAATACCTCAACTATGATAATATGTCAAAAAGACGCTACAGGCGTCTTGTTTTAAATGGGTAGCTATAATGTGCTAATAATGTTTTTATAAATGTAAACCATTCATAGGCCTATGCGACGCTAGCAGATCAATGATCTTGTCAACATAGAAACACGTGGAAGCCTAACTCACAGTGAAAAATAATTATTAACTTCAAAACTAATACCTCAACTATGATAATATGTTAAAAAGACGCTACAGGCGTCTTGTTTTAAATGGGTAGCTATAGTGTGCTAATAATTTTTTTTATAAATGTAAACCATTCATAGGCCTATGCGACGCTAGCAGATCAATGATCTTGTCAACATAGAAACACGTGGAAGCCTGACATGATGACACTTTTCCCTACTCTTCGCTGGCGTGTTCAACTGCCATTAAAGGTTCAAAAATGTCGAAATACACACCAAAAAGACATTTTTTGAAGGCTCCACCCACCCTTTACTTCCTTGGAACGAAATATATACCTGCACTCTCTAGTTTCTATCTAACATTACGACACGCCACATCACGTTACGTTACTTTACTTAAATTAAATTAATTAATTAATTAATTCATTCATTCATTCATTCATTCATTCATTCATTCATTCATTCATTCACTCACTCACTCACTCACTCACTCACTCACTCACTCACTCACTCACTCACTCACTCAGATACAGATTATTAAAATTTATGTAACTGTATCTGTTGTAATGAATTTCAATGCCTCCCACTGCATCGTGCACGCTCCGCCAGTGCATGATCACTATTATGCATTTATCTGAATAGCCAGCGGCCGGCCTACCCTAGCTGCACAGTATCTTCTAAAAAATTTGGGCATAGCTGCTCGCAGAAAATCAGATTTCTGCTCATAAATTGACAAGTGTCAGAACACGGATAAAAATTACAAGTCCATGCGTAATTAAAAAAATTTTTTTTTATTTAAAATCGCCCTTTTTACATGTATACTGCATGGGTATTTCTTTAAATTTTCATTCACATTGAGATGTGATTTGTTTCTGTAAATACCAAATCAATATGAATGAATATGAAGAGAAATATCCTGTGATGAAAGGGTTAAGGCACATTTATGACACATTTATCCCTACACTACACTTGTGCATCTCACTGGCTATCAGGGGTTGAAAACATCTTAAAGTGAATTTCACCATAGTATAATTCACGACAAGCTGTGAATTTCTACTTCAATTTCTAACTCACAGTGAAAGATAATTATTAACTTCAAAACTAATACCTCAACTATGATAATATGTCAAAAAGACGCTACAGGCGTCTTGTTTTAAATGGGTAGCTATAATGTGCTAATAATGTTTTTATAAATGTAAACCATTCATAGGCCTATGCGACGCTAGCAGATCAATGATCTTGTCAACATAGAAACACGTGGAAGCCTAACTCACAGTGAAAAATAATTATTAACTTCAAAACTAATACCTCAACTATGATAATATGTTAAAAAGACGCTACAGGCGTCTTGTTTTAAATGGGTAGCTATAGTGTGCTAATAATTTTTTTTATAAATGTAAACCATTCATAGGCCTATGCGACGCTAGCAGATCAATGATCTTGTCAACATAGAAACACGTGGAAGCCTGACATGATGACACTTTTCCCTACTCTTCGCTGGCGTGTTCAACTGCCATTAAAGGTTCAAAAATGTCGAAATACACACCAAAAAGACATTTTTTGAAGGCTCCACCCACCCTTTACTTCCTTGGAACGAAATATATACCTGCACTCTCTAGTTTCTATCTAACATTACGACACGCCACATCACGTTACGTTACTTTACTTAAATTAAATTAATTAATTAATTAATTCATTCATTCATTCATTCATTCATTCATTCATTCATTCATTCATTCACTCACTCACTCACTCACTCACTCACTCACTCACTCACTCACTCAGATACAGATTATTAAAATTTATGTAACTGTATCTGTTGTAATGAATTTCAATGCCTCCCACTGCATCGTGCACGCTCCGCCAGTGCATGATCACTATTATGCATTTATCTGAATAGCCAGCGGCCGGCCTACCCTAGCTGCACAGTATCTTCTAAAAAATTTGGGCATAGCTGCTCGCAGAAAATCAGATTTCTGCTCATAAATTGACAAGTGTCAGAACACGGATAAAAATTACAAGTCCATGCGTAATTAAAAAAAATTTTTTTTATTTAAAATCGCCCTTTTTACATGTATACTGCATGGGTATTTCTTTAAATTTTCATTCACATTGAGATGTGATTTGTTTCTGTAAATACCAAATCAATATGAATGAATATGAAGAGAAATATCCTGTGATGAAAGGGTTAAGGCACATTTATGACACATTTATCCCTACACTACACTTGTGCATCTCACTGGCTATCAGGGGTTGAAAACATCTTAAAGTGAATTTCACCATAGTATAATTCACGACAAGCTGTGAATTTCTACTTCAATTTCTAACTCACAGTGAAAGATAATTATTAACTTCAAAACTAATACCTCAACTATGATAATATGTCAAAAAGACGCTACAGGCGTCTTGTTTTAAATGGGTAGCTATAATGTGCTAATAATGTTTTTATAAATGTAAACCATTCATAGGCCTATGCGACGCTAGCAGATCAATGATCTTGTCAACATAGAAACACGTGGAAGCCTAACTCACAGTGAAAAATAATTATTAACTTCAAAACTAATACCTCAACTATGATAATATGTTAAAAAGACGCTACAGGCGTCTTGTTTTAAATGGGTAGCTATAGTGTGCTAATAATTTTTTTTATAAATGTAAACCATTCATAGGCCTATGCGACGCTAGCAGATCAATGATCTTGTCAACATAGAAACACGTGGAAGCCTGACATGATGACACCTTTCCCTACTCTTCGCTGGCGTGTTCAACTGCCATTAAAGGTTCAAAAATGTCGAAATACACACCAAAAAGACATTTTTTGAAGGCTCCACCCACCCTTTACTTCCTTGGAACGAAATATATACCTGCACTCTCTAGTTTCTATCTAACATTACGACACGCCACATCACGTTACGTTACTTTACTTAAATTAAATTAATTAATTAATTAATTCATTCATTCATTCATTCATTCATTCATTCATTCATTCATTCATTCACTCACTCACTCACTCACTCACTCACTCACTCACTCACTCACTCACTCACTCAGATACAGATTATTAAAATTTATGTAACTGTATCTGTTGTAATGAATTTCAATGCCTCCCACTGCATCGTGCACGCTCCGCCAGTGCATGATCACTATTATGCATTTATCTGAATAGCCAGCGGCCGGCCTACCCTAGCTGCACAGTATCTTCTAAAAAATTTGGGCATAGCTGCTCGCAGAAAATCAGATTTCTGCTCATAAATTGACAAGTGTCAGAACACGGATAAAAATTACAAGTCCATGCGTAATTAAAAAATTTTTTTTTTATTTAAAATCGCCCTTTTTACATGTATACTGCATGGGTATTTCTTTAAATTTTCATTCACATTGAGATGTGATTTGTTTCTGTAAATACCAAATCAATATGAATGAATATGAAGAGAAATATCCTGTGATGAAAGGGTTAAGGCACATTTATGACACATTTATCCCTACACTACACTTGTGCATCTCACTGGCTATCAGGGGTTGAAAACATCTTAAAGTGAATTTCACCATAGTATAATTCACGACAAGCTGTGAATTTCTACTTCAATTTCTAACTCACAGTGAAAGATAATTATTAACTTCAAAACTAATACCTCAACTATGATAATATGTCAAAAAGACGCTACAGGCGTCTTGTTTTAAATGGGTAGCTATAATGTGCTAATAATGTTTTTATAAATGTAAACCATTCATAGGCCTATGCGACGCTAGCAGATCAATGATCTTGTCAACATAGAAACACGTGGAAGCCTAACTCACAGTGAAAAATAATTATTAACTTCAAAACTAATACCTCAACTATGATAATATGTTAAAAAGACGCTACAGGCGTCTTGTTTTAAATGGGTAGCTATAGTGTGCTAATAATTTTTTTTATAAATGTAAACCATTCATAGGCCTATGCGACGCTAGCAGATCAATGATCTTGTCAACATAGAAACACGTGGAAGCCTGACATGATGACACTTTTCCCTACTCTTCGCTGGCGTGTTCAACTGCCATTAAAGGTTCAAAAATGTCGAAATACACACCAAAAAGACATTTTTTGAAGGCTCCACCCACCCTTTACTTCCTTGGAACGAAATATATACCTGCACTCTCTAGTTTCTATCTAACATTACGACACGCCACATCACGTTACGTTACTTTACTTAAATTAAATTAATTAATTAATTAATTCATTCATTCATTCATTCATTCATTCATTCATTCATTCATTCACTCACTCACTCACTCACTCACTCACTCACTCACTCACTCACTCACTCAGATACAGATTATTAAAATTTATGTAACTGTATCTGTTGTAATGAATTTCAATGCCTCCCACTGCATCGTGCACGCTCCGCCAGTGCATGATCACTATTATGCATTTATCTGAATAGCCAGCGGCCGGCCTACCCTAGCTGCACAGTATCTTCTAAAAAATTTGGGCATAGCTGCTCGCAGAAAATCAGATTTCTGCTCATAAATTGACAAGTGTCAGAACACGGATAAAAATTACAAGTCCATGCGTAATTAAAAAAATTTTTTTTTATTTAAAATCGCCCTTTTTACATGTATACTGCATGGGTATTTCTTTAAATTTTCATTCACATTGAGATGTGATTTGTTTCTGTAAATACCAAATCAATATGAATGAATATGAAGAGAAATATCCTGTGATGAAAGGGTTAAGGCACATTTATGACACATTTATCCCTACACTACACTTGTGCATCTCACTGGCTATCAGGGGTTGAAAACATCTTAAAGTGAATTTCACCATAGTATAATTCACGACAAGCTGTGAATTTCTACTTCAATTTCTAACTCACAGTGAAAGATAATTATTAACTTCAAAACTAATACCTCAACTATGATAATATGTCAAAAAGACGCTACAGGCGTCTTGTTTTAAATGGGTAGCTATAATGTGCTAATAATGTTTTTATAAATGTAAACCATTCATAGGCCTATGCGACGCTAGCAGATCAATGATCTTGTCAACATAGAAACACGTGGAAGCCTAACTCACAGTGAAAAATAATTATTAACTTCAAAACTAATACCTCAACTATGATAATATGTTAAAAAGACGCTACAGGCGTCTTGTTTTAAATGGGTAGCTATAGTGTGCTAATAATTTTTTTTATAAATGTAAACCATTCATAGGCCTATGCGACGCTAGCAGATCAATGATCTTGTCAACATAGAAACACGTGGAAGCCTGACATGATGACACTTTTCCCTACTCTTCGCTGGCGTGTTCAACTGCCATTAAAGGTTCAAAAATGTCGAAATACACACCAAAAAGACATTTTTTGAAGGCTCCACCCACCCTTTACTTCCTTGGAACGAAATATATACCTGCACTCTCTAGTTTCTATCTAACATTACGACACGCCACATCACGTTACGTTACTTTACTTAAATTAAATTAATTAATTAATTAATTCATTCATTCATTCATTCATTCATTCATTCATTCATTCATTCATTCACTCACTCACTCACTCACTCACTCACTCACTCACTCACTCACTCACTCACTCAGATACAGATTATTAAAATTTATGTAACTGTATCTGTTGTAATGAATTTCAATGCCTCCCACTGCATCGTGCACGCTCCGCCAGTGCATGATCACTATTATGCATTTATCTGAATAGCCAGCGGCCGGCCTACCCTAGCTGCACAGTATCTTCTAAAAAATTTGGGCATAGCTGCTCGCAGAAAATCAGATTTCTGCTCATAAATTGACAAGTGTCAGAACACGGATAAAAATTACAAGTCCATGCGTAATTAAAAAAAATTTTTTTTATTTAAAATCGCCCTTTTTACATGTATACTGCATGGGTATTTCTTTAAATTTTCATTCACATTGAGATGTGATTTGTTTCTGTAAATACCAAATCAATATGAATGAATATGAAGAGAAATATCCTGTGATGAAAGGGTTAAGGCACAATTATGACACATTTATCCCTACACTACACTTGTGCATCTCACTGGCTATCAGGGGTTGAAAACATCTTAAAGTGAATTTCACCATAGTATAATTCACGACAAGCTGTGAATTTCTACTTCAATTTCTAACTCACAGTGAAAGATAATTATTAACTTCAAAACTAATACCTCAACTATGATAATATGTCAAAAAGACGCTACAGGCGTCTTGTTTTAAATGGGTAGCTATAATGTGCTAATAATGTTTTTATAAATGTAAACCATTCATAGGCCTATGCGACGCTAGCAGATCAATGATCTTGTCAACATAGAAACACGTGGAAGCCTAACTCACAGTGAAAAATAATTATTAACTTCAAAACTAATACCTCAACTATGATAATATGTTAAAAAGACGCTACAGGCGTCTTGTTTTAAATGGGTAGCTATAGTGTGCTAATAATTTTTTTTATAAATGTAAACCATTCATAGGCCTATGCGACGCTAGCAGATCAATGATCTTGTCAACATAGAAACACGTGGAAGCCTGACATGATGACACTTTTCCCTACTCTTCGCTGGCGTGTTCAACTGCCATTAAAGGTTCAAAAATGTCGAAATACACACCAAAAAGACATTTTTTGAAGGCTCCACCCACCCTTTACTTCCTTGGAACGAAATATATACCTGCACTCTCTAGTTTCTATCTAACATTACGACACGCCACATCACGTTACGTTACTTTACTTAAATTAAATTAATTAATTAATTAATTAATTCATTCATTCATTCATTCATTCATTCATTCATTCATTCACTCACTCACTCACTCACTCACTCACTCACTCACTCACTCACTCACTCACTCACTCACTCAGATACAGATTATTAAAATTTATGTAACTGTATCTGTTGTAATGAATTTCAATGCCTCCCACTGCATCGTGCACGCTCCGCCAGTGCATGATCACTATTATGCATTTATCTGAATAGCCAGCGGCCGGCCTACCCTAGCTGCACAGTATCTTCTAAAAAATTTGGGCATAGCTGCTCGCAGAAAATCAGATTTCTGCTCATAAATTGACAAGTGTCAGAACACGGATAAAAATTACAAGTCCATGCGTAATTAAAAAAATTTTTTTTTATTTAAAATCGCCCTTTTTACATGTATACTGCATGGGTATTTCTTTAAATTTTCATTCACATTGAGATGTGATTTGTTTCTGTAAATACCAAATCAATATGAATGAATATGAAGAGAAATATCCTGTGATGAAAGGGTTAAGGCACATTTATGACACATTTATCCCTACACTACACTTGTGCATCTCACTGGCTATCAGGGGTTGAAAACATCTTAAAGTGAATTTCACCATAGTATAATTCACGACAAGCTGTGAATTTCTACTTCAATTTCTAACTCACAGTGAAAGATAATTATTAACTTCAAAACTAATACCTCAACTATGATAATATGTCAAAAAGACGCTACAGGCGTCTTGTTTTAAATGGGTAGCTATAATGTGCTAATAATGTTTTTATAAATGTAAACCATTCATAGGCCTATGCGACGCTAGCAGATCAATGATCTTGTCAACATAGAAACACGTGGAAGCCTAACTCACAGTGAAAAATAATTATTAACTTCAAAACTAATACCTCAACTATGATAATATGTTAAAAAGACGCTACAGGCGTCTTGTTTTAAATGGGTAGCTATAGTGTGCTAATAATTTTTTTTATAAATGTAAACCATTCATAGGCCTATGCGACGCTAGCAGATCAATGATCTTGTCAACATAGAAACACGTGGAAGCCTGACATGATGACACTTTTCCCTACTCTTCGCTGGCGTGTTCAACTGCCATTAAAGGTTCAAAAATGTCGAAATACACACCAAAAAGACATTTTTTGAAGGCTCCACCCACCCTTTACTTCCTTGGAACGAAATATATACCTGCACTCTCTAGTTTCTATCTAACATTACGACACGCCACATCACGTTACGTTACTTTACTTAAATTAAATTAATTAATTAATTAATTCATTCATTCATTCATTCATTCATTCATTCACTCACTCACTCACTCACTCACTCACTCACTCACTCACTCACTCACTCACTCAGATACAGATTATTAAAATTTATGTAACTGTATCTGTTGTAATGAATTTCAATGCCTCCCACTGCATCGTGCACGCTCCGCCAGTGCATGATCACTATTATGCATTTATCTGAATAGCCAGCGGCCGGCCTACCCTAGCTGCACAGTATCTTCTAAAAAATTTGGGCATAGCTGCTCGCAGAAAATCAGATTTCTGCTCATAAATTGACAAGTGTCAGAACACGGATAAAAATTACAAGTCCATGCGTAATTAAAAAAATTTTTTTTTATTTAAAATCGCCCTTTTTACATGTATACTGCATGGGTATTTCTTTAAATTTTCATTCACATTGAGATGTGATTTGTTTCTGTAAATACCAAATCAATATGAATGAATATGAAGAGAAATATCCTGTGATGAAAGGGTTAAGGCACATTTATGACACATTTATCCCTACACTACACTTGTGCATCTCACTGGCTATCAGGGGTTGAAAACATCTTAAAGTGAATTTCACCATAGTATAATTCACGACAAGCTGTGAATTTCTACTTCAATTTCTAACTCACAGTGAAAGATAATTATTAACTTCAAAACTAATACCTCAACTATGATAATATGTCAAAAAGACGCTACAGGCGTCTTGTTTTAAATGGGTAGCTATAATGTGCTAATAATGTTTTTATAAATGTAAACCATTCATAGGCCTATGCGACGCTAGCAGATCAATGATCTTGTCAACATAGAAACACGTGGAAGCCTAACTCACAGTGAAAAATAATTATTAACTTCAAAACTAATACCTCAACTATGATAATATGTTAAAAAGACGCTACAGGCGTCTTGTTTTAAATGGGTAGCTATAGTGTGCTAATAATTTTTTTTATAAATGTAAACCATTCATAGGCCTATGCGACGCTAGCAGATCAATGATCTTGTCAACATAGAAACACGTGGAAGCCTGACATGATGACACTTTTCCCTACTCTTCGCTGGCGTGTTCAACTGCCATTAAAGGTTCAAAAATGTCGAAATACACACCAAAAAGACATTTTTTGAAGGCTCCACCCACCCTTTACTTCCTTGGAACGAAATATATACCTGCACTCTCTAGTTTCTATCTAACATTACGACACGCCACATCACGTTACGTTACTTTACTTAAATTAAATTAATTAATTAATTAATTCATTCATTCATTCATTCATTCATTCATTCATTCATTCATTCACTCACTCACTCACTCACTCACTCACTCACTCACTCACTCACTCACTCACTCACTCACTCACTCAGATACAGATTATTAAAATTTATGTAACTGTATCTGTTGTAATGAATTTCAATGCCTCCCACTGCATCGTGCACGCTCCGCCAGTGCATGATCACTATTATGCATTTATCTGAATAGCCAGCGGCCGGCCTACCCTAGCTGCACAGTATCTTCTAAAAAATTTGGGCATAGCTGCTCGCAGAAAATCAGATTTCTGCTCATAAATTGACAAGTGTCAGAACACGGATAAAAATTACAAGTCCATGCGTAATTAAAAAAATTTTTTTTTATTTAAAATCGCCCTTTTTACATGTATACTGCATGGGTATTTCTTTAAATTTTCATTCACATTGAGATGTGATTTGTTTCTGTAAATACCAAATCAATATGAATGAATATGAAGAGAAATATCCTGTGATGAAAGGGTTAAGGCACATTTATGACACATTTATCCCTACACTACACTTGTGCATCTCACTGGCTATCAGGGGTTGAAAACATCTTAAAGTGAATTTCACCATAGTATAATTCACGACAAGCTGTGAATTTCTACTTCAATTTCTAACTCACAGTGAAAGATAATTATTAACTTCAAAACTAATACCTCAACTATGATAATATGTCAAAAAGACGCTACAGGCGTCTTGTTTTAAATGGGTAGCTATAATGTGCTAATAATGTTTTTATAAATGTAAACCATTCATAGGCCTATGCGACGCTAGCAGATCAATGATCTTGTCAACATAGAAACACGTGGAAGCCTAACTCACAGTGAAAAATAATTATTAACTTCAAAACTAATACCTCAACTATGATAATATGTTAAAAAGACGCTACAGGCGTCTTGTTTTAAATGGGTAGCTATAGTGTGCTAATAATTTTTTTTATAAATGTAAACCATTCATAGGCCTATGCGACGCTAGCAGATCAATGATCTTGTCAACATAGAAACACGTGGAAGCCTGACATGATGACACTTTTCCCTACTCTTCGCTGGCGTGTTCAACTGCCATTAAAGGTTCAAAAATGTCGAAATACACACCAAAAAGACATTTTTTGAAGGCTCCACCCACCCTTTACTTCCTTGGAACGAAATATATACCTGCACTCTCTAGTTTCTATCTAACATTACGACACGCCACATCACGTTACGTTACTTTACTTAAATTAAATTAATTAATTAATTAATTCATTCATTCATTCATTCATTCATTCATTCATTCATTCATTCACTCACTCACTCACTCACTCACTCACTCACTCACTCACTCACTCACTCACTCACTCACTCAGATACAGATTATTAAAATTTATGTAACTGTATCTGTTGTAATGAATTTCAATGCCTCCCACTGCATCGTGCACGCTCCGCCAGTGCATGATCACTATTATGCATTTATCTGAATAGCCAGCGGCCGGCCTACCCTAGCTGCACAGTATCTTCTAAAAAATTTGGGCATAGCTGCTCGCAGAAAATCAGATTTCTGCTCATAAATTGACAAGTGTCAGAACACGGATAAAAATTACAAGTCCATGCGTAATTAAAAAAAATTTTTTTTATTTAAAATCGCCCTTTTTACATGTATACTGCATGGGTATTTCTTTAAATTTTCATTCACATTGAGATGTGATTTGTTTCTGTAAATACCAAATCAATATGAATGAATATGAAGAGAAATATCCTGTGATGAAAGGGTTAAGGCACATTTATGACACATTTATCCCTACACTACACTTGTGCATCTCACTGGCTATCAGGGGTTGAAAACATCTTAAAGTGAATTTCACCATAGTATAATTCACGACAAGCTGTGAATTTCTACTTCAATTTCTAACTCACAGTGAAAGATAATTATTAACTTCAAAACTAATACCTCAACTATGATAATATGTCAAAAAGACGCTACAGGCGTCTTGTTTTAAATGGGTAGCTATAATGTGCTAATAATGTTTTTATAAATGTAAACCATTCATAGGCCTATGCGACGCTAGCAGATCAATGATCTTGTCAACATAGAAACACGTGGAAGCCTAACTCACAGTGAAAAATAATTATTAACTTCAAAACTAATACCTCAACTATGATAATATGTTAAAAAGACGCTACAGGCGTCTTGTTTTAAATGGGTAGCTATAGTGTGCTAATAATTTTTTTTATAAATGTAAACCATTCATAGGCCTATGCGACGCTAGCAGATCAATGATCTTGTCAACATAGAAACACGTGGAAGCCTGACATGATGACACCTTTCCCTACTCTTCGCTGGCGTGTTCAACTGCCATTAAAGGTTCAAAAATGTCGAAATACACACCAAAAAGACATTTTTTGAAGGCTCCACCCACCCTTTACTTCCTTGGAACGAAATATATACCTGCACTCTCTAGTTTCTATCTAACATTACGACACGCCACATCACGTTACGTTACTTTACTTAAATTAAATTAATTAATTAATTAATTCATTCATTCATTCATTCATTCATTCATTCATTCATTCATTCATTCACTCACTCACTCACTCACTCACTCACTCACTCACTCACTCACTCACTCACTCAGATACAGATTATTAAAATTTATGTAACTGTATCTGTTGTAATGAATTTCAATGCCTCCCACTGCATCGTGCACGCTCCGCCAGTGCATGATCACTATTATGCATTTATCTGAATAGCCAGCGGCCGGCCTACCCTAGCTGCACAGTATCTTCTAAAAAATTTGGGCATAGCTGCTCGCAGAAAATCAGATTTCTGCTCATAAATTGACAAGTGTCAGAACACGGATAAAAATTACAAGTCCATGCGTAATTAAAAAATTTTTTTTTTATTTAAAATCGCCCTTTTTACATGTATACTGCATGGGTATTTCTTTAAATTTTCATTCACATTGAGATGTGATTTGTTTCTGTAAATACCAAATCAATATGAATGAATATGAAGAGAAATATCCTGTGATGAAAGGGTTAAGGCACATTTATGACACATTTATCCCTACACTACACTTGTGCATCTCACTGGCTATCAGGGGTTGAAAACATCTTAAAGTGAATTTCACCATAGTATAATTCACGACAAGCTGTGAATTTCTACTTCAATTTCTAACTCACAGTGAAAGATAATTATTAACTTCAAAACTAATACCTCAACTATGATAATATGTCAAAAAGACGCTACAGGCGTCTTGTTTTAAATGGGTAGCTATAATGTGCTAATAATGTTTTTATAAATGTAAACCATTCATAGGCCTATGCGACGCTAGCAGATCAATGATCTTGTCAACATAGAAACACGTGGAAGCCTAACTCACAGTGAAAAATAATTATTAACTTCAAAACTAATACCTCAACTATGATAATATGTTAAAAAGACGCTACAGGCGTCTTGTTTTAAATGGGTAGCTATAGTGTGCTAATAATTTTTTTTATAAATGTAAACCATTCATAGGCCTATGCGACGCTAGCAGATCAATGATCTTGTCAACATAGAAACACGTGGAAGCCTGACATGATGACACTTTTCCCTACTCTTCGCTGGCGTGTTCAACTGCCATTAAAGGTTCAAAAATGTCGAAATACACACCAAAAAGACATTTTTTGAAGGCTCCACCCACCCTTTACTTCCTTGGAACGAAATATATACCTGCACTCTCTAGTTTCTATCTAACATTACGACACGCCACATCACGTTACGTTACTTTACTTAAATTAAATTAATTAATTAATTAATTCATTCATTCATTCATTCATTCATTCATTCATTCATTCATTCACTCACTCACTCACTCACTCACTCACTCACTCACTCACTCACTCACTCAGATACAGATTATTAAAATTTATGTAACTGTATCTGTTGTAATGAATTTCAATGCCTCCCACTGCATCGTGCACGCTCCGCCAGTGCATGATCACTATTATGCATTTATCTGAATAGCCAGCGGCCGGCCTACCCTAGCTGCACAGTATCTTCTAAAAAATTTGGGCATAGCTGCTCGCAGAAAATCAGATTTCTGCTCATAAATTGACAAGTGTCAGAACACGGATAAAAATTACAAGTCCATGCGTAATTAAAAAAATTTTTTTTTATTTAAAATCGCCCTTTTTACATGTATACTGCATGGGTATTTCTTTAAATTTTCATTCACATTGAGATGTGATTTGTTTCTGTAAATACCAAATCAATATGAATGAATATGAAGAGAAATATCCTGTGATGAAAGGGTTAAGGCACATTTATGACACATTTATCCCTACACTACACTTGTGCATCTCACTGGCTATCAGGGGTTGAAAACATCTTAAAGTGAATTTCACCATAGTATAATTCACGACAAGCTGTGAATTTCTACTTCAATTTCTAACTCACAGTGAAAGATAATTATTAACTTCAAAACTAATACCTCAACTATGATAATATGTCAAAAAGACGCTACAGGCGTCTTGTTTTAAATGGGTAGCTATAATGTGCTAATAATGTTTTTATAAATGTAAACCATTCATAGGCCTATGCGACGCTAGCAGATCAATGATCTTGTCAACATAGAAACACGTGGAAGCCTAACTCACAGTGAAAAATAATTATTAACTTCAAAACTAATACCTCAACTATGATAATATGTTAAAAAGACGCTACAGGCGTCTTGTTTTAAATGGGTAGCTATAGTGTGCTAATAATTTTTTTTATAAATGTAAACCATTCATAGGCCTATGCGACGCTAGCAGATCAATGATCTTGTCAACATAGAAACACGTGGAAGCCTGACATGATGACACTTTTCCCTACTCTTCGCTGGCGTGTTCAACTGCCATTAAAGGTTCAAAAATGTCGAAATACACACCAAAAAGACATTTTTTGAAGGCTCCACCCACCCTTTACTTCCTTGGAACGAAATATATACCTGCACTCTCTAGTTTCTATCTAACATTACGACACGCCACATCACGTTACGTTACTTTACTTAAATTAAATTAATTAATTAATTAATTCATTCATTCATTCATTCATTCATTCATTCATTCATTCATTCACTCACTCACTCACTCACTCACTCACTCACTCACTCACTCACTCACTCACTCAGATACAGATTATTAAAATTTATGTAACTGTATCTGTTGTAATGAATTTCAATGCCTCCCACTGCATCGTGCACGCTCCGCCAGTGCATGATCACTATTATGCATTTATCTGAATAGCCAGCGGCCGGCCTACCCTAGCTGCACAGTATCTTCTAAAAAATTTGGGCATAGCTGCTCGCAGAAAATCAGATTTCTGCTCATAAATTGACAAGTGTCAGAACACGGATAAAAATTACAAGTCCATGCGTAATTAAAAAAAATTTTTTTTATTTAAAATCGCCCTTTTTACATGTATACTGCATGGGTATTTCTTTAAATTTTCATTCACATTGAGATGTGATTTGTTTCTGTAAATACCAAATCAATATGAATGAATATGAAGAGAAATATCCTGTGATGAAAGGGTTAAGGCACATTTATGACACATTTATCCCTACACTACACTTGTGCATCTCACTGGCTATCAGGGGTTGAAAACATCTTAAAGTGAATTTCACCATAGTATAATTCACGACAAGCTGTGAATTTCTACTTCAATTTCTAACTCACAGTGAAAGATAATTATTAACTTCAAAACTAATACCTCAACTATGATAATATGTCAAAAAGACGCTACAGGCGTCTTGTTTTAAATGGGTAGCTATAATGTGCTAATAATGTTTTTATAAATGTAAACCATTCATAGGCCTATGCGACGCTAGCAGATCAATGATCTTGTCAACATAGAAACACGTGGAAGCCTAACTCACAGTGAAAAATAATTATTAACTTCAAAACTAATACCTCAACTATGATAATATGTTAAAAAGACGCTACAGGCGTCTTGTTTTAAATGGGTAGCTATAGTGTGCTAATAATTTTTTTTATAAATGTAAACCATTCATAGGCCTATGCGACGCTAGCAGATCAATGATCTTGTCAACATAGAAACACGTGGAAGCCTGACATGATGACACTTTTCCCTACTCTTCGCTGGCGTGTTCAACTGCCATTAAAGGTTCAAAAATGTCGAAATACACACCAAAAAGACATTTTTTGAAGGCTCCACCCACCCTTTACTTCCTTGGAACGAAATATATACCTGCACTCTCTAGTTTCTATCTAACATTACGACACGCCACATCACGTTACGTTACTTTACTTAAATTAAATTAATTAATTAATTAATTAATTCATTCATTCATTCATTCATTCATTCATTCATTCATTCACTCACTCACTCACTCACTCACTCACTCACTCACTCACTCACTCACTCACTCACTCACTCAGATACAGATTATTAAAATTTATGTAACTGTATCTGTTGTAATGAATTTCAATGCCTCCCACTGCATCGTGCACGCTCCGCCAGTGCATGATCACTATTATGCATTTATCTGAATAGCCAGCGGCCGGCCTACCCTAGCTGCACAGTATCTTCTAAAAAATTTGGGCATAGCTGCTCGCAGAAAATCAGATTTCTGCTCATAAATTGACAAGTGTCAGAACACGGATAAAAATTACAAGTCCATGCGTAATTAAAAAAATTTTTTTTTATTTAAAATCGCCCTTTTTACATGTATACTGCATGGGTATTTCTTTAAATTTTCATTCACATTGAGATGTGATTTGTTTCTGTAAATACCAAATCAATATGAATGAATATGAAGAGAAATATCCTGTGATGAAAGGGTTAAGGCACATTTATGACACATTTATCCCTACACTACACTTGTGCATCTCACTGGCTATCAGGGGTTGAAAACATCTTAAAGTGAATTTCACCATAGTATAATTCACGACAAGCTGTGAATTTCTACTTCAATTTCTAACTCACAGTGAAAGATAATTATTAACTTCAAAACTAATACCTCAACTATGATAATATGTCAAAAAGACGCTACAGGCGTCTTGTTTTAAATGGGTAGCTATAATGTGCTAATAATGTTTTTATAAATGTAAACCATTCATAGGCCTATGCGACGCTAGCAGATCAATGATCTTGTCAACATAGAAACACGTGGAAGCCTAACTCACAGTGAAAAATAATTATTAACTTCAAAACTAATACCTCAACTATGATAATATGTTAAAAAGACGCTACAGGCGTCTTGTTTTAAATGGGTAGCTATAGTGTGCTAATAATTTTTTTTATAAATGTAAACCATTCATAGGCCTATGCGACGCTAGCAGATCAATGATCTTGTCAACATAGAAACACGTGGAAGCCTGACATGATGACACTTTTCCCTACTCTTCGCTGGCGTGTTCAACTGCCATTAAAGGTTCAAAAATGTCGAAATACACACCAAAAAGACATTTTTTGAAGGCTCCACCCACCCTTTACTTCCTTGGAACGAAATATATACCTGCACTCTCTAGTTTCTATCTAACATTACGACACGCCACATCACGTTACGTTACTTTACTTAAATTAAATTAATTAATTAATTAATTCATTCATTCATTCATTCATTCATTCATTCATTCATTCACTCACTCACTCACTCACTCACTCACTCACTCACTCACTCACTCACTCACTCAGATACAGATTATTAAAATTTATGTAACTGTATCTGTTGTAATGAATTTCAATGCCTCCCACTGCATCGTGCACGCTCCGCCAGTGCATGATCACTATTATGCATTTATCTGAATAGCCAGCGGCCGGCCTACCCTAGCTGCACAGTATCTTCTAAAAAATTTGGGCATAGCTGCTCGCAGAAAATCAGATTTCTGCTCATAAATTGACAAGTGTCAGAACACGGATAAAAATTACAAGTCCATGCGTAATTAAAAAAATTTTTTTTTATTTAAAATCGCCCTTTTTACATGTATACTGCATGGGTATTTCTTTAAATTTTCATTCACATTGAGATGTGATTTGTTTCTGTAAATACCAAATCAATATGAATGAATATGAAGAGAAATATCCTGTGATGAAAGGGTTAAGGCACATTTATGACACATTTATCCCTACACTACACTTGTGCATCTCACTGGCTATCAGGGGTTGAAAACATCTTAAAGTGAATTTCACCATAGTATAATTCACGACAAGCTGTGAATTTCTACTTCAATTTCTAACTCACAGTGAAAGATAATTATTAACTTCAAAACTAATACCTCAACTATGATAATATGTCAAAAAGACGCTACAGGCGTCTTGTTTTAAATGGGTAGCTATAATGTGCTAATAATGTTTTTATAAATGTAAACCATTCATAGGCCTATGCGACGCTAGCAGATCAATGATCTTGTCAACATAGAAACACGTGGAAGCCTAACTCACAGTGAAAAATAATTATTAACTTCAAAACTAATACCTCAACTATGATAATATGTTAAAAAGACGCTACAGGCGTCTTGTTTTAAATGGGTAGCTATAGTGTGCTAATAATTTTTTTTATAAATGTAAACCATTCATAGGCCTATGCGACGCTAGCAGATCAATGATCTTGTCAACATAGAAACACGTGGAAGCCTGACATGATGACACTTTTCCCTACTCTTCGCTGGCGTGTTCAACTGCCATTAAAGGTTCAAAAATGTCGAAATACACACCAAAAAGACATTTTTTGAAGGCTCCACCCACCCTTTACTTCCTTGGAACGAAATATATACCTGCACTCTCTAGTTTCTATCTAACATTACGACACGCCACATCACGTTACGTTACTTTACTTAAATTAAATTAATTAATTAATTAATTCATTCATTCATTCATTCATTCATTCATTCATTCATTCATTCACTCACTCACTCACTCACTCACTCACTCACTCACTCACTCACTCACTCACTCACTCACTCAGATACAGATTATTAAAATTTATGTAACTGTATCTGTTGTAATGAATTTCAATGCCTCCCACTGCATCGTGCACGCTCCGCCAGTGCATGATCACTATTATGCATTTATCTGAATAGCCAGCGGCCGGCCTACCCTAGCTGCACAGTATCTTCTAAAAAATTTGGGCATAGCTGCTCGCAGAAAATCAGATTTCTGCTCATAAATTGACAAGTGTCAGAACACGGATAAAAATTACAAGTCCATGCGTAATTAAAAAAATTTTTTTTTATTTAAAATCGCCCTTTTTACATGTATACTGCATGGGTATTTCTTTAAATTTTCATTCACATTGAGATGTGATTTGTTTCTGTAAATACCAAATCAATATGAATGAATATGAAGAGAAATATCCTGTGATGAAAGGGTTAAGGCACATTTATGACACATTTATCCCTACACTACACTTGTGCATCTCACTGGCTATCAGGGGTTGAAAACATCTTAAAGTGAATTTCACCATAGTATAATTCACGACAAGCTGTGAATTTCTACTTCAATTTCTAACTCACAGTGAAAGATAATTATTAACTTCAAAACTAATACCTCAACTATGATAATATGTCAAAAAGACGCTACAGGCGTCTTGTTTTAAATGGGTAGCTATAATGTGCTAATAATGTTTTTATAAATGTAAACCATTCATAGGCCTATGCGACGCTAGCAGATCAATGATCTTGTCAACATAGAAACACGTGGAAGCCTAACTCACAGTGAAAAATAATTATTAACTTCAAAACTAATACCTCAACTATGATAATATGTTAAAAAGACGCTACAGGCGTCTTGTTTTAAATGGGTAGCTATAGTGTGCTAATAATTTTTTTTATAAATGTAAACCATTCATAGGCCTATGCGACGCTAGCAGATCAATGATCTTGTCAACATAGAAACACGTGGAAGCCTGACATGATGACACTTTTCCCTACTCTTCGCTGGCGTGTTCAACTGCCATTAAAGGTTCAAAAATGTCGAAATACACACCAAAAAGACATTTTTTGAAGGCTCCACCCACCCTTTACTTCCTTGGAACGAAATATATACCTGCACTCTCTAGTTTCTATCTAACATTACGACACGCCACATCACGTTACGTTACTTTACTTAAATTAAATTAATTAATTAATTAATTCATTCATTCATTCATTCATTCATTCATTCATTCATTCATTCATTCACTCACTCACTCACTCACTCACTCACTCACTCACTCACTCACTCACTCACTCACTCACTCAGATACAGATTATTAAAATTTATGTAACTGTATCTGTTGTAATGAATTTCAATGCCTCCCACTGCATCGTGCACGCTCCGCCAGTGCATGATCACTATTATGCATTTATCTGAATAGCCAGCGGCCGGCCTACCCTAGCTGCACAGTATCTTCTAAAAAATTTGGGCATAGCTGCTCGCAGAAAATCAGATTTCTGCTCATAAATTGACAAGTGTCAGAACACGGATAAAAATTACAAGTCCATGCGTAATTAAAAAAATTTTTTTTTATTTAAAATCGCCCTTTTTACATGTATACTGCATGGGTATTTCTTTAAATTTTCATTCACATTGAGATGTGATTTGTTTCTGTAAATACCAAATCAATATGAATGAATATGAAGAGAAATATCCTGTGATGAAAGGGTTAAGGCACATTTATGACACATTTATCCCTACACTACACTTGTGCATCTCACTGGCTATCAGGGGTTGAAAACATCTTAAAGTGAATTTCACCATAGTATAATTCACGACAAGCTGTGAATTTCTACTTCAATTTCTAACTCACAGTGAAAGATAATTATTAACTTCAAAACTAATACCTCAACTATGATAATATGTCAAAAAGACGCTACAGGCGTCTTGTTTTAAATGGGTAGCTATAATGTGCTAATAATGTTTTTATAAATGTAAACCATTCATAGGCCTATGCGACGCTAGCAGATCAATGATCTTGTCAACATAGAAACACGTGGAAGCCTAACTCACAGTGAAAAATAATTATTAACTTCAAAACTAATACCTCAACTATGATAATATGTTAAAAAGACGCTACAGGCGTCTTGTTTTAAATGGGTAGCTATAGTGTGCTAATAATTTTTTTTATAAATGTAAACCATTCATAGGCCTATGCGACGCTAGCAGATCAATGATCTTGTCAACATAGAAACACGTGGAAGCCTGACATGATGACACTTTTCCCTACTCTTCGCTGGCGTGTTCAACTGCCATTAAAGGTTCAAAAATGTCGAAATACACACCAAAAAGACATTTTTTGAAGGCTCCACCCACCCTTTACTTCCTTGGAACGAAATATATACCTGCACTCTCTAGTCAGTAGCCACCCCCTAAGTCTGAGGACCTGTGCATATAGTATTTTCTGTCGTTGTTTTAATCTGCATGATCTAGGGTGGCAGGCTTAGATTTAATGCTAAATAGGTCATATTATAATATTATCACAGTCTGTCATATTTATTTAGCTCGTCAAAACACAAAAGGCCTAACATGTTAACGGAGATTTAGGGAAATCAGTGTTTTATTATATAGGCCTATTGATGGCAATCAGTCTGATCACCAAGTGACACAGATATCACTACGCTGTACTGTAGCCCACTGAAGACATAATGTATGCAGACACGTGTTAGGGGGGCAAACAGCTAGTCGTCTTTGTGTAGGCCACCTCTTCCTTTTAGCAACATTTCTTAAAAAATGTGTAATGATATGACATAAATAATGTATATGGTTGAGATAAAGTGTGTATATATGTCCTACGTCTGAGAGCAAATCGTGTTTGACATATCGGCACACATACTGATACATCCCCTGGCGTGTACACTATAAGTTTATGTATGCCTATAGGGTACACGTAGGCTAATATCAACCAACAGAACGTTTCTTGAGAATATCTATCGCCAAATATAGCTGACCAATATTGATAGATTGAACTCTATTTTGCTAAGTCATATTCCGCAGTAAGTCTAGCCTGGCAGTAAGCGCGTAACAGAAATTTAAGCAGTTACACAACTTTTTTGTGTAGGTCACAGTAATTTTATTCTAATACAATAGCCTACTAGTCAACACCAATTATTATATTTTTTCAATATAGTGCGCCTACCCGATAAAGGGGACTACAAAATATCGACTTTAGCAAAACATTGAAGCTGTCATGTTCAAGTTCAATGAATCATGTTGATGTGTCTAAGCCATACGTGTTCAAGTTTTTTATATATTTTGTTTGAAAATTATTGTACATTCAAATTCTCAACAAATGGAAAAAGACGTTATTGATACTGCAGTGTAAGAGAATAGTTCAGTGTTTAGTGTCAATTTATGTTATCAGTCTACACTTGCTTTGTAATTATTATTGACATATATTTTAACAATATTAGAGCATTACATTACAGCGTAGCCATGGTTCTGAAAGGGTTTATCTGCCACTTTGTAAGGTGGTAGATACACCCTTTATAGCCAAGGGGAAGACAATATTAATTTATAAAGTATGCCTACCTCTGTTTCATGCATTTCAAGTTCTCTGTTTTGAGATTGTGGATTAGGGTGAAGTTGCAGACCAATAATAAATGTCTGATGTACCTCTGAAAGTATATAGGCTGAGTATAAAAAACAAACTAGATAATACTAATATACCGTATAACGGTAATATCATATTATAAATAAATGTATATGAACAATATATGTACCTTCTCTGTGTCACTTGAAGTTATGTTTCGCTACTGCGAACTATAACTTCAGGTGACTGAAAATTTGTGTTATTTGTGAAACCTAAGTCCCAACATATATCAGTGTTTAACTTTGAAAGCATTTTTTTACTATTAACAACTGGTTATACAGGTAGGGCCTACCAATAAAAACACAGAATGTCCACTGTAGTCGACATCCGTGTTCTAAGAGTTAATATATATAGCCTATTTACAGTGATTTAGACATATAAATACACATATTATGTAAATGTGTTCCTTTTCTGTGACATCCAGTGGACTCCGTGTTCACTTCATGGATGTATTGAACGTGGTAACGGCCGATACACTGAATATACAACAAAAATAATGGGGTGAAGTTGCGCAGTCACCATACGTGTCTGGTGTAAAAAGTCAGAATATGAACAAAAAGTAGATATTACGATGTAGCCACATAACCTAATCATTATGATATAAATAAATGTATAGGCAAAATATAATTACTTTTTCCACGATATTATCTGTTGCTGATTCAGATTGTTTTTTACTCTGAGATTGTCCTTCAAGCTTATATTTCGTTCTAAAAAGTAAAAAATTGGTACGTGGTGGATCGTAATCACATGCGTTTATAAATATATAATATTTCTAGGCTTTAATAACAAATATGTAATATTTAAACCTATTTCTGTACTTGTGATCGTTATTATGGTCACTTCATAATATATCATATTTATTGAGGTGTAACTCTTACAAATCAGTACTCGGTGTATGGATAATGATAAACATGGTATAAGAGCTGTTTAAAATGTAAATGTTCACCTTTTGTATTTGTGGTATCTTTTTCTGATATTGCTGGTTGCTGTGTGAAGTTATGTAGACAAAATGGCATTTATCAACTTATGGAAAATAGACTTGAAATCTACATATATAATTTGTTCACCTTTCCACTTCTTATATCACATTTACTTTTTCGATCAGTCGACTTCATATTCAGTCACCATGTTCACGTTCTTCGTGGATATATTGAGCCCGGTAACCATGGTAACAGCCGATCCACTGTGAGTTTAAAACCAAAAATATTTGTTCAGTTTGTCACCTATTTTTCATTCAAATCAAGTTGGAAAGTGCGTTAGCAACTCGAGCTTGATGTGGATGAAAAATACTTATAGTGCAGGATAATGAACAATGCAATAAATATACTATATCATATTAACTCTTTAAATGCGAAGTCATGTGTATCAAATTAAACAAATATGAGTCATTTACACCCACTTGCAATTGTATCTCGCTACCGCGACCCACAAGTGGGTAAAAATGCTCACTCATTTTTAATCTAAGACGCTTATTTGGACTTGTTTGTGATTAACTTTAAAGTTCACAGCATCGTCATTTGATATGAAAATAAAAAAAAGATAGAAGCGATATTAGTAGTGCTTGGAAATTAAAGTGTCTATAATTATTACTGAAAACTTTCATTGGTAGAATCCTTTGTCTTCAGAGTGTAATACAAATAATTGGGGTTTATCGCGAAAGAACCGTCTGTTTTGGCGAATGCAATAATAATAAGGAGCTAATGGTCGCCGGAATGTTATCTGGACATAACTGAATGATTTGAAATATAGGCGTGTAATATTAATGACGGATATATTTTGACTGTACGGTTGTCCAGTATTTGATGGGCTTTTATATTGTGACTGCTGGCTATTTGAATATGATTAAGTAAGTATTGACAAAAATAGGTACATCCCCTCTTCCCTAATATTATTTTCAGTATAATATAATCAAATAACAAAGTAGCTAATGCTTCATTTATTTCAGTTGCACTATTTATAGTGTAGTCACCAAGAGGCGCATATTCAGATGCCTATAGCATATTGGTCGTTTTCTGAGAATATATACACTGCCTACACCATGTAGGGATCAAAATGAAAATGAAATAAATTTCATTGTAGAATGTCCCTTGTGTGCAGCATTCCGCGAAAAATATGATATTGCATCTTTTTCTGAAAGTACTGAACATTTTGTAAAGTTATTTAACTTGAAAGACATATATATGTTGAAAAATTTGTCGGATCACACATAAAAGATGCCTTAATGCTGAGAGATAGTCGGTTTCATCCTAATATGAGGTCACATGCAAATGATGCTTCAGATGGAGAAAAATTTACGCTTTGTGAATTTTTTTAGAATATGTCTAAATAATGATGATGAAGGTATTTTGTAAAATATGGATTATATCTAGGCTATAGTCTATTTATATTTTTCCTATGTTGAGGTCACACTTTCTCACTGTGAGGGTCAAGTCCATTAATTAATTAATTAATTAATTAATTAATTAATTAATTAATTAATTAATTAATTAATTAATTAATTATTTAAATAATTAATTAATTAATTTTCGCGTAGGCCTAGCCAGCCCGTCGCCAGATGATCGCTAATGCATTGATCTGAATGGCCAGCGGCCTTGCCTAGCAGCATAGAATCTTAAAAAAAATTGAGCAGCGCTCCTCGCAGTAAAACAGTTTTTTGCTCATAGTTTGACAAGTATCAGATCTGGTGTAAAAAACGAATGAAAATTTCAAGACCACAGGTGAGCAAAAAAAAATATTTCATTCGAATTCGCCATCTAAACCTGCTTAATGCCTGTGTATTTCTTCACATTGATTAATTGTATGGGACTGCATTACATTCCACTGCATCATCCATGCTTCATCAGCGCAGGATGACTATAATGCATTCATCTGAATAGCCAGCGGCCGGCCTACCCTAGCTGCATAGAATCTTCAAACAAATTGTGCAGAGCTGCTCGCAGGAAACCAGTGTTTTTCTCATATTTTAACAAGTGGCAGATCTGGTGTGAATACGGATGAAAATTCCAAGTCCACAGATGATGGACATAATGAATTCCATCCCCATTCGCCATCTCAACCTGTTTCATTCATAGGTATTTCTACACATTTACATTCAACTTGAGCTGTGAATTTGTTCTGTAAATTCCAATTTAACATGAATGAATATGAAGAGAAATACTCAGTGTTCAAAGGGTTAATGCAATTTGACACATGTACCCCTGCACTACACTTGTGTATTTCACTGACCACCAAGGCTAAAAACTCCTTAAAAGGAATTTCATCATATTATAATTCACTTCAAGATGCGAAGCGCTTGTTCAATTCCTAACTCACAGTGAATGATAATTATTAGGCTCAAACAAATATGTCTAGTGTAATAATATGTTCAATATACGCTACAGGCGTCCTGTTTTATATAGGCAGCTACACTGTGTTATTAACTTACGTCAAGGCTGAGAGTGGCGATTTCCATCAGCAGGCAGTTATTGAGAGTGAAGTTGGAGACCGATAATAAATGTCTGATGTAACTCTGAAAGTAAACAGGCTGAGTATAAACAAGTAAATAATACTCATTAGCCGTAGGCCTATAACTTTATTATTGTAATATATATACATGTATACGCAAAATTTATGTACCTCCCCTGTGTCGTTTTCTTTTGCTGCTGCTTCAGATTATTTTCCACTTTCAGAATTTAATATGGCTCAGATTTTGTTTTGAAAAAAGAATAGTTAGATCACGCATTAACACTGATAGATTATAGTCACATGCGTTTCTAACATAATATATTTCTGATAAAACTTAGTTACCTACTTTTAAAATCTGTTTATGTGTTTATGACCGTTATTAGAGTAATTATAAGTGTATATTGTTATGATATGTAAGCAGTAATTAGGTAATCCAATCTGTATGTGGAGAATGATATCAGGGCGGATACAAAATTTGTTAAATAGGGTGGCGAAGTGTGATAGTACCGGTGGATGGCAACCAAAATTTTAAAATTTGACGTTCTTAATACGGTAAGTGAATTATGCGATTTAAAAAAAAACATGACGAAACACACGCACCTTAACTTTGGTTAGTGGGTTGTGTAGATATAAAATAATAATTAACACTGCCTTTGCAGAGCATTAAGTCACCACACAGCTTATTAAGATATAAGTGGTTTATATCATATAAATTATTATGATATAAATAAATGTATAGGCAAAATATAATTACTTTTTCTATGACATTATCTATTTTTCACTCTGAGATTGTTCTTCAAGCTTAGATTTCGTTCTAAAAGTAACAAAAAGGTAGGGATTCAAATTAGTACATGATGATAGATCATAATCACATGCGTTTATAAATTTAAAATATATCTAGGCATTGATATTAAATATATAATATTTAAACCTGTTTCTGTACTTGTGATCGTTATTATGATAATCATGGTTATAATATATAATATCATAATTATTGAGGTGTAACTTTTACAAATCAGTACTAGTTGTATGTATAATGATAAACATGGTAGAAGAGATGTATACAATGTAAATGTTCACCTTTTGTGTTTGTGCAAGGATTCCTGGGTTTGTGGCATTTTCTTCAAGTATTGCTGGTTGATGCTTGAAGTTATGGAGACCAAATGGCTGAGTATCAACTTACGGGAAATAGACGCCCTCTTTCATAATAATATGTTTATTACAATATTATGATCAAATGACGTAGGAGGTGGGCCTAACTGCTGTATGTATTGGTTTTGAAATGATTATAAAGTAATCACCAGAAGGCGCCACTGTGGATGCGTGTCACACTTTTTGAAATGTCCTTATAAAGAAAGATATGTGAGTAATATGTCTTTAGAGAGCCTATCATGTACGGGGATAGTTTGGTTACCATAAACTTCACTATTATCTGAACTCCTAAGATCATATCAGATCACGGATCCAGAACATCACTGTAGAAATATGACAACAAACATTGATCTGCTCGTACTGCTAGATGGGTCCAGGACAAATAATACAACGCTAGAGATAGAATAACAAACTCCTTAATGTATTTAATGTGCTAGAATTGTCAATTCTCGTTATTGGCATGGGAGTTTTTACATGTGGTATTTTGTAAGAAATACTGTAGAAATATGACAACAAACATTGATCTGCTCGTACTGCTAGATGGGTCCAGGACAAATAATACAACGCTAGAGATAGAATAACAAACTCCTTAATGTATTTAATGTGCTAGAATTGTCAATTCTCGTTATTGGCATGGGAGTTTTTACATGTGGTATTTTGTAAATGAGACGAGTTATTGTTTTTATAAATTAACCCTTTAAGATCCAGCCATTACTACAATCACCTTTTAACCTTTTATATTATCACTTAAATCTTTTTAGGCGTGTAATACCAGTTTAATGTGAACATGTATGGCAATTTTCAATTTCAAATCACACCTTTAGTGGTAAAAGGGTGTAAATGACACTTTACAAAGTGGCATTTATACCCTTTCACCACTAAGGGAGCGAAATAATAATTTATATTTATTATTTCCATAATAGAAATATACTAGTGGTAGCAGTTTGAATTATTCTGCGTCTAATACATTTCTTTGCAATTTCATTTGGTATTTTAAGCGTTGCAAGCTATTTATTGTTATTTCGTGTAGGATAGGAGTTCAGTGGAGACGGGAATGTTGTGCTGGAGTCATATATATATATAACCCTTTGAATGCTACACGTTTAGTGGATTTTAATCATTTGAATCTTGCCGTCTTGAGTGAAGATATACACGGAACACAAGCTGATGATTCGTCTGTACTGGTGAAATGTCATAATACACTCTATATGAACATGACGCCGGGTCATAGATATATTGTCATCTGAGAAATATATCGGTATCTTGTGTTGAAGGTTCCCTCCATATTCCGGAGCTAACAACATGTTAATCAACACAATAGTGGATGATTATTAAAAACAATATAATTATCTGGGATCGCTAAATTACACCTATAGTCTAACCACTTTATATGACCTGATCATTAGTCTATATAATCATGATAAAAAAATAATAAATGTTCGTTTCAAGCTCAATATTGTACTCCATGTAATCAAATCATACAGTTTATTTGCTCGGTGTGTCGCTTATTTTTTGGAAAGGTATTTTTCATCCACATCAAGCTGGAAATTGCGATATATTTTCCCGTCAGGTTCTCAAGACGTTTATGAGGTCAGATATAAGATTAACTGATGTCAAAAGTTGAAATATTGAAAATGAATCGTAAAAAATGAACATATTGAGGGCCCAAACACACCAGAAATGTAGGGTTCGAACAAAGACTAAATTTTCCCCCATCTCAGCTCTTAAATATAACCATGATAATCACTCAGAAATGTATTCAGAGAATGTATGGGCAATAACTTGAGTGGGATTTGAAATATTTGAACATATAATTTAAAATTGTTGAATTATTTATTTTACCTCCTATTCAATGTTGCTGTCTTTTTTCTTTATTTCTGATTCATTAAACTTCTCTTTTATTTCTTCGTGAAAACCACAGATTTTCCGCAGCTGATAACGTCATTATCAATAATTGCCTGATGAGATTTCTATAGGGATAAGCATCTGCGGGATATACCGGTTTGTCTGGATATAGTATTTTATCTGACGACAGCAGCTTTCTAAAATAATTCCTGTCTGTTTTGGCGGCAAATCTCTTTAAGTTTCGCTTTGCTTTGACAGGCTGGCTCTAGTCACATGGTATACAATACACCATCTACTGACGTACAAAGACAAAAAGCAGTAAGTCGGTACATTACAAGTCGTCAGTTACTGCTGTTTGCCTATACACGTTAATACAGGGATCTATTGAGCCATCAGATGTGGATTATATATTATGTTAATTAAGTATGAATCACAGGAAGTGGCCGCCTTATCTTCTATTGTAAATGATGTCAACAAACAGATGTTTAACCCTTTAAACCCTCAGGATGTAGAAAGATATTCCGTCTCTATTTGGAGGGGTACTTGCATCTACATCAAGCTGCATATTGCGCTAGCAATTGCAGTTTGATGTGGATAACTGTAGCGTAACGGTTTTTATTTTTTTTATCACCACTTTAACTAACGCGTTTTGAAGGTAATAATATATTTGATCAACTAGCCTAAATTTAAATATATCTCACCCACGGTGGCATCATTCTATTGACATCATAGGCGTGAAAAAAGAATCATATCTTTTCCCATCAGGTTTTGTAGACTTTTATGAGGTCAGATATAAGATTGACCGATATCGAAAGTTGAAATTTTAAAAATGACTCGTAAAAAATGAACATAATGAAGCCTCAATTAGGAGAAACTCACTACAGATGTAGGGCTCGAGCAAGGACTTTGTTTTTTTCTGTATTCCTTGCCTCATATCAACTCTTCAATATAACCATGATAACCACTAAGAAATGTACTAAGGCAATGTATGTGCAATTGCCAATAACTTGTTAGAGATGTGAAATATTTACAACTATATTCTTAAATTGATCAGTTATTTATCAAGCTGAGTCTTACCTCACATTCAATGTTGATGTCTTTTTTTTCTGATTCTCTAAACTTCAGTTTTTTTCTTTGTGAAAACCACATATTCTCCGCAGAGGACAAAGTCATTATACATTGCCTGATGAGATTACTATAAGGATACTCATCTGCGAGATATACTGGTTTGTCTTGATAGGCCTATAGTATTTTATCTGACGACAACAGCTTTCTCAATGAATTCCTGTCTGTTTGGGTGGCTAATCTCTGTAAGTTACGCTTTGCCTTGAGAGGCTGGTTCTCGTCACGTGGGTATACAATACACTATCTACTGACGTACAAAGACAAACAGCAGTAAGTGGTTACTTTACAAGTGGGTAGTTACCGCTGTTTGCCTGTACACATCAGTACAAGGACACCTTCTCCTGATCCACATAGCATAGGACAACATACCGACCAGGGATGTGAGTGCGAGGGTAGAGGTCAAATAACAGACCTGCCTCATTGTCCAGATCACAAAGAACAGGGCCTACCACAGTACCAGGGAGCGACTAATGAGGCAGATCGAATTTAATTCTCATTTAAAATTATCTGAAGATGCTTAGTGGCCTGCGAAATTGATACATTTTGTAGATAGTATTTTATTTAGATTTCAAAAAGTCGATTTAACTCAACCATTTCACTGATAATCACGATTATAATAGTTTGTAATCCATTTTAATGGCAAATTAAATCACTGTTGTTGGAAATGAAATGAGTGAATAAAAATCAGGGCTTGGAAATGATCAGTAAACAATTTAACAAATATTAGTAATTTTCACCCACTTGAAGTTGTGGGTCGCGGTAGCGAGATACAACTTCAAGTGGGTGAAAAATTCAATAAGATAACCTCGCCGGGGGGGAGGGGGGGTACGAGAATATCAATCACCAATAAACAAGAAATGTAGAATAACTTTTAGAAGCTTTTAGAATATTTCTGATGGAGGCTGATACAGTTTATTATGCCTTATGTAGCAGTGACATGCAAACCCAGAACGTTCACCAAACGTTGGTTCAATGCTTGGCTACCGTCTGTGAGGCTGGCCCAGCATTGAACCGACTTTGAACTGAGGTCTCTGTTTTTCTGGGCATGTTAATCAATAGTCCTACAGTTTGTGACAAGAGTATAATACGTAATTACTAACAATTAATCTAGAGTTATTTTAATTTTCAGTTGATTGTGCCCATTTGTATTTATTCGTAGGTTGTTATGCCATTGTGTGTACGTGTATCTGATTGTCAATATTATGATTAGCGACAAGCAACGATGTAACTGTTTTATTTTGATAAGGCAATACTTCTGAAAAACCTGCGATCCACTTTGATAGTGTGTGTACCCACGGAGAAATATCGGTAGGGCTGGACTCGAGCTCTTGGTTAATGTTGCATGACAACAACACATCCCTATCTCGATCCTTGAAGACATCTCAACAAATCACGGGACACTCAACCAATGTTGTTATAATGTTGGCTCACCGTCTGAGACGTTGGACAAATATTAAAACAACATTCATTCATCAACTGTTGTTTGTTGAGATAATACTATCTGACTGTTTTAACTTATACACTGCCAATCACAATTATTGAAAATGATACAATCTATCACATGACGTGATCAACTCATCACAGTCCGTCATTCTGTTGTTATTAAAAGTGATACAATCTGTCACATGACGTGATCAACTCATCACAGTTCGTCATTCTGTTGTTATTAAAAGTGATACAATCTGTCACATGAACTCATCACAGTCCGTCATTCTGTTGTTATTAAAAGTGATAAAATCTGTCACATGACGTGATGAACTCATCACAGTCCGTCATTCTGTTGTTATTAAAAGTGATCAAATCTGTCACATGACGTGATCATCTCATCACAGTCTGTTATTCTGTTGTTATTTAAACAGGGGTATCATACCATAGCCGACTTGGACGGGCATGTCTCACCTTTTTCGTGGGAATTTGAAGTATTAAAACGATGTGTTCCTTGTTGTACAATACCCATTGCTGCCTATGGAAAAATTTGAATCGCGGTAGCGAGACAGAACTTTACATGGGTAGCATATTTCACCACCTACATGTAACTTGGGCCTACATGCTTAAATGGTTAAATATACACTGAACTCAAGCCTGAAGGCCTGAAGAGTTGCATTTCCCTTAATAACTTATCTGGCAGCTGTCTACCACCCCACTATAATACAACTATACACAGCCTAAAAGCAAGTAAGCCTATCTGCGTACTTGTAAAGTAAGCATATACTTCCTTTTGGCTTTGTGCGGCAGTATATAGGGTAGAGTCCTCACATGATGAATGAATATCACACAATTTTAGTAGCATCTGGACATTTTATTCACATTCAGCTGTAAATTTCCACAGCAATTATTCAAATCTCAGAGTGAAAAGAAAATGACAATTCTTGGTATCTGGAGGGTTATGTACTGATTGTCAGCCTGGTATTATTATGATGTAGTTAAAGAGAATTACAAGTGTAATATATATATATAATCTGCATTCACCAGAAGCCTAGCATTTTCCTCAATTATTTTTTTCAAACACTATTTTCTAACTTTAGTATTGAGGAAAGATTTGTGAAAACTTGTAATTTATAACCCGATAAGTACGAGACATTGACCCAATGCGGATTTAATGTTGGTCCACTGTCTACGACGCCGGCTCAATTTTAAATCAGCATTGGTTCAATGTATCGTGTTTGCTTGTAATGTAGGGCCTAATACCCAATCAAGATAAAGGCTTAAAAGCATGATAATAGAGGGGCGTCATAATTGGCAATTTACTAACGTTACATCTACCATTAATACAATTATAGTATAACTTTTAACACTAGATTTGTGATGGCATTTTCAGGGAATCGTCGGAAGACTAGAAAACACTGTTGGTTTATTGCTGAAGGAACGTGCTAGACGCTGGCCCAGCATTCAGCCGATGCAGGGTTAAGGTGAGTGTATGCTGGGCAGTCACTGGGTTGTTATGCTTCATTGAACCATAATATTTGCGTTGCGGCGGACCCCACTCCTGTGGACGTTGACCATGCTGCGCACATGGCGAGATCAGCAAATCGCCGTCATTCAGTTGTTATCCAAACGTGGGTGAGGGGTAGGGGAGACCGGGGCTAGTTCGAACAAAATTTTGAAAAAATGATTTTATTTTTTATATCACGAAGTTAGGAAACTGATATTTTTGTCCAGAAGTATTCAACTATATATGCTATTTTTAGCACACATTATTCTCAAATTGAAAACAAAGTAGATTTTTCACTGTTCGAACAAACACCACACCTGGAGTTAGTTCGAGCACAGGATGGGGCGTGTCTCAACAGCATTGGATGTACCATATATTTTGTGGGGTTAGTCTGAACAGTGTAACTAGCCCCATTTTATTTGTTCTTTGTTCGAAGAAACCCCACATGGACGTATTTTACAAATTCTATAATTAGAACTAGCATCATAGAAGAAAAACTAACTTGTATAAAGGACTATTAACTTCATTTAGGGTACTACAACTATAGGAGTTGAAGCTGTCAAGTTTAATGGCAAACATTGAGCAAAATAACATGTTGTGCGATAGAGAAAAAAGATTTTTGACCCCTCAAAATGAAGAAGTGTTTTTACTTTTTCATTTTCTTTTTAGCCATTAATGGATTTAGTCATTTATAGGTTGAAATTACCTACATGTAACTTATGTCTACATTTGTTAAATGGTTAATATTAGTATACTGTGAATTTACTTAGGTCTGAAGAGTCACATTTCCCTTTACTAACTTCTCAGTAAGCTATCTATGCTACCATCCTTCTATAAATAATTATTACGCATCTATAGTGCCGCGCAAAGTCAAAAGGCAGTATCGGATATGCAGCTACCTAGGCATATAATTAATGTTTCTGAAATTTGCTTTTTTTGTTTTTACTAAACTGTACTGTTTTGGGTTTGAAATCCTGGATATAACAAATCTGTATACTTACTTTCAAAGCTGACATCAATCTTGAATTCGCTTCTATAAATAGATACACAGGCAATCCACATAAATAATAGTTCTTACATAAAATCCTAATATATATTTTAAAAAAAAAATTGTCGCGCGGGGATCGACTTTAGATGTCAGAATCTACAGACATCAGATTATGGCGTCTATAGTCGATCTCTGCACTGAAAGAGTAGAAATATAGATCCCTATATAATAGCCGTAGAACCATAACATAGGTATTCAAATTAAGCGGGAAAGGCTAACTAGGAATTTTATGATTATTTCAAATTGAAAAAAATTCCTTGATTTCCATGGTTTATACAGAAATATTTCAGCGCTTTAATATAAGGGTGAAATCTGGCCTACATAAATGATAGGCTTACAACCCTCTACATGAATTACATCTAACGCGTTATGATTTGATATCGGAATGAATGAAATAAAAATAAATGTACAAGGAACAGGTTTGAAGTAGGAAGGAATATTGATATTGAAACATTATTGATGGCCGATCGTCTGCGACGCTGGTCCAACATTCACTGAAAATTGTGTCAATGTCTCGTGTGTGCTGTAAACGACTGATAAACAGGATCATAAAATCCTACTTCCGGGATCATAGGGAGAGGGGGTCCTATACGGATAACATCTTCATTGAAGCAAGGAAAATGGTCTCAATCTATTTTCCCTCTTGAAGGAATAAAACAGACGGAGCTGCCAAATAAAATTAGTTTAGAAAAAAGATAGCACAGAAACTTACAATGACGTTCTCTTAGTTTGCTATATTCTTAGGAACAAAGCACTGGTCACAAGACATGGCACCAGGCAGCTTGTAAAATTTATGACCGCGTCTACCCCTAGGAAGAACAAAGTCTCCATTCAATGCTAGCGGAAACTAATTGAGAATCAAGGCGTACTATTGCTGAGCACTATCAAATTTAAATTTAAAAACTCTGCAGTATTTTCTTATTCACTTGAATTTATATACAAACGCGTTACATGAGCTACTGAACGTTGAAATGATAGGACTTAAATGAAGTTGAATACAAATATATTGGCTAACCATTAGAAAGTACATTATTAAAACATATTTAAAACAGTATTATCATAAAATAGGAGGTCGGTGTACCCCTTAATGCGGTATTTTAACCACCAACCGTTCAAGGGAGCTCAAAACCACTATGTAGTATGATGGATGCCATATCTAACGAATTTTATTACCAATAACCAGATCATTATCTGATCAAATAAATGATTTAAAATATATGATTAATAAATATCTTTTAGTTACTAACATCGTAGCATACAAGTCGTTTTTACTCCGAGGGTCATCATTCAAAGAAGAGATTATTGTTTAAAATGTTGAGATTATATACGAGGGAAAGTTGTGTGTCCTCTACGTCATTGGAAATTAGTGCACATTGTGCAAGTGAAAATTAAAACTCATGTAAAATACGGATCCAACTAAACAGTACGGATGGCTTGATAAAATATGTATCTTTGCTCATGCGCACTGAATCTCACGAGTCAGGAGGACCAGCACCCCCCCCCCCCCGATTCAGCATTGGGACGGGGGAAGCAATTAAAACCCTATTTTGTTGACCACAAAAACAAAGAAATCACTTCATTGAAGATCTCACTCTAACCAGTGCCCCTCGTTTCAATATTCAAATTTCCTCTCCTTCTTTATATATAACTTCCTTGATTATAGATGCAGCTACGGAATTAATAGATTCTTCGATCCAGCTTATAATCAGAGCATCAATTGACAGCGGAAAAGTGACCTGGAAACTATGAACTCAGGTTATGACCTCGGAAGCTGACAAGGGGTGCTACTAATGAAGTACAGTTTATGATATCTAAATAGGGCTGTAACAAGGAAGCGGGGAACAGAGAATGCACTAATTCAAGCAAATGATTCAGTGACCTCTAAGTGACCCCAGTTAACTTATTCGATTTAAAGGACAGTGATGTATACTTCAGCGAGAATCCTACATGATGTTTCGCTAGGTTTTTCAACTTGTTCTTCTGTGGCAAGTTATTGTCGTATAATAGACAGAGCAGTAATGTATGTGTGCACAACAGTGGCACATATTCATTCATTGATCCACTGCGTTCATTCATTCATTCATTCATTCATTCATTCATTCATTCATTCATTCATTCATTCATTCATTCATTCATTCATTCATTCATTCATTTATTCATTCATTCATTCATTCATTTATTTATTCATTCATTCATTCATTCATTCATTCATTCATTCATTCATTCATTTATTTGTTCATTCATTCATTCAATTATTAATTAATTAATTAATTAATTAATTAATTAATTAATTAATTCATTCATTCATTCATTCATTCATTCATTCATTCATTCATTTATTCATTCATTCATTCATTCATTTATTCATTCATTCATTCATTCATTCATTCATTTATTTGTTCATTCATTCATTCAATTATTAATTAATTAATTAATTAATTAATTAATTCATTCATTCATTCATTCATTCATTCATTCATTCATTCATTCATTCATTCATTCATTCATTCATTCATTCATTCATGTGTTCATTCATTCATTCATTCATTCATTCATATTTACATTTGTTCATTCATACATTCATTTATTCATTCATTTATGTACTCATTCATTAATTCATTCATTCATTCATTCATTCATTCATTCATTCATTTATTCATTCATTCATTCATTCATTCATTCATTCATTCATTCATGCATTCATTCATTCATTCATTCATTCATTCATTCATTCATTCATTCATTCATTCATTCATTCATTCATTTATTCATTCATTCATTCATTCATTCATTTATTCATTTATTCATTCATTCATTCATTCATTCATTCATTCATTCATTCATTCATTCATTCATTCATTCATTTATTCATTTATTCATTCATGTATATATTCGTTCGTTGGTTAGCTGGTTCGTTCGTTCGTTCGCTCATTCGCTCATTCGTTCATTCGCTAATTTATTCATTCCCTCATGCGTTCTTTCATTCCTTTATTCGTTCGTTGAGGTCGAAAGTTCTAAAATTGACAGATCGAATTCACGGACTGGCCAATAAACGATTGACGCGATTCTTACACATGATAGATACTTAATCAAAATAAATTTGGTATAACAATTCACATTTACCAGCGTTCTGCATCAATTCCATCAGTTTGATTATTTGTTAATACATATAAATGTATATGCAAACGGTATTCATTCGAGTACAATATCACCCTCTGTAGATCTGTCATGCAGATACTCTTTCTAGCATGGTGTCATGCGTGATACTCTTTGTAACATGGTGTCCTGTTTTCTAATGAGCCATCAACAAGTGCATAATTATGACGAACAGAAATTCACAGTTTTCGCATATTTACATATGCTAAAAGTGTTCAATTTTTTATTAGATATTTTATGCATACCTGTTGTACCACCTTGCAAACACATGTACGAATTGAAATTGATTTGGTGTGTTCATAAGGTAAGATTGATGCCTGCTCACGAAATATCAGCATGGAAATTGACACTTTTGTTGATTTTATTTCAACATGGATAAATCTGCCGCGTCAAAAATACATTATTGTCCAATATATCAAATCTGCTTAAATATTACCCTCCAACTCTACGATATCCAGCAAAGTATTATCAGAAAGGGTCCTGCTTTCTAATCATCATTGTCCTGCTTTATAACAATAAATTGAGCAAGTATGTCCTGCTTTCTAATTAAGCGATCTGCTCAATACAACAATATCACGATATAAATGTTGCAGTTAAGTATTGACAATTTGAAAAAGGTTATAAATCATCATTACATGTATAATAATACTGCAACAACTGATGCGCACACGGGGCGGTAACCAGTATTGTGTAAAATACATACAAATTAAACTTAATAGCACTGGGGTGTAAATTAAACCGACTGAATCGTTGAGCACATGTTGTAGACCCACCCACATGCGCATCATAACCAACGTCATACGGAAAGGAGTCCGTCATAGGTACATATTATGAATCATTGAAGCTAAACCACTTAGTCTACATGAACTTTCACATTTTTTTTGTGTATGCTTGTAACCTTTCAATATCAGTCACGTCCTAAATATAAGCCTAACTAGTCATTATGCCTATGTTAAAAACAATAGGCCTATGTGTGTATGCTTATAGACTCTTGGTATAGACTACAACAGCCCCAACCATATGCCTACTAATTAGTCCGGTGGCAGAGGGTCTGAACCTTGCAATGTCTGGTAACAATCATTTCTTTGCATTTTTCGGTACTCTATATCTAAGTAGTTTGACAATCCGTCGGGTGTACTGAAGGTCATGGCTTGTCAGACCTACAGGGGGAATGTATCAAACATATATTTATAATAAACATAACTGTTAAGAGAGGGGGGGGCTATTCAATCACCGGGGGGGGAGGGCTGGATTATTTATCCGCGCATAATTTCAACTGGTCCTGGCTCAGTGGCACGCTAAAAAATTCTAATTTGATTAGGCCTAGTCTAGATCTTGAAATATAATATTTATTTCATAAAGAGTCCAGGGTTTTATTTTAAAAATACTCCTGACCCTACCCCCCCCACCCCTGCGATTGAATAGTTGCCCTCCAGAAATGTAATTTTGGGCCTATTCTGTGGAACGCAGTGACGTCATCGGAATGACTACTTGGTGAAAATAATGTTATGTAAGAACCCCTCCACATACTTCGTTGTATTAGCGAGCTCAGTGAAAACATCGGAGTTCAAGGTTATTGATTTTCACAGAAAAGGCCTAATACTACAGGTTGGCCTACCTGTAAGTAGCCGCCCTATGTATCATGATGTATACTTTTCTGGAGGTTGCGACTGTGTGATATTTATAGATTATGATCCAGCGTCAGGAACACATGTAGCCGAAGCCAACACACCCGCTGATACAAGAAATTCAGACAACACTGTCTCAATACTGGGCCAGCATCTCGACAACTGGCACAACATTGATGTTGTCCCCGCTTTGACTTGCGAACGCCGCAAGCACATATATACGGAAGCGTTGAAGCGAAATGTTAAAAAAATATTTGTATAACGCTTTATTTATATAACGACATATAAGTCGTTAAATCGACTTAGTATAAGTCGTTATAGCGACTTATTATTCGTTAAATCGACTTAATATAAGTCGTTATAATCGACCCGAATGTTTAGAATGCAGTCTAGAAGTTTCAGAATATAATTCCAACAACACGGGTTATAGCAAGGAGTCTCAATAGGCCCTATAGATTCCTTGGTTATAGCAAGTACCGGTACAACACTTTTTCATTTGGCGGCGCTTGAACGCTGTAGATATCATTGTATAAACGAAAGTGCATCCGAAGTAAAGGCGAAGTACATTTGGTGTGTGTGTGATCAGCGACAGAAAGACTAATTATGTATATTTTTATTTGCAGCGGCGAATGGCTCATCCATTCAAAGCGGGTGAGTCGTTTTGTTTCACTGATCAATAATATGTATCTCGTGGCGACCCCACTCCTCAAAAGGTTGATCACGGAGCGCATGCGTGTGGGCCTACAGCGGGTGTTTAGCTAATCGTGACGACGCAGGTTATATGCCCACCCGCATACCCAGCATGGTCAACGTTCTAATGAGTGCGGTCCGTCGCAAGTGAATATTATGAATCACTGAAGCGTAACGACTGACCTGCTTTAATGTTAGGTGCCAAATTAGAACCATCAGATTAAAGCAGCCCCTTGGGATGACATCAATTTTCGTTTTTAGTTCCGTACTGAAGTAGTGTATCCCACGGATCAGAATTTTCGTATTTTTACAAATATTTTTAATCAACATTTCTATGAAACCAGAAGAAACCCAAACAAACTATTTGTAGTTTTCTATACCTGAAGGAGGATTGAATGTTTTCACAGCATTGGGCCACATGGTTCGCAGTAGCTCTACAGCGGTCTGGACGTCGGTCTCATCTTTTTAACACGTGATGGCTGAAGATCTGAATGAAGGCTATGTGGAGAGTCGATTTCAATAACACTGCGCAGCTGATTTAGGACTGTACTTCTATGTTTAGCATTGAGGTAGTATTTACTCACTGCAGATGGTTTTGTGTTGAAGACTTTGGTACCACCTGCAGTTTGGGTATGTCTTTGTCGATGGTTTATTCAATAGTTTGGTCAACAGATGTTCTACTGAAATGGTTTTCTTTGCCAATCTGAATGCTGAAGCCACCACCTATAAAATATTCGTAAATGTTTGGGTGTTCTTCTGTAAGTGTAATATGTCATTTGAATATGGTATACTGAGAAGTATTTAGCATAATTTTGCCTGTCGTATGCAAAACAACTAGGAATCATACTTCTAATCGTGTACAGGTGTAAATGTCAATTACCTTATTTGAATAAACAAAGAAATACGAGCTGGATTTCTACAAGGTCGAGGTATGACAACCAAAATGGTGATAATAAATTTTATATATCTTTAAAATAGCAAATTTTTCAAATATCGGTGAAGTATGAGCCAGGTAGGACGACGAATTGATAATCCTGACAGCTCTGTTTTGTATTTTAAATATGACGATATGTATTTATCACATGCACTACCCCACACTTCTATGCAATAACAAATATATGGAAGTAAAAAACTGTTATATAGAGTTAGTAAAGCTGATGATTTTAGTACTTTTCTAGCTTTACACAATATACCAATTCACGAGCTAATTTACATTTAATAGTTTTGATATGACTTTCCCAGTTTAAGTGTTCATCAATTATAACACCCAACATTTTTGTATCTTTTACATGCTTTAAAATTTCGTTGTCGATTTTAAGATGCTTTGTAGTAACTGGACATTTTCTAATGGATCTGAAAATAATATAGTGTGTTTGTCAATAATTAACCCTTTCAGCCCCCACGATGCATTAAAGCATCATTTTACATCCCTGAAAACAGACTTAATTTTCCTACAACAAAGGGTTTTAGAACGAAAATTTCCATGAAACTGGTTTACCAATGCATGGCAATTTTCTTTTAATTTTCACACCACATCAAATCATCTTCATCTACTACAAGTTGAGAATTGCGACAGCAATTCGCGGCTTGTGGTGGATGAAGATGACAATGGTAAATTCAGGCCTGAAAGGGTTAAAGATAGTTTATTACATTTTAACCACTCAACAATTTTTTGCAGTTCCAGATTCATTTTTTCTATTACCAAACACAAGACGTTGAATCAAAATTGGCTTATTGTTGGGCTAGCGTCGAAGACGGTGGGCCAACGCTAAACAACATTGGTTCAAAATTTAGAGATGAGAATTAAGTCCCCACTGATCTTTTGTACTTTTGAATACACTTATATTTGTTTGCAAATGGAAACACATTCAGAGCCCCCCCCCCCCCCAAATCGACGCATTGACTTGTCTCTCTGTCGGCTGAATGTTGTATCACTGTATGCGAATCTGGCCCAACATTAAAACAACATTGGATTGACGTTTCGCGTTTGTTGGAATTGGAACTGTTATATCAATTGTCAAATCTAGCACATTAAAGGTTACTATTTAACATTGTGAACATGCAAGGTTGGTTCAATGATGGGCATCTGTCTGCAAGACTGGCCCTACATCGAAACAGCATTAAGCAAATGCAATTAAATTATCAAATCTATCATTTATATGGTCAATAGGGCGAACCAGCCTGGATAAACTGCCCATAGCCTCATTCTATTCACGCAATAAATGGGTTTCAGGCGACATGTAATGCTTTCACCCGACAATCAAATGACATAAAAATTAAAACCCCCCTCGCCTTCAAATGTAATTAGTGCAGAATCTATAATAGATAAACATATCATACAAACACTGGTTCAACGCCTCGTGTTTGCTGGGAGCTGCGTACAACCCAGTAAACACAAAACATTTGTATACCATTTGTACAATGTTGGGCCAACGTCGAAGCCGTTGGGCCGACATTGTACTAATGTTATACAAATGTTTTGTGTTTGCTGGTCTGGTATTGCTTAATACTAACTTTTTTTTCAGATTTCATATATATATACATTCACAGTACATGTACATACAATATACAGTACAGAAAAAAAGAGAACAAGACAATACGTATAGTAAGACATGATAAAAAAGAAAGAAAAAACAAAACAAAAACAAAATGTGCTTGATTTATGTGAAGTGTTTCTACGTGGTTATTATCTGGTTAGTTAATAGTAATTGAAAAAAAAGTAATATTATATTCACAATAATATGACAGTTCAAAATCTACATTTTTTCGTCATCTGATCACCCAGCAAACAAGAGAAACAAGCGCCAATGCCGATTCAATGCCGGTCCTCTGCATACGACGCCGGCCCAGCACCAAAGCAACACTTGGCCAATGCGTCGTGTCTACTGAGCAATAGCCCCCATCGACATCACAACAAAACAAAATTTACGTCCACCCAACGCCGGCCATCACTCTACCAACACCTGGCGAACGCTTCGTGCCTGCCGGGGTTATCGTTGGCCCTTCGTCTGTGACGCTGGCCCACATTCAGCGTGGCGTCAAACACGACACGGTTACCAAATACTGGGCTAATGTTGGGTAAGCGTCGTACACGGTGGGCCAACATTAGTCCAGCATTGGGTGAACGTATCGTGTTTGACCGCCTGCATATTCACACACAGAGACACAGACAGCATGAGCGGTGAGAAGTGAACCTATATGTCTCCCCTTCTGTGTACAGCGGGGAGACATAATTCCTCACATTTGTGCGACGTTAGTACAACATTGGTACAACATTGGTTCAATGTATCGTGGTTGTTTTGTTTACACCCTTTTATTGTCAAACGGACGAGATGATGATGCGTGACCGGTCACGGAGTTCTGGACACGGGAGTTAATGTGGCTTGACGATATACTTATGTCACACCAAGAGGTCACATAGAGTTGAACCCAACAAACACGGAACGTGGAACCAATTGTGTATTGATGCTGGGCCAGCATCGCAGACGATGGCCCAACATCGAATATAATTATCTTACCCTTTTTCTACCGAGCACAGCTATGATCTTGCTCAACTTATCTATAATCGACTCAAAACATCGTTTGAATGTGAAATATGCCTGATTACTGTAAAATTCAAACAGTGCCCTCCAATTTGAAATTTTTTTTCACTCCCTTGAACCTGTGAGTTGTGTGAGTGAGGCATAGCTGCGAGTGAGTGAAAATTGAAACTAAAATAATTAGCGATCAAACAGCTAATGTGTGATGACTGAATGAATGAAATTCTATATAGCGCATGTATCCAGCCGGCGGCTGTTCAGAGCGCTGAACATCGAGAGTAACTTAGCAAGGCCCGTTATCAGGTTATCATTCAAATACCAACTCAGTTTCCTGGGAGATATACAGCTGAGCTGCCATTGAGGCGCATGAAGCTATTTTTCTTTCCAAGCAAATTCGTCTTATGTGCCAAGTACTCACACATTGTGGATTTTCTGGGGTCTCGCCGGATGGAAACTGCGCCTACGTTTTTAAAAAAAATAGCGATCAAACAGCAAATGTGTGATTAATGAATGAATGAAATCTTATATAGCGCATGAATCCAGCCGGAGGCTGTTCAGAGCGCTGAACATCGAGAGTAACTTAGCAAGGCCCGTTATCAGATTATCATTCAAATTCCAACTCAGTCTCCTGGGAGATATACAGCTGAGCTGCCATTGAGGCGCATCAAGCTATTTTTCTTTCCAAGCATCTAAGGGTGATCCATTCGTCTTATGTGCCAGGTATTCGCACATTGTGGATTTTCTGGGGTCTCGCCGGATGGAAACTGCGCCTACGTCTGCTGATCGCTCTGTATATCATCAGGAATATCGCAGCACTGATTGAAGGTACACTTTACTATTGACCGAATTACAATAAAAGTCATTCAATAAAATTCATTCATCTGGGCCAATACATGTGTCTACAGAGTGGCTACAACATAGGGGCCTAGTCATGTTATGTCTACACAATATAACTGACGGAACGGGATATTTCACAAAGGCAAAACCTTGTATTTCCAAGTGTTTCCAATGTTCATTTGACGTACCACGTCAGAGATGTTAAACGTGGAAATAATAACATATGGATGTATAATATATCGCACTACGATATGGGAATAACTAACGAGAGGTAGGAAATATTGACCATTAATACGTATACAGTAAAAACTAAATATTTACCCACTTTAAGTTGTGTCTCGCTAGCGCGACCCATAACTTCTAGTTAGGCAGCAGTAGACCGACTTCCAGGACTGAGAGTGCTGCTCAATACTTCAAGTGGACGAAAAAAAATTTATTTGTTTAATTTCAATGAAGTATTTGCAAATATTGCTGTTTAAACCCCCTTTTCATTCGCAAATACAATGACTTAATCGACTAATAAAACATTTTTACTGGAAAAAACGAACGTAGGTTTTTTAACAATGATCAAAGAGTGATCTAATAGTGATCTAAGGGTGATTCAAGAGTGATCTCAGAGTGATTTAAGAGCGAGTTAAGAGCTCCAAGAGCTATAAAAAATGTCTGCCACAAGATATGTCCGCATAAATGCAAAAAGAAATGTCAACCACAAGATATGTCCACAAAAAAAAATGGAATGTTCGCCGCAAGATATGGCTAATATTTCTATTGGCGCTTGTAATAGCTCGTATATATTTTATAAATTTAGAATAAATGGTATGAAACTTTCACACACTTTTCAACTTTTTCTCAACACGTTATACCTGCGTGCAGCACTAATTCAACACTAAGGTTAGGTTTTCAGGTTTTAACTGCGTGCAGCACTAATTCAATCACTGAGGTTGGGTCAGCTTTTCACTGCGCGCAGCACTAACTCAACACTAGGGATAGGTTTTCAGGTTTTAACTGCGTGCAGCACTAATTCAATCACTGACGTTGGGTTAGCTTTTCACTGCGTGCAGCACTAACTCAACACTAGGGATAGGTTTTCAGGTTTTAACTGCGTGCAGCACTAATTCAATCACTGACGTTGGGTCAGCTTTCCACTGCGTGCAGCACTAACTCAACACTAGGGATAGGTTTTCAGGTTTTAACTGCGTGTAGCACTAATTTAACACTAATGATAGGTTTTCAGATTTAAACTGCGTGTAGCACTAATTCAATGACTGAGGATGGTTTTCAGGTTTTTACTGCGTGCAATAATTCATCACTCAATATGGGTTTTCAGGTAATAGCTGTTTGCAGCACTGATTCAACCATTGAGGATGGGTTTTCAACGCACCGCTGGATGTAATACTAAAATGCCGGAATCTTTAAGTCTATGTATGGACGCGCCCAAAAGGGGTTTGTCTAAGGTGAGCTAAAATTCAAATGTGTAACCATTAAACACAGAAATATTTTGTAGATATCGAGAAAATGTCTGACGAAACATCACCATACCATTATTAGAAAATATTTATAATTTTTTTTTAATGTTATGCAAAAAACATCATTAAGAACGTTTTAAAAACATTTTTACAACATCACATAATGTTCACAAAATTTCTTAAAAAAACATATAAATAAAGTTTAAAAAACTGTTTTATTATATTTGTTTGTCTAACATTAAACCCTACGAATATTTGTATGCGACTTTATTAAATACAATGTCAAGAAAATGATTTATGTTTTCTGGGTAGGCCTATCAATTAAAAGTTGCATTGAGTTTGTCATAATTTGTCAGCCATTGTTGAGTTACGGATTACAATTATCACTGAAATTCACTGTTTTTTAATTTATTTTAAGGCTTGGCACACTTTTCTGGCACTGATGATCGTAGCTACATTTAGTACATACATCACCATCAGTAATTTCCAAGTGCGGTTTCCATTGGATACACACTATACAGGTTCGTGCACATAATCATAGTAATGTAAGTTCACATTAATTAGTTTCGGTCAAGTTCGCTGGTGACGGCTGTTCCATAATAATTGGGGTCACCACAGCCGTTAAGAAAGTTTCTTGTAGACATTACACACTCTTTAACCCTTTAAGCCCTCACGATGCAATAAAGCATAGTTTTACATCCCTGAAAACAGACCCAATTTTCCTACAATAAAGGGTTTTAGAACGAAAATTTCCATGAAACCGGTTCACTATTACATGGCAATTTAATCAAAACTGATCGCTCTTAAAAATGTTATGGGTTCAATTCCTCAACAGCCCAATCAGGTTCGCAGATGAGGTACTGTTCCATAGTAACTGGACCACCATTACTTTTTTCACATATACATCTTTAAAATGTACTTAACAGCGATATCACAAGTAACGAATTGTGTGCTTCTTATCTAATATGTCATACACTACATACCTATTAAATAATACAATTTGTTTTTTTTAATTTAAGGCAATTTTGCATTATCGGAAGCACATGCCGAGTCTACCAAGAGAATAGAGCGTGTGTGTAAACGGATCCAGCAGGGTGCATACCCTCCAATGACTCCAATGGCATACAGCGGGACTATCACCATACAACAGGGTGCATACCCTAAGGCTCCAATGACGTACAATAGGAACATCACCAGAATCCACGCCATCGTGGACGACTATCGCAAGGTGGTGTATTGTCCTATCCCAAAGACTGGCACCACCAGCTGGCGGGTAGAATCGGCAAAATAGTGGACCGTGAGAAACAGCAGAGAAGGAGATGGTTCTCACAGCACCCCTATCATGACGACTCTCACCGTGGAACAGGGAGATACAGGTAAGGGTCACCCCTATCATGACGACTCTCACCAGGCAACAGGGAGATACAGGTAAGTGTCACCCGTATCATGACGACTCTCACCAGGCAACAGGGAGATACGGGTAAAAGACACTCCTATCATGACGACTCTCATAACGCAACAGAGAGATATAGCTAAAATAATCACAATAATAAGATTTATCTCACTTTGTGCAGTGGTTTTTAATATGAGTATATCGGTATCAGCCCATACCGCTCCCTACACTAACAAATGTGGACAAGTGTTTAGCCAAAGAAGCGGCAATTTAAATGTTTAGCCATAAAAAATATAGCACAGTCATTTTCCGGGAACTTTTAAGATATGGAAGCAAATTAAACGGTTACACGGGTCTAACTCTGCCCATTGCTGATTTTGCAGTGTATAATTTTTTCCCACTAGTTAGTTTGAACTAGAAAATATATTTTAAGAAGTCAAAGTCTAGTCCAGCTCACTCCACAGAGCCACCTGGTGAATGACCGTGAACATAGGCATGCTGCTCTCTGTCTCTGATTGCTAAGCGTCATACCCGCCGTGCATTCTGGGTATGCACGTAGCCTGATGACGTTTCACAGCAGAGTAACACTTGACAAGAGTAATTAAAAACATAATTTATATTTACTATGTTCCATAATTTATGTAGACAATATTTAAAACAACTGGGGGGGGGGGCGTTGCGATACAAAGTAGGATTATAATAACAATGTCAGTGTTCAATTTAATCGTGTTGACGGCTACATTATAGAATTTAAATTATTACCCTCCTGGAGTTGTGTCTCAGAAAAAATAAGTATTTTACATGTATTCCTTGAGGTTATATTTCTTGATATGTCTAGTTCTGTTATTTATTATTGCAGTATATAACAATGGCTTAAAAATGAAAAAAATGTGATGTGATTCATTTTTTTTTTTTTTAATGAGAAGCGATTAAGGTATCTTGTAAAGTTTTTGTGTCTTCGTGGTTATTTGCCATGGCGCTCTGCTTTGGCTAAAAAACACGAGGACATCTTTCCTGAAAGCCAGCCTCCGTTACATACAGAGCTATTTATGTTTGCATACAGAATCTTCACCCATCGTAAAAACGAAGGTCCAAATCAAAATTTCTCAAGAGCTTTTAACATAAACGGCCATTCTACAGTGTCGAAAGTTTTTTTAAAATCGAGAAAGAGAATGGCTCCTGTAAAATTTTTAATCTTAAAAAAGTTAATAATATCTGTACTTAGTCTTATGGTATGACCAATAAATCCTCCATTAATGTAGCCTGCTTGATCAGTATTAATTATGTTAGGAAGTATTTTTTGTAATTTGTGCGCAAGCGCAGATGTAGCTTTTTTTAAATCGGTATTAAGTAAACTTATTGATCTCCAATTATTGGGCAATAATTTGTCTCCTTTTTTATATATGAGCTTAATCAAACCGTTTCTTTGTAGTGATGACAATTAACCACTATCCTATCCTTCGCTTAGCGAATCTACTACTAGATATTTTAATGTTTGGCCAATAGTTATATAAAACTCCTCAGGGAGTCCGTCTGAACCAGAAGACTTTCATGTTAATCATGGCGTCATAACAGTCATTCACTGTTAATTTACCTTCGCAGGTTTTCGAATCGTTTGGGCTTAATTTATTTTCTAAGTGTACATTGCCAAAATAGTTGTTTAGGGCATCAGTTGAAGTTTGTTGGCTACTATATAGTTTGTGGTAGTGTAAAATATCTTCCGGGGTACTGACTAGTTGTCCCTCAGAGTTTATCAATTTAGTTATGCACATCTGTTTTTGTTGACTACTTTCTTGCGCAAGATATTTAGTATTTCGTTCGCCTTTTTCTATAAATTAGGCTTTAGATCTTATTTGAGGTTCTTTGGCCTTCTCATCATATTCAATTTCTAAATTATTTTTCAGCGAATCTAATGTTTTAATATCGTTCTTAGTAGCGGTAATGTCAACTTTGTTTGTATATATAAACTATCATTTTTTCTCCAGTTCATCTATTACATTTTTCCTATTTTTGGATTTATTTTTTGAAATTTTTATTAAAATATGTTAAATTTTCTGTTTGCAAAAATCTCATGTCTGTCTGGCATTAAAACCAATTGTTCGAGATTCCTGAATGAATTTCGTGATCGTTTCAGTGATATTATGTTTCACATCGGTATTTGAGAGTATGGATGTATTTAATTTCCATGTTTCTGGACGTCTTTAGAGTAATTTGAATATGCATTGCAGCGAGACAGCCATATGATCAGTCTTTACTGCAGGTCTAATATCGCATTTAGTGACCCACTCAACCAGGGACTGGTGTATGAGCCACATATCTAGTCTATTAGAGACAGGGGGGTTACGTTGTCTCCATGTATATTGGAGTAGTTTAGGATGTCTGTTACGCCAGCTATCCACGAGGTTTTGTTTTTTAATAAATTTTCGAAAATTCGAGCTATTTGATTTTCTTTTGTTACCTCACGTTTTTTTTGTCTATTTGTACATCATACACAGTGTTAAAATCGCCACCTATTATTGTTTTTCCCTGGGAGTATTCTTTTATCCATTGCTCTGCTGGAATAAAGAAAGAATTTCGTTCTTTCTCGATGTTGGGTGCATATATATTTACAAGTGAAAAATAACTATCATTGTGCTGGACATTACATAGAACACCTCTACCATTATATAGAGCTACACTGTCAATGAGTGTTAAACTGACTTCTTTTGTAAACATGACGTTCCGCTACTGTTCGAGGTTCCAAGTGAGTGGTATCCTTATCCATTCCATTCGTTTTCAATTTCAAATATTGTATTATTTGTAAACTAAGTTTCTTGGAGGAACAAAATATCAGCTTTTTTGTGTTTGCACTATTCAAAAATGGTTCTCCTTTTGATTTTATCATTTAAACCGCGAGTATTTAAAGTTAACAAATTTAAAGTAAAGGACATGATACGCTTTTGATTAAAAATATAAACAATTTTACATACAAGAATACACTTGCATTTCGCAGTTATTAGTATGATTCTATAATATCTGTATTTTTTGCGATTATTGGCAAAAACATAAAATATTTCAAAACCATGCATTAATTGAAATATTTCGGTAGCTTGATTAATCACAATGCTTGTGTAACATGCAATAATGATGTTTGTAATTACAATAAAAGATAAATATATAATTGTATGAACTCTATATTCACATGTATATACATGATCCAAATCACATATGTTATATCGATTTCCATGCAGGCATTAAAAAATGTGAATAAAAAGGAGTGCGCACAAGACGAATAGCCTTGTCTTAAATACATTTAGTATAGTCACATGCTTTCTAAATTTATATGTTATTATTGACATTTTATATCTAATAATATTGTCTATAAATTGGTTCAGCATGCGAGTCAAAATACCTGGTATGATGGCTGAGAAGATGAAAAGTTCGTGTTTTTTTCAATTTCTTACATGTACAGTTTGTGCGTAAACATATGCTCAGCAAATTCAATGCTAATTTCACCTTCAAATGTTTTCGTTTGAAGGTCAAATAAAATGTTTGAAAAAAGCTATAGCCGCGTTTTCTACTTTACTGGTCAACCCTTTCAACGCGGGGATCGACTTTAGACGTCAAAATCTGACGTCTGTAGACGTCAGATTATGACGTCTAAAGTCGATCCAGGCACTGTAAGCGTGAAAATATTTATAATAGCCGTGAACCCATAACATAGGTAATCAAATGAAAAAGAAGGAACTAACTAAGACATTTATGATGATTTCAAATTGAAAAACCCCTTTGGTCTCCATGGTTTATGCTAAAATAATCAGCGCATGTTGTTGCAGTGAACTTTATGAGTTTGGAATAAACGTGCTATCGTCTGGTGGTGGACGTCGTGAAGTCAGCGATGACATTCCTGATCCAAGAACAGATTACTTTAAATTTATTCAAGTTCGTCATCCACTTGAGCGGCTAACACTTGAGCGGCTAAATAATAAATAAATAAAAGCTTATAAAGTGCGAAAATGTAATGCTAGTGACAGATACCAGGGAATGATATGTAGTTCTAATACCAGTATAAAACATTATCGTTGTATAAATTCACCAATTTATTGATTAAAATACCTTGAATAAATTACACTATACATTTCAAGCATGTTATATATGTTGAACAGACTACTATTGCAATACAGTTGAATATCAACCACATATTGCGAACAAATGTTCATTTAAAGCCAACATCAGATTATGCGTCGGTAACTGTTGTCTCAATAAAAGGTCAACCTCGGATTCTGTGTATTTTTCTTCCGCGACATACACCTGCGACAGAAGCAGAAATTTGAATACAAGAATATGGTACAGTAATAATACAGTTCTAAAGTTAAAAATCGTGGATCATGCATTTATTCATGCGCTGGTAATAATTGGAGCCACTCAAACCAATGACGATGGTCCATGAAGTAACTCCACTTCACCTAATCACAGATCGTTATTTAGTCACCTTCATATTTACTCTACTGCAACCAATCACAGGACAGTATTTAGTCACGTTACCTTCATATTTCATTTCCCAGAAAACACCTAACACTGCCCCGATGTTAGATTAATGTTAGCCTACGTCACTAGCCCAGCATTGACCCAGCATTGGGTTAATGCCTCATGCTTGCAGGGTAAATACGGTGAAGATAACATCCCAGTTCGATTATTTAACCTCTTGTCTTCATCAATCGTCACTTATTAGTTTTGTTTATTTTGAATTTGAGTTATTTTCAAGGTCAACTTAATATTTAATACAAATTATTTTGCCAATTTCTGGGGAAGCTGTTTGCAAACGTATACAGACGCCTACCAGCCCATATATAAGGGCCTGCGAGGCTATAGCAGGGAAAGAGGTAAACGCACATAGTGGTTTACGAGCCTACAACAGGGAAAGAGGTAAACATGTAGGGGTTTACGAGCCATAACAGGATAAGAGGTAAGCCTATATATGGCTTTACGAGCCATAACAGGATAAGAGGTAAACGTATATAGGGGTTTAGGAGCCATAACAGGATAAGGGGTAAACGTATATAGGGGTTTACGAGCCATAGCAGGATAAGAGGTAAGCGTATATAGGGGTTTACGAGCCATAACAGGATAAGAGGTAAACGTATATAGGGGTTTAGGAGCCATAACAGGATAAGAGGTAAACGTATATAGGGGTTTACGAGCCATAACAGGATAAAAGGTAAGCCTATATATGGCTTTACGAGCCATAACAGGATAAGAGGTAAACGTATATAGGGGTTTACGAGCCATAACAGGATAAGAGGTAAGCGTATATAGGGGCTTACGAGCCATAACAGGATAAGAGTTCAGCCTATATATGGCTTTTCAAGCCATAACAGGATAAGAGGTAAGCGTAAATAGGGGTTTACAAGCCATAACAGGATAAGAGGTAAACTTATATAGGGGTTTAGGAGCCATAACAGTATAAGAGGTAAACGTATATAGGGGTTTACGAGCCATAACAGGATAAGAGGTAAGCGTATATAGGGGTTTACGAGCCATAACAGGATAAGAGGTAAACGTATATAGGGGTTTACGAGCCTATAGCAGAACAAGAGGTAAACGTATATAGGGACTTAGGAGCCTATAACAGGACAAAAGAGATTAATGTTGAATTATTCAAAGATATATTAGCTGTCCATTTGATTTTGGAATTGTCACGTAATTTCAACTTCAATGGAAATAATTTCATTTCACCACTGTATATTATGTAAGGCCTAACCCCTCTTAGTGGTGTGAGGTTCAGGCCTATCTCTTCTTAGTGGTTAAGGGTCAGGCCTAACCCCTCTTAGTGCTGTGATGTTCAGACCTACCCCCTCTTAGCGGTGTGGGGGTCAGGCCTAACCCCTCTTAGCGGTGTGAGGTTCAGGCCTAACCCCTCTTAGCGGTGTGGGGGTCAGGCCTACCCCCTCTTAGTGGTGTGAGGGTCAGGCCTAACCCCTCTTAGCGGTGTGAGGTTCAGGCCTAACCCCTCTTAGCGGTGTGAGGGTCAGGCCTAACCCCTCTTAGCGGTGTGAGGGTCAGACCTAACACCTCTTAGTTGTGTGAGGGTCAGACCTAACCCCTCTTAGCGGTGTGAGTGTCAGGCCTAACCCCTCTTAGCGGTGTGAGGGTCAGGCCTAACCCCTCTTAGCGGTGTGAGGGTCAGGCTTAAACCCCCTTTGTGGTGTGAGTGTCAGGCCTCACCCCTCTTAGTAGTGTGAGGGTCAGGCCTCACCCCTCTTAGCGGTGTGAGGGTCAGGCCTAACCCCTCTTAGCGGTGTGAGGGTCAGGCCTAACCCCTGTTAGCGGTGTGGGGGTCAGGCCTAAACCCCTCTTAGCGGTGTGGGGGTCAGGCCTAACCCCTCTTAGAGGGGTGAGGGTCAGGCCTAACCCCTCTTAGCGGTGTGAGGGTCAGGCCTAACCCCTCTTAGCGGTGTGAGGTTCAGGCCTAACCCCTCTTAGCGGTGTGAGGGTCAGGCCTAACCCCTCTTAGCGGTGTGAGGGTCAGGCCTAACCCCTCTTAGCGGTGTGAGGGTCAGGCCTAACCCCTCTTAGAGGGGTGAGGGTCAGGCCTAACCCCTCTTAGTGGTGTGAGGGTCAGGCCTAACCCCTCTTAGCGGTGTGAGGGTCAGGCCTAACCCCTCTTAGAGGGGTGAGGGTCAGGCCTAACCCCTCTTAGCGGTGTGGGGGTCAGGCCTAACCCCTCTTAGCGGTGTGAGGGTCAGGCCTAACCCCTCTTAGCGGTGTGAGGGTCAGGCCTAACCCCTCTTAGAGGGGTGAGGGTCAGGCCTAACCCCTCTTAGCGGTGTGGGGGTCAGGCCTAACCCCTCTTAGCGGTGTGAGGGTCAGGCCTAACCCCTCTTAGCGGTGTGAGGGTCAGGCCTAACCCCTCTTAGCGGTGTGGGGGTCAGGTCTAACCCCTCTTACAGGGGTGAGGGTCAGGCCTAACCCCTCTTAGCGGTGTGGGGGTCAGGTCTAACCCCTCTTAGAGGGGTGAGGGTCAGGCCTAACCCTTCTTAGTGGTGTGGGGGTCAGGCCTAACCCCTCTTAGAGGGGTGAGGGTCAGGCCTAACCCCTCTTAGAGGGGTGAGGGTCAGGCCTAACCCCTCTTAGCGGTGTGAGGGTCAGGCCTAACCCCTCTTAGCGGTGTGAGGGTCAGGCCTAACCCCTCTTAGCGGTGTGAGGGTCAGGTCTAACCCCTCTTAGAGGGGTGAGGGTCAGGCCTAACCCTTCTTAGTGGTGTGGGGGTCAGGCCTAACCCCTCTTAGAGGGGTGAGGGTCAGGCCTAACCCCTCTTAGCGGTGTGAGGGTCAGGCCTAACCCCTCTTAGAGGGGTGAGGGTCAGGCCTAACCCCTCTTAGCGGTGTGAGGGTCAGGCCTAACCCCTGTTAGCGGTGTGGGGGTCAGGCCTAAACCCCTCTTAGCGGTGTGGGGGTCAGGCCTAACCCCTCTTAGAGGGGTGAGGGTCAGGCCTAACCCCTCTTAGCGGTGTGAGGGTCAGGCCTAACCCCTCTTAGCGGTGTGAGGTTCAGGCCTAACCCCTCTTAGCGGTGTTAGGGTCAGGCCTAACCCCTCTTAGCGGTGTGAGGGTCAGGCCTAACCCCTCTTAGCGGTGTGAGGGTCAGGCCTAACCCCTCTTAGAGGGGTGAGGGTCAGGCCTAACCCCTCTTAGTGGTGTGAGGGTCAGGCCTAACCCCTCTTAGCGGTGTGAGGGTCAGGCCTAACCCCTCTTAGAGGGGTGAGGGTCAGGCCTAACCCCTCTTAGCGGTGTGGGGGTCAGGCCTAACCCCTCTTAGAGGGGTGAGGGCCAGGCCTAACCCCTCTTAGCGGTGTGGGGGTCAGGTCTAACCCCTCTTAGAGGGGTGAGGGCCAGGCCTAACCCTTCTTAGTGGTGTGGGGGTCAGGCCTAACCCCTCTTAGAGGGGTGAGGGTCAGGCCTAACCCCTCTTAGAGGGGTGAGGGTCAGGCCTAACCCCTCTTAGCGGTGTGAGGGTCAGGCCTAACCCCTCTTAGCGGTGTGAGGGTCAGGCCTAACCCCTCTTAGCGGTGTGAGGGTCAGGTCTAACCCCTCTTAGAGGGGTGAGGGTCAGGCCTAACCCTTCTTAGTGGTGTGGGGGTCAGGCCTAACCCCTCTTAGAGGGGTGAGGGTCAGGCCTAACCCCTCTTAGCGGTGTGAGGGTCGGGCCTAACCCCTCTTAGAGGGGTGAGGGTCAGGCCTAACCCCTCTTAGCGGTGTGAGGGTCAGGCCTAACCCCTCTTAGAGGGGTGAGGGTCAGGCCTAACCCCTCTTAGCGGTGTGGGGGTCAGGCTTAACCCCTCTTAGCGGTGTGAGGGTCAGGCCTAACCCCTCTTAGCGGTGTGAGGGTCAGGCCTAACCCCTCTTAGAGGGGTGAGGGTCAGGCCTAACCCTTCTTAGTGGTGTGGGGGTCAGGCCTAACCCCTCTTAGAGGGGTGAGGGTCAGGCCTAACCCCTCTTACCGGTGTGGGGGTCAGGCTTAACCCCTCTTAGCGGTGTGAGGGTCAGGCCTAACCCCTCTTAGCGGTGTGAGGGTCAGGCCTAACCCCTCTTAGCGGTGTGAGGGTCAGGCCTAACCCCTCTTAGCGGTGTGAGGGTCAGGCCTAACCCCTCTTAGAGGGGTGAGGGTCAGGCCTAACCCTTCTTAGTGGTGTGGGGGTCAGGCCTAACCCCTCTTAGAGGGGTGAGGGTCAGGCCTAACCCCTCTTAGCGGTGTGGGGGTCAGGCTTAACCCCTCTTAGCGGTGTGAGGGTCAGGCCTAACCCCTCTTAGCGGTGTGAGGGTCAGGCCTAACCCCTCTTAGCGGTGTGAGGGTCAGGCCTAACCCCTCTTGGCGGTGTGGGGGTCAGGTCTAACCCCTCTTAGAGGGGTGAGGGTCAGGCCTAACCCTTCTTAGTGGTGTGGGGGTCAGGCCTAACCCCTCTTAGAGGGGTGAGGGTCAGGCCTAACCCCTCTTAGAGGGGTGAGGGTCAGGCCTAACCCCTCTTAGTGGTGTGAGGGTCAGGCCTAACCCCTCTTAGAGGGGTGAGGGTCAGGCCTAACCCCTCTTAGCGGTGTGGGGGTCAGGCTTAACCCCTCTTAGCGGTGTGAGGTTCAGGCCTAACCCCTCTTAGTGGTGTGAGGGTCAGGCCTAACCCCTCTTAGCGGTGTGAGGGTCAGACCTAACCCCTCTTAGCGGTGTGAGGGTCAGACCTAACCCCTCTTAGTGGTGTGAGGGTCAGGCCTAACCCCTCTTAGCGGTGTAAGGTTCAGACCTAACCCTTCTGCAGGAGTTTGGACAAACTCCACAATCACACAGTGTGTGGAATTTGGATGCAATCAATTGGATTTTTTTAGATGATTGCGTTCATGAGATATTTCGCTAATATTACACAAAATCCTTCCAGCAATTTTCGTATTTGTTCATATCAGTGTATAAACTCACCTTTCATGATGACCGTGTCACATTATTAGAACAATCCGATCAATTAATGTGTGTTTTATAGTCAATTATCCTGCCTGTTTGTATGAAATTAGGTTTCACTGGGTTTAATATTAGTACTTATTTATAAATAGACGTGCCTGATTTTCGCGAGATCAACCTATGACCGCCACGATTTTACAGAAGTTTCACCACATAGTCATTCAGACCACCCAATCATTTTAACGTCCCCTTAGAGTTAGAAGGTGCTAAACTGCCACTTGTAAAGTGGCAGTTTAGGACCTTCTAACTCCAAGGGGACGTTATTAGGCACCAACGCTAAAAATTGGTAAGTTTTGTTTTGGAATCATTGTTTGATTTATATTAGAGGTAGACTATATTATGTATGTGCCTGTTATCTTCAATTTAGTCAACTTTAACAAATAATTGTTTGCAACAGACAGAAGTGCAACCCAACAAACAGGCTTCACCATAGAGTCATTCTATATAAGGGAGATCGGGGCGCACTGTTTCATTAATTTATTTTAGAAGTATAGTATTGTGGCGAATCTTATGAGACACAGTAATATGTTCACATTATTAAAAAATATTGGATCATTGCAACAATAATTTATAACACTGAATTTTTTTTGTAACATTTGCAGCAAAAATGTTTGGTAAATGATTATTTTCGAGCTCTATTCTAAACAATGCGGGTGTGCTGGCCACCATGAACAATACTGGTGTGCATATTACAGTAAGACTGTGACATACATTCATTTTGTCACACTGTTGAACCAACATCTAAGACGTTGGTGCAATTCGAAGATAATGCCCCGTATTTCTGAGGTAACTTATTCATATAATGCTGCGTAGAACCCGTCAACAACAACCCTCATGTGATAAAATCGAAGGAATCGTGTAACGCACTGATCCAGATCACCAGTTGTTAGTAGGGCCTTTATACGTAGAACAATATACACACACAACGAAAGCAAATAATGAATGAGGCAATTATTACTTCGGTGTTGAATTTGTTATTTAAACTCTTTAATTTAAAGGCTGTTTTATTCATTATAAACATGTGCTTTAATTCAGAGTTGCACAGACGCGTTATCAAGAATTATTTATTAGTCAAAGGCATCACTTGCAGCGCTACGGTTGGCCGTTAGATTTCTGATTTTGCAGTATTATAATTATGCACCATATGAGATATTTTAAAAAGTTGATTAAATAATGGTGCAAACCATCACAATAAGAACGATGTGAGTACCCGCCGTCAGATTAACTTGTATCGCATGTTTTTCGCCGATTTCTCGGTATAACTTCGGTGTTTTATGAATTAAAGTCATTTTCCTTCAATTTTAGTCACAATTCTCACTTCATGCATTCATATTTAATTAGCCTTTTAAATCATTAAATTATGAATTTAAATCTTCACCCACCTGAAGCTGTGTCTCGCTACCGCGATTTGCGACATAAAGTGAGAGAAAATTACTCATATTTGTTTTATTTTAACCCAAACATTTGCAAATCTTGATGTCCAAACAATCATTTCATGCACAATAACTGAGTTAACTTGATAATAGTAGTAGTAGAGTAGAAACGACTAATAGCGCTTAGCGTTTTAAGGGTTAAAACGGGTGCTATATAGGGCTTTGTGTCACAAGTTAGGATTTGTGAACGTGTGTGCCAGCTAATGTCATTGGCGTCATCATGACATGTACTCTCATTTAGAGTTATATGGGGCGCATCAAAGCAAAACTCTAAATCACATTATACATAGTTTTAATAGGTCTATTTTGACGTACCGGTATGGATAGCTTTAATTAACCTCAAGCTGACAATTATTGCGTGAGCAATGTTCATTTGATTTGTGGAATGATTTATTCTAATTAAATTGTGTTTATGATAATAGGATGACATTGCATTGTAGGCCTACATTTAATTACAAACCACTCTTTCCGTGATATATGTCCGTCTGCCCGCTCTCCCGCCCTCCCTCTGCTATCTATTAATTCGGGAGAGTTTAAAACAGTAAATAAAATGAATCGGGCTTTAGGCCACTTTTGGTTTACTAAACTTACTGCCTTAATAATATAGGGATATGCACTAACTGGAAATTATGGCCAAATATTTTTTTATTTTTTTTTGCGGGATTTTCAACCCGCTTTTATTATTATGGCCAAATATACTTGTTAATTCAATTAACTTATACGCAAAGTAATTTATGTTCATTTATCGATCAAAATGTAGTGTGTGATCCATTTTCATTTTAACTGTATAATACAGTAATTGGAACTGTTTTTCTAATGACTATTTTGCTAATTACTATGTTGCTCCTGTGTTAGGATATAGGGATTTGATTGTGTGAAAGAAATAATATGCAATGACGATGACAATAGAGTAGATTCCTCTCCGAGATAAGACAAACGTGTATTATTGTAATTGTTGCTATAAGCTATTACTGTAGCATGCAAAGATACGAATAATAATAACAGCGTATATATTATCTACGCAAACCTATGCAAACTGCAGTGAAATACTAGCTATAATGAGATAACCTGTTAATTATTGATATGGAATGCGCACCAGGGTCGGATGCAGCGACAAAACGTAATTACTGGGCGTAATTCTGAACGCCTGTCGTACGTACGATAGGCGTACGTACGATGGCGCCAGGTCCACGAATTTGAACACAATACGTCCATCACAAACGATACGACTCTTTGGTACCACCATAGAGTTAATCTTTATTAACTCTATGATACAACCGGGCACATAACACAAATCCTCCATCTACGCACAGACTATGCATAATTATCCTACAAGTGTTTACTCTACTTACAAAAATAATTGTAGATGGTGTTGTAAAAAAGGCAAATGACAAACTATACACTAAATTGTTCTTTAAGCCCTGAATGTGGTTGTTCTTGTGCACAACCCATTTCACAGAAATGGTTCTAAATGTAAATGGATGGCTTGTCAGTAGCATAATGATAAGATACAACAAAGCTGCTGCAACATTCAAGATATATCCAATAATGTAGAAAACAACAAGAACCATAGACATTCTAGCCATTATGAAATAGTGTTGAAAAAAGTTCGGTTCCTCCACTTTGAAACGTGTTTTCCACTCTTCTAGCAGATCAGTTTTCACCTCATTTATCCGCTTTAGCTGTTCATATTCCCGCAGATACTGCAACAGACAGTATGTGATTAGAACAATATCAGGGGCAGATCCAGCATTTTAAAAGGGGGGTCGATTAAACAAAAAAAAAATGCTGTCGGACAATAATGAATTTTGTCTTCTTAGCCATTATATGAAGGCTTCACACCCTGAATTTACTAGGGAAGTACTGTGGCGCCGGCAACAGGATAGAGCACGGTTTCGCGCATATTCCGCGAGCTATGCATAGTAATATTGATTTACTATAAAGTGAACAAAATTGAACATCATCTAGTTATCATATTTGATTTTTCCTTGGATTGTGACTGGGGACAACGGATATTTTGGCAATTTTGATCGATGTTGGGTCGATTACACCCCCCCCCGACCGCCTTCTGCATCTGCTACTGATAATTACTGATTTTTTAATTTCAACGTTCATGAAAAATATAACTTATTATTCAAAAACACCATACACAAATAGAAGAATCGCCTCTTTTAATACAATTATTTGTAAATTTAACTATATTCTATGTGATTGACTATGAACGGGAATATTCCGCATCGGCCAATATTCGATGAACACATATCCAGTAAATAAAATGAATGAGGTTTCCTGCCACCTATCCTCCTTAGTGTAATCCATACTTTTATAAATAATAAATTCAAGCGTGCATACTTGGCATAAACATATGGTACACTACAGTGTTAAAGGTGATCTATCACCCCTTATATGGTATGAATAATAATGTCTATTATGTGACCCTCTCAGATGGTCACATGATAGCCAATCACCCCATATGAGAAAACACTTGTGGCAACTTTGATTTATCTGTCAGAAAATTATTCATACTATATAAGGGGTGATGAATCACCTTTAATCTTACCTCCTGATATACTTCTGACGCTGTATTACTCAACCATTTATCACCCACTACGGCAGAGAAAACTAAAATAGACAGATTAGTGTTGGTTGTCATGATATTGAATAATAAAACAGAGCACTCGCCGTTACGGAAGATATAGGAAGGGATGTGGGCTTCATTTTCAGCTCACTTGACCTAGAACATTTTAGAATTTAAATGGTTTGAATACAATAGGCTGTATTGTGTCTGGCGATTATATTTAATTTGATATTGCCATTCAATAAATTTACAATATTAATCAGGAATTTTACCCACTGAGTTCTGTAAGTTGTGTACCGCTACCGCGACCCACAACTTACAATGGAGAAAGTTCTGATAATTATCTCGGCTCATACGTACGTTTCTTTCGCTCATCATCTATAATTTTCCTGGCTTCAACTAACTTTTCCTCACAATTTCTTGACATCATGTTTATGCGATCAACCTGAACGTGAAGACAGAAAGTCTGCCAAAATCCATGATGTTTACCCGCTTCAATCCTAGAAATCATCAGACCGGTGACTTCTCTCACGTAGGTTACCACCATGTCACGTGTCTCCAAAATATCGTTGATAAGTCCTTCATCTGGACATCGCCCGTTCAGGATAACTTTACTGATTAGTTCTATCGCCTTAAATGATCTTCGTAAGTTAATGTAATTAAGGACGCCCACCATTAAACTGTGTACATAATATAACAGTTTGCACAGCTCATTATCTGTGAAAACACTTCTTCTGAGAGTTCTTATGAATTCACTCAGTGCATGACGTAATGATTGCCATTCCTCTTCAGAGGGTATGTCCGTCAGTATATGAGTACATAAAGCGGCTAGATCATCCATGTCCGACAAACCAATCTAGAAAAGACTAACATGTACTCTTTAAGTTTACAGTTTCATATAATCAAATATCACTATCTATATCACTATCACCAAGAATACATAAAAAATGTATTTTGCTATCACCTTCATTTATAGTAATATCTATATAAGTTCTGTCTATATGATCTATCATACCTTATACATAAATATAATCTATAAAACCACTAGCTATATGCTTATCACTATGATATATTTCATATAAATAATATAAATATATATAACTTGAAGCGACAAATAATACAGGAATGGCGCATACTTAGGCCTATGATATTATGTTTCACCCACACGGTTACCTCAGTCACTTCAGTCCACGGTATGACCAGCTAAACTCTCATACGTAGTGTGTATGCTTGTGGAATATAATATTCATGATATATTGAATTCCCAGCAAACAAGAGAAGTTGACGAAATGTTGTTTTAATGTTGGGCCAGCGTCGCAGACGGTGAATCTATATCAAAATAACGTAGGGTCGTTTTTTCTTGTTCACTGGGTTGTTGTTTGATCAGGACATGCCTGTACGCATGTCGTCTGCTCAATGCTTAGGGCGGGGCTTAGGCGTATCGATTTTACAGCTTATAGGGCTTATATGTATAGTTATGATTATGCTATATCTTATGTATGCACATACTTTTAGACGATATTTCCTGTTTAAAAAAATATGCTTGGTGAGATCGATGGATAAGACCCCTTTGTATAGGGTAGTACCATGCTCGAACATAAAAACAGGTGAAAAGGCACATAATTTCACGCTAGGCGAACTACTTGATTGGAGGTGGAGGGTGTGGTGGTGCACAGAGTAACGTCAATCAATCAATAAAACTTCCATGGCGCATATATCATCAGCGGACCGAGCTCAGAAGCGCACAAATCCTTAGCGTGATCATGTAGCATAATCTAGGCCAAGACAGGTTCGTCAACAGGGAGCCGGGCTGCTGAGGTCTCGCGCCCACTTTTCAATGGAAATATGGAAAACAGCTTATTTTACGACAAAGCTCACAAATTGAAATCGTCAAAGTTATGGATGTTTATTCAAAAATATACTTGTACATTTCAGTATGATCACGTAACCATATGATTGATACATTAGAATTGACATGATGGGTATTTATTCACAAACACAGGTAATATTAACACAAAAAGACAACATAGGAGTAAACTGCCAGCAAACACATTATACCAATGTTGGTTTAATGTTGGCCCACCGTCTGCGACGGTGGGCCAACATTAAACCAACATTGGGTTGTACTCTCAATAAGCCTGAGTAAATGATAGATGAGTACTTATATAGACCATCGTGACGAGCTGTACCTAACCAGTGAGTAGGCTACTGATACTGGTGAATCATGGGAATATTACTACAATACACATACATGATTGCAGTAGGAAGCATTATAATAGGCTATGAACACATAAGGCAGTAGAAGATATATAACAACCCGGAAGTGAAAAACACTTGGCAAGTTTACTAATCTCTATAATTTTCGCCCACCTGAAGTTGCGAGATTTCAAGTAGGTGAAAATTTGAATTGTACATGTATATGTCTGCGCTTAAATGAATAAATGCTAGGCTTAAATACAAAGATGAAAATCAGAATTTAGTTCATCCTAGTCACTGTCACTGTCAATGCTGGCAGTTCTTGACATCCTAGTCACTGTCACTGTCAATGCTGGCAGTTCTTGACATTCTAGTCACTGTCACTGTCACTGTCAATGCTGGCAGTTCTTGACATTCTAGTCACTATCACTGTCAATGCTGGCAGTTCTTGACATTCTAGTCACTGTCACTGTCACTGTCACTGTCAATGCTGGCAGTTCTTGAAATTCTAGTCACTGTCACTGTCAATGCTGGCAGTTCTTGAAATTCTAGTCACTGCACTGTCAATGCTGGCAGTTCTTGACATTCTAGTCACTATCACTGTCAATGCTGGCAGTTCGTGACATTCTAGTCACTACCACTGTCAATGCTGGCAGTTCTTGACATTCTAGTCACTATCACTGTCAATGCTGGCAGTTCTTGACATTCTAGTCACTGTCACTGTCAATGCTGGCAGTTCTTGACATTCTAGTCACTATCACTGTCAATGCTGGCAGTTCTTGACATTCTAGTCACTGCCACTGTCAATGCTGGCAGTTCTTGACATTCTAGTCACTGTCACTGCCAATGCTGGCAGTTCGTGACATTCTAGTCACTGTCACTGTCAATGATAGCAGTTATTGACATTCTAGTCACTGTCACTGTCAATGCTAGCAGTTCTTGACATTCTAGTCACTGTCACTATCAATGCTGGCAGTTATTGACATTCTAGTCACTGTCAATGCTGGCAGTTATTGACATTCTAGTCACTATCACTGTCAATGCTGGCAGTTCTTGACATTCTAGTTACTATCACTGTCAATGCTGGCAGTTCTTGACATTCTAGTCACTGTCACTGTCAATGCTGGCAGTTCTTGACATTCTAGTCACTGTCACTGTCAATGCTGGCAGTTATTGACACTCTAGTCACTGTCACTGTCAATGATAGCAGGTCTTTTAGCGCCTCTTTTAATGGGGACATGATCATCTACATCAGAGTCGTCAGATCCAATAGGCTGAGTGAGGAGTGTGGCCGGGAAAGATCCTAGTCAAAAAACAAAAAAAATAACATGTAGTTCAGACGTAATATGGTATAATTTTAATGTTGAAAGCTAATTAGACGTATATATGATAGTAGTAATGTATATACTTAAAAAAAACAAGACTAAAAAATATCAGTTTAAATTTCCTATCCTATTGTGACAAAAAAAGGTTTCCATGTCATGTGTACGTTTTCATTGACTTAACCCGTACAACGCGGAAATATCTCTGTTTGAACCAAGGGGACCAAAGGGTTTTTTGATTTGTAATCATAATAAATGTGTCAGTTAGCTCTTTCTGCTTCATTTGAATACCTATGTTATGGATCTACGGCCATTATCAATATTTTACTCTTTCAGTGCGGGAACCGTCTTTATACGTCAGAATCTGACGTCTACAGACCGCAGATTCTGGCGTATAAAGATGGCCCCCGCACTGGAAGGGTTAGATTGGGATGTACACCCAGCATTGCTTTATATACCCTGTAGTCATTAAATTCTATTTCAATTAAACTGTACACATAACATTTTCAGAATTGGGTTGACAATTTTAATATTTCTTGAGTATTATTTTTGGGCTAGTTTAAAGTACACATTCACAAATTTTACTCAATATAACTACTAATAAATATAGCTTACGCGTGCTAATTAAAAAATGCAAACGGTGTCCGGTAGACTGTGGCATAGGGATGTACAGTAATCAATTAATAAGTAACCTGGGAACCTTTAGGCGAACATCGTGTTCATTGGACATGCAATTTTATAACTCGACCAAATGGATATGCTAACGGCCCACCCCAGCTGGCCATCCCATCGATCATAATCGGTGCCATCTGTTTAAGTAATATGTCAGATAAATTGAAATATAACAAAATGTTTTAATTTCTATTACATAAATGTACACTAACTATTTCGAGTGGTTTCATGTGCAAGTGATAATGAGACTTATACGCTCAATTTTAGTTCTCCTATACACCACACATTTTATTCCTTGGTTTACTGTTAGCCCACCGTCTAAGACGCTGCCCAAGCAATAAACCAACCTTGGGCCAACGTATCATGTTTGATGGGCTTGCAAATACACACACGACTTGCTTGGTTTATAACCTGCCCAACTGGCCATGATACATGTAACCCACAAAACTAGTCACTGACCCAATGCTGGGTCAATGTTGGCCCACCGTCTACGACGCTGACCCAACATTGACCCAGCAATGGGTGAATGACTAGCGTTTTCTGGGTACCTACAAAAGTGGCCTGGACGCATAACTACCTGGTTCAGTGTTTTTGGTCTTTCGCTCGTCCTCGCTCTCAGGCTGCACTCGCGCTCTCTTACTCGGCTGAGCACTCTTATCACTCTCTTCTGACATCGCTCGCCTGGATCTCTTACTGTGAGAGCTCATGGAATCCTCATCAATCATTGAGTGGTCCATCCTCCCAGTACCTCCTCCAGCAGCATCATCATCACTGGAACTTCCTCCATCACCATCATTATCATCACTGCTGGAACTGCGGTCCCCATCACTCCCAGAACTAGATCGATCACGTTTAGACCGAGCTTTACTAGAGATGGATTGAACATCATCGTCGCTGCTGAAGCTAGATGGATCACGTTTAGATCGAGCTTTACTGGAGCTAGATTGAATATCATCGTCTCTGCTGGAGTCAGATTTATTATGTTTAGATCGAGCTTTCCTGGAGCTGGATTTATCATCATCGTCGTCGTCATCGCTGCTGGAATCATCTTTATCTCGGACAGATTTGTTCTTATCATCCTCACTTTCACTAGAGCTGCTTGTATCGTCTGTGTTGCTTGTTCTTCTGTTGACTGGAGCAGTGACTGCTTCATTACCTTCTACTATCCTCAGGCGGGGGTTGTCATCACTGCAAATACAATATACAATGTATAGCTAGTACTGAACTTGTACATGGAACATATAATTTACATAACTGTACTGCATCACAAATGTGAGCAGTAATAAAGGAGTACATTTCAGGTGTTTTATTTAAGTTGTGAAATGCATTGTTCTGTAAGACACCAATCAAATCAGGGTAAGATACACCCAATTCAAGTTGTGTTTCACTGACGCGATCCACAACATCAATTTGGTGAAAAAATGTCAGATTTGACAAAATGGAGATCAACTCTTTTTAAATCTTGAAGATTGATGTCACATAATATCTTTACCATTTTAAAAGGTGGTACTTAATGTGGTGATAAAAAAATGAATATATTTCGGACCGGAGGCTAAAACACGAATGAAAATAGTGGAATACTAAAGCCCAAATGTTGATTTTAAGTGACTGTGCGGTACTGTCTTACAATTTATAAGACTTGGACAATGGTAGGGACGGACCAGATTATCCATGGGGGGGGGGGGGGGACTATGAGTTTTACCCAGCATGACAGAATACAATTTTTTTTATTTATCTGACATTTATCGAAAGCAAACATTTTTGTCTCGCAATTTCCTAATCGATTTTTTTTTCAGAACAAACAAATTCTAGCAACCCCCCCCCCCCCCGACACAAAGTCTGATTTGCCCACTAATGCAGCTTATTTAAAGCACCTACTCGTCACTGCTTTCTGTGTCACTGGACAGAAATTCTCTGGACTTGAACTCGGGCTCCGGCTCTGCAGCCGTCTTTGTCGGCTTCTTGGGCTCAGGTCTACAAAAAACATACATGTTCAACGCTTTCAGCATATTTTGGATAAAATTACAATGAGACACCTCACCAGAATTATCGCCGTCAGTTCCATGCTATAAGCCTTTTTCCCGCTAAGTTATTTTATTTAAATTTTCATTTACTTGAAGTTGCGTCTCGCTACCGCGACCCACAACTTCAAGTGGGTTTAAATGACTCATATTGGTTTAATTTAAAACCAAAAATTTGCATATCTTTAATGACGCAGTTTGTTCCCAAAATTAATGACTTAATTGGCTAATAAAAGGAATTATAAAAAATCTACCTTAGCTCTGAAAGGGTTCCCATGGAACTGATGGCGATAGTCAGTGTAACGTGTACCGTCATGTACACACCTATTTGTTCTCAAATATACGATTGTCGTCGAAATTAGACAAGAAAATCATAACGTAGGGAATACCAATATCAACAAACACGGTACATTGACCCAATGTTGATTTAATGTTGGTCCATAGTATGCGACTTCGGCCCAACATTAAATCGGTATTGGGTGAACGTCCAATGTTCACTGGGATGCGTCCTCTTGTAACAATTATTTTCATAGTGACTGCTCAGCAAACAAGAGACGCCGAACCAATGTTGATTGAATGTTGGTTCAGATTAAATCAGACATTAAATCAACACTGGTTCAGTGTCTCGTGTTTACTGTATGATCATAATATGTTATTAACCATACATCAAGTAATATAACTATGTAAAGGCTAGATTATTTCCTCACTTTTTTATATTGTCCATTTTTCTTTTCCTTATCTTGGCCAGGTCTTTCAGAGCTCTGTATTTACCACTGGGCTTCTTCTTCAGCTCCTCAGCAGATGGCGTTACCAGCACGGAGGCTCGGCTGCGAAGATCTGCAGCATTGAAGTTACCAGGGATACGCCAAAACTGCTCCTACAACCAATAAAACAATGAGGGTACCAAGGATACAAGAAAACTACTCTTACAAACAATGAAACAATGAGGCTACCAAGGATACACCAAAATTAACCCTACAAACTATATAACAATGTTACCAGGGATACCAGAAAATTGCTCCTACAAACAATATAACAATGATGTTACTATGGATACGCCAAAGCTGCTCCTACAAACGGGGATACAAGAAAACTGTTCCTACAAACAATATAACGATGAGGTTACCAGGGATACAAGAAAACTGTTCCTACAAACAATACAACAATGAAGTTGCCAGGGATACACCAAAACTGCTCCTACAAACAATATAACAATAAGGTTACCATGGGTACGCAAAAACTGCTCCTACAAACAATATAACAATGAAGTTACCAGGGATACACCAAAACTGATCATACGAACAATATAACTAAGCATCTACCATGTTTTCATGAGTTTTGTTGGAATTTCATTAGCCTTGAAATTTGCTGAAAACGCATATACTGTAGGCTACAATGGGCAAAGCAAAACAGGGGTTGATACTTGGTTAAAACCCTTTGGCCCCTCACGATGCATTAAAGCATCATTTCAAATCGCTGAAAACAGACTTAATTTTCCTACATCAAAGGGTTTTAGAATGAATATTAAAAAAAAATGGTTTACCAATACATGGCAATTCTCTTTAATTTCTCACCCACTTCAAATCATCTTCATCCACGAAAAGTCGAGAATTACGATAGCAATTCGCGGCTTGTAGTGGATGAAGATGACAATGGTAAATTCAGGTTTGATAGGGTTAAATAGGCTTTACCTGTTCGTTGGCGGGCGGTTTAATGCCCACAGCTCGTAATATGGCCCTGAAGGCTGAGTTGTCCATTGCCTCTTCCTGTTCGTCCAGTAAAGGCACCAGGGGAATAGATTCATCATCATCTGTGATTAAACAAACACATATCAGGATAGATATACTAGTCCCTTTTCATTAATCAGCTGCGGACATAAAAGTGACACCAAACGCCTAACCCTTTCATCGCGGGGACCGTCTTTATATGTATGAAGACGGTCCCGGCGCTGAAAGAGTAGAATATTCATACTGGCCGTAAACCCATAACATAACTATTTAAATTAAGCAGAAAGAGCTAACTAAGACATCTATGCTGGTTTTAAAATGAAAAGAACCTTTTGGTATCCATGGTGAACCCTTACAGCGCTGGGATAGACTTTACTCGTCAGAATCTGACGTCTGTAGACGTCAGATTCTGACGTCTAAAGTCGATCCCGGCGCTGTAAAAGTGAAAATATTGATACTGACCGTAGACCCATAACATAGGTATTCAAATGAATCAGAAAGAGCTAACGATGAGGTCAAATTGAAATAAACCCTTTGTTCTCCAAGGTTTTTATAAAAAAATTCAGCGCTTCAAGGGTAACATAAAAGACATTTCAGTGTTATAAGAGTCAAAACAGCATCTCACATAACTTGATACACATCCCATAAATGAACACACAGGGTTCCTACTCTACTGTGTGCATTTTTTCCATGAGTTTTCCATGAGTTTTCCATGACAAAATTGAATTTTTTCCATGACAAAATTCAGGCATATACCGGGCATAAAATTGTTAAAGAATGTATATAGCTCGATCACATCACACGGACTCGATAAAAATGTGCATCACAACATTTTTTTTATTGACAAATATTTTTTCCATGAGTTTTCCATTTTTCTCAAATTCCATGAGTTTTCCAGGCCTGGAATTTTTTTTTACAATTTTCCAGGTTTTCCAGGTTTCCCATGACGCGTAGGAACCCTGACATACACCTCACGGGGCATTTAAAAAAAAATAATAAAAAGCTATATTAGCCTACATCCTAATAAGGAGGTTCTGAGTTTTAATTTCAGATATATTACGCGAGCATTATATAAAATTAGTTCATTTCCATTCATCTGGAGATGGGGATTACGGCATCATTTCGTTTTTAAGGTGGACGAGAAATGTTAGGAGATCCGATCATGTTTAGTTATTTTTTACAATTTCAGCTTCTGAAAACAAAAGTGGCGTGTTCCCAGATATCAAAGTGTCGTATCTGATTTTGTTTAAGGGGAAAACATGACCCTTTAATACCAAGGAGCTTACCATCTTCGTCCCTATCATCAGCTGTACGAGTCAGACATTTTCTGATCCATTCTAGAGCTGCTTCTGCTAAACCTACAACAACAATGACAAAAGGTGAACTCTTTGGTTGATAGATTACCTTTTTCGATGGCGTGACGGACTGCCTGTTTGATGCGTATTATATACAGAGGTTGATAGTTTACCTTTTTTGATGGCGTGACGGACTGCCTGTATGATGCGTATTATATACAGAGAATGGTAGTTTACCTTTTTTGATGGCGTGACGGACTGCCTGTTTGATGCCTATAATATACATAGAATGGTAGTTTACCTTTTTTGATGGCGTGACGGACTGCCTGTTTGATGCCTATAATATACATAGAATGGTAGTTTACCTTTTTTGATGGCGTGACGGACTGCCTGTATGATGCGTATTATATACAGAGAATGGTAGTTTACCTTTTTTGATGGCGTGACGGACTGCCTGTTTGATGCGCATTATATACAGAGGTTGATAGCTTACCTTTTTTGATGGCGTGACGGTCTGCCTGTTTGATGCGTCTTATATACAGAGGCTGATAGTTTACCTTTTTTTATGGCGTGACGGACTGCCTGTTTGATGCGTCTTATATACAGAGGATGGTAGTTTACCTTTTTTGATGGCGTGACGGACTGCCTGTTTGATGCGTCTTATATACAGAGGTCGATAGATTACCTTTCTTGATGGCGTATCGGACTGCCTGTTAGATGCGCATTATATACAGAGGTTGATAGTTTACCTTTTTTGATGGCGTGACGGACTGCTTGTATGATGCGTATTATATACAGAGAATGGTAGTTTACCTTTTTTGATGGCGTGACGGACTGCCTGTTTGATGCGCATTATATACAGAGGTTGATAGTTTACCTTTTTTAATGGCGTGACGGACTGCCTGTTTGATGCGCATTATATACAGAGGTTGCTCATCGGTGTCGTCATCTCCCTCACTATCACCTAATTCACCAGATGGCGCATCATCATCAGACCAAATCCTTTCTCCCGGTTCTGATTCCATGTCATCTGGTTTAAAATAGAATGCAATAAAATCACGCAGCCGTCGTAAAGAGACTGCAGAGATTATGTCACCTTAAAATGGTCAGATACAAACCATTTTACAGCAAGTGGATAAAATATTGAAGTGCACTCAAAGCAATGGAAACTTTTTGAAAGATTTTGTTGGTGCCCTGCAAAGCTAAATGCAGTAGTAAATACTGCGTTTTGGCTTTGTACGACAGAACTATCCCAGCAAACACGAGCATTCACCCGATGCTGTTTCAATGTTGGCCCACCGTCGACGACGCCGGCTCAACATTGAAACAGCATTGGGTGCATGCCCCGTGTTTGCTGGAATGATGTCTACTACAGCAACTGCCACCTAGTGAACGGTCAGGAATGTCTAGTTGTAAGACTGGTGTGAAAGTTTGACAAGTTTTGGTATGAGGTTTTTACTAGATTTTGAATTTGTATTCAAGTGGGACTAATGCATCGATGGCTGTCTTAACCATCCTGTAAAGTGGCAGATACACCCTTCCATGACAAATGAAATCTAATCAATCTAAAAATATATTTTCATATTAGATATGCTTATTTCTTTCTTTTCTATTAAAAATACGGAAAAAGTGATCGGAAAAAGGCATGTGGACGTAAGTTACGAGAACATACATTTCTGCCCTTCTAGTAAACACTCACTATTGTCATCGTTGTCTCCAATTTCATCATTGTCGTCGTTGTCTCCCATTTCATCCTCAGATGAGCTCATCAGGCTCCGTCGTTTTCTCCTCCCGCTGCCCCCGCCGCCGCCGGCTTTTTTCTTATGCAGCTCCTTCCTGTTACCCACCAGATTCAGCTCCACACACTTCTCCATTACTTTATACTTGGATCTCTTGGTAGTCAGCCCGCTCAGGATGTTGACCATAGGGTCTATAGGGTGCATAAAAAAAGGCATTAATTCTTTAACCCTTTAACCGCCTGTGCCGAATATATTAGGGTTCTCACTCAATTATTATCACATTCAGTACCGCCTTTTAAACATGTTAAATTCCTAATGTGACATCAATCAGCACGATTTGAAAAGAGTTGACCTCCATTTTGACAAATCTGAATAATTTTCACTCACTTGAAGTTGTGGATTGCGTCAGCGAGACACAACTTCAAGTGGGTGAAAATTCCAATTGAATAATTTGGCGGTTAAAGGGTTAACCTCTAAAGCGCGGGGTCAACTTTAAACGTCCTAATCTGACATCTGGAGCCGTCAGATTCTGACATATAAAAACGGTAAGACTGTAAGATTTTACATATTTCTAATGGTCGTAGACCAATAACATATGTATTTAAATGAAGCGTAAAGAGCTAACTAAGACTTTTATGATGATCTTGAATTGAAAAAAAATGCATTTGGTCTCCATGGCTTACACAAAAATATTTTAGCGTTGAAAGGGTTAAGGACCACAATCACATATATTTTGCCCTGCATGACATAATTCATCGAATACAAAGCTGGTATAATCCGTCACAATAAGGTCGTTCTCAGATTTAATTTCGCATATTCTATTTAGATATTTCATAAAATTAGGACATTTCACATCTTAAGGAGAATAAAAAAAGGGTAAACAGCTGGGTGCCAGGAGAGTTAAAGGGTTTATATGGAAAACCAATGTGTCTGTAGAGAAAATATGTCTTAGGCTCAACTGTCAACTCATACGTAGCACGAATGCAATCTAATATTGGACCAGCATAGACTGATTGTGTGGTGTTTGCTGTTATGTATCTCACCGTTAGATTCTCTGTACTGGTCAACAAGTTCTCTCAGCTCCAAAATCTCCTCTTCTCTCCAAGCACGGTTACTGTAACATTAAAATAGGTAATCATACAAAAAGAAAGGAATCAATCATTGTAAAAGAGTGAATTTAGAAATATGCCGCCGTTAATACGGATTACTAGCGTATAAGGCCAAGTAATTGGATTTTCCTTTGTGTTAGCAATAGTTACCAGTGGTCAAAATAGTTCTCAAAAAAATCACTGACATTTTTGTTTGTCAAAGTTACATTAGGTTGCTGATGACATGATTGTACATTGTAGGGGCCTACTATACGTATCTTATAGAAATAACAAAAACAGATGAAATACAGTTAGAGATTTGTCTGTGTACATGTATATGTATTTAAGCATAATACATATAGGCTTAAAGGAAAGACAAGACAATAGACCTATATAAAGTGATCGAAATAGCAAAGTAGTTTCCGAAATTTATGTCAACGCTATAATCAGGACAATTTTTCTGTGATAGTAAAATAGTAGATGGCAATTTTGTGTCTTACAGAACAATTCATTTCACACATAGATACCCCAATTTATATCGCTATGTTTTACATTTTAACTCATAAATTTTCTCAAAAGTGGGAAAATTTCAGTGATTGGTATTAGCTCCCTGGCCTATTCGTCTATGGATCTTACCTTGCAGATGATTTGACTGGTCTTAAATCCTTTGCCCTATCTGTCTATGTATCTTATCCTGATTTGATTGGTTTTAGCTCCCTGGCCGTTTCTATCTGTCTATGTATCTTACCCTGATTTGATTGGTTTTAGCTCCCTGGCCGTTCCTATCTGTCTATGTATCTTACCCTGATTTGATTGGTTTTAGCTCCCTGGCCGTTCCTATCTGTCTATGTATCTTACCCTGATTTGATTGGTTTTAGCTCCCTGGCCTTCCTATCTGTCTATGTATCTTACCCTGATTTGATTGGTTTTAGCTCCCTGGTCGTTCCTATCTGTCTATGTATCTTACCCTGATTTGATTGGTTTTAGCTCCCTGGCCGTTCCTATCTGTCTATGTATCTTACCCTGATTTGATTGGTTTTAGCTCCCTGGCCGTTCCTATCTGTCTATGTATCTTACCCTGATTTGATTGGTTTTAGCTCATGGGCCGTTCCTATCTGTCTATGTATCTTACCCTGATTTGATTGGTTTTAGCTCCCTGGCCGTTCCTATCTGTCTATGTATCTTACCCTGATTTGATTGGTTTTAGCTCCCTGGCCGTTCCTATCTGTCTATGTATCTTACCCTGATTTGATTGGTTTTAGCTCCCTGGCCTTCCTATCTGTCTATGTATCTTACCCTGATTTGATTGGTTTTAGCTCCCTGGCCGTTCCTATCTGTCTATGTATCTTACCCTGATTTGATTGGTTTTAGCTCCCTGGCCGTTCCTATCTGTCTATGTATCTTACCCTGATTTGATTGGTTTTAGCTCCCTGGCCGTTCCTATCTGTCTATGTATCTTACCCTGATTTGATTGGTTTTATCTCCTTGGCCGTTCCTATCTATCTATGTATCTTACCCTGATTTGAGTGGTTTTAGCTCCCTGGCCGTTCCTATCTGTCTATGTATCTTACCCTGATTTGAGTGGTTTTAGCTACCTGGCCGTTCCTATCTGTCTATGTATCTTACCCTATGTGTTTCTTCCCTATAAAATATATATGAATCTGATGACTTTAACCCATGGAACCACTTTTCTCGAACATGCTAGTATCAAATATGTCACGCGTTTTTATTGTATTTCTATAATATATATTCAGCTTCATCTCATCATCTGTACATAATTCATTTCTCATCTACAGTTTGCACTGTTTTTAATGAATAACAAAGTCACTTCCCTGACCGTCCCTTTCAATAAGTGACGTTAAGCAACCTTCTTACTCACATTACCGGCCGATATGTATATTTTATATATAATGTAATTCATTGTTTATCATTGTTGTAGGGTGGCTCCTTTGATAGCGACATGTGCTTATGTCTTAAAAGGAGTCTCCCTCACCATATTGTATTATATATTGGTGGAATAAAGCTATCTGTCTGTCTGTCTGTCTACCCTGATTTGAGTGATTTTAGCTACCTGGCCGTTCCTATCTGTCTATGTATCTTACCGTGATTTGAGTGGTTTTAGCTCCCTGGCCGTTCCTATCTGTCTATGTATCTTACCCTGATTTGAGTGGTTTTAGCTCCCTGGCCGTTCCTACCAGATCAAGAGCTATCAGATGTTTCACGATCATTCTTCGCGTTTTAGTCTGGTCTATCAGCTCACTCATTATATTGTCAACTGGGTCACCACCTAAAACACATACATATATATAGAGGAGGGCCTACAAGTTCTGAATTGTTTAATCGATAAACGCTATATTATTTTTTTTAAATTGATATTCAATTACAAGTAAGATTTGTTATTTATTATCTATCCTCAATTACTAGTGATGGTTATAATGATCAAATGATATAGTCTGTAAATATGACTTTTTACCAATTGCTGTGACTTTATACCCATTATATGGCGAGGTACAATAAATAAAAAAATAACTCAAAAAAACTCTGAGACTCGCAATCAATTAGTTTGACGCAAACGTGTCAACAGTATTCAGAATAAGCGAGCTTCCTTTTCCTAAGAAAATCCGTATTAACCATTAATCGCTAGGCACGACAGTAATCGTATATAATGTGTTTTATTACTAAGCTAAATCACAGTTATTACAAGCAAAATGAGTGTTTAACTATCCAGATTTGCAACTGTTTGGTCTTAAAATAAACAAATATGAGTATTTTTCACCCACTTGAAGTTGTGGCTCGCGGTAGCGAGACACAACTTCAAGTGGGTGAAGGTTAGATAAGATAACATATCTAAAAGGTTAAACATCCCTTAACCTATCACCGTGGGGACCGTCTTTATACGTCAGAATCTGACGTTTGTAAACATTCAGATTCTGACGTATAAAGACGGTCCCCGCACTGGAATAATTAAAATATTTCTAATGGCTGTAGACCCATAACTTAGGTATTCAAATAAATCGGAAAGAGCTAACCAAGACATTTATGATGATTTCAAATTGAAAAAAAGGTAAGCTTTCATGGTTTATACAACATTATTTCAGCATTGTATAGGTGAAGGCATGTCAGTGGAATTATTAATCTTACCATCCAGCTTAGCGTCCTTGTGCTGGTCGTACAGCTGTCGTAATTCATCATCTTGCTCCTCCGTCCAGATCTGCTTGGTTTTAGATGCGCTGAAAATTTAAATACATATTTACAATCGGCGGGCGAATGGTGGTTTTTCTTCTCTCTATAATTTTTGTTTCTCACGTGTTTAATGTGATTCTGTAGACTCATGATCGACTGCCATACTATTTGTGACCTTTCTTGATTTTTGATACAAAGGTAACAATAAGCGAATAAAAAGAAGTACAGTGCGAGTTGTATGTTCGAAATCAGCTGAGGTTTGATTGCATATTTACAAACTAATATATGATCATAAATTATGCCTGTACAACTCCCATACATTTCAAACTGGGACAATAGAAATTGAGAACATGGAACTAACCCATGATATTCTAGAGCTCAGAGGAATTCATTTTAAATTTTCAGTCACTTGAAGTTGTGTCTCGCTACCGCGATACACAACTTCCAAATGACTGAAAATTTATGAGATTAGCGAAATTTAAGTCCCAACATATGTCAGCATTTCAAGATTAAAGACATATTTTACTTTTAAGAATAAGGTGCTGAGGACATATATTTTTCATTCACCTTGAAAATGCCAAGGCCGATATATACATTTACATACCTTATGCTAAGCCCAAGAGCATTATGTCCACTACAGTAGACACCAGTACTCTGGGGGTTAACATCCTTTAAATGGACATGCCCACGCTAAAATCATCAATTTTTTTTTGATGATTCTGTGATTGGCTTCTTAATATGACCATTTGATGTAAGGCAGTGGCTAATTGTACGTGGTTCTTCATAATGTAACTCTATGGGCAGCCTCGTTTACGAAATGACGGGCTCTAATTGACACCTAATATAACATTCCCGTACGAATAGCCACTCCGTTGATGTAAACATGTCCATAGACTAGACCTGACAACCATGTCAAAAAATAGGAAATACGGGAATTTCGTCTCTATATCTATCCTAACTGGTTAATGCGCAGCAGAATTTTTTAAAAACGTTTGCAGTTCTAGTGTATGGACATGTTTACATCATATGGTCATATTAAGAAGCCAAAATAAAATCACCGATTTTTTAAATGGTTTTAGCGTGGAGATGTCCCTTTAAATGTAAACGTCTGTATATCGGCCTTGGCATTTTCAAGGTGAATAAAAGATAATAATAAATGACTGGGTGGTGGTGGAGAGTAAAAAAACGCACAATTCTGAGATAGTATGTTATAGCTATGTTCTATTGATGTTTTATTAGGCTTTCGTTGATTGATAAGTCATGTTTAGACAATTAACCCTTAGAGCACTGAGCGAAGAAATTTAAATTTTCATTCACTTGAAGTTGTGTCTCGCTACCGCGATCCACAACTTCAAGTAACTGAAAATTTGTGTTACTTGTGTAATTTAAGTCCCAACATATATCAGTGTGTCTAGATTGAAAGCCTATTTTATACTTAACAACTGGTTATCAGATCAGGGGTGATACAGTTGCTAAAAGAAATACAGAATGCCTAGTGTAGTCGACGTCAGTGTTCTAAGGGTTTAAAATAAAAGACAACAAATCGATCCCGAAAAACGTTGGTGTGTTTTGGCAATGATAAAATAGTGTATTTGACCATATTCGTGCTGGCGTCGGTGTGCTTTACACAACCAGGCAAGCATTCCAAAGACACACTGAAATAAATAAAAATTATAATAACTTTGTAAATATAACATAGATATTCAAACTAAGACATTTATAATGATTTCAAATAAAAAACCCTCTTTGGTCTCTATGGTTTATAAACAAATATTTCAGCGCCTTAAGGGCTAAACATACTTTTCCTTAATGGAGCCATATCCTTCTGTCATTTCTATAGCTTCTCTGTTGGTTTTCCAGAAAAACAGCTCTACATAAACCTTGGGATTCGTCTCCGCCAACTCGAAAAACTTCCGCACAATATATTTCGCCAGACCAAACAGTTCCTGTAATATAGATGATTAATATTAGTCATTCAAATGTCTAGCCGCCGTGATTTTAATAGTTATCAAGACTACATTGATTTACCACTTGAACACCTTGGAACAACTTGGTATGAAAAGATTAGATTGATATACCACTTCAACACATTGGCACTACTTGGTACAACATTACTACATTGATCTTTTAACACCGTGATTTTTGATAATAGTTATCAAGACTAGATTGATTTACCACTTGAACACCTTGGAACTACTTGGTATAGCAAGACTAAATTGATTTACCACTTGAACACCTTGGAATTACTTGGTATGCCAAGACTACATTGATGTACCACTTGAACACTTTGGAACTACTTAGTATGACAACACTACAGTGACCTACCACTTAACACCTTGGAACTACATGACAAGATTACATTGATTCACCATTTGAACACCTTAGAACTACTTGGTATGCCAAGCCTACATTGATCTACCACTTGAACACCTTGGAACAGCATTGGCTCAATACTGTGTGCTGACTGGGTTGACCAAACTGGTACTGCTGCATTGACTTACCTCAAATTCCTTAGTATGACCGAGAACGAGTTCTTGGTATGACATTGAGCTACCACCGTTTGACCTTGGGACTACTTAGCATGACCAGCTACCGTTCCACTGACCTGGTACTGCTTGGTATGACAAGCTGGATCCGTGAGCACCTTCTGAAAGATCCGGAACAGTCGAGCCTGGAACAGCATGGGTGTCATACACAGGTCCACTGCCAACCTGTGTAGCATTTTGACAGTACAGTGTAGAGTGTGGGCAGACAGCTGGCGGTATTCACCCAGTAATGTGATGTAAGCACGGAGAACCTGAGGGCTCACAAACCTGGAAGAACAAGTAATCAGAGATTTTAAAAGCCTAACACATAAGTTTTTAAGTATGAGGAATTCTAAAAAAATAGAGACTTCAACGCAAGCAATGTGCAGAAATCCAAGATGGCCGCCATGCTAATATGAGAAATATATGTCTGTTCATAATTTAAATAAAAGTTGGCCTAGAATATTAATTTCGATGTCTATACACCTAGGTAATTTAAACCTGGAAGAACAGATAGTCAGAAATTGTACAACCCTTGTGCAACTTGTGCCGATAGACCCGCACATATGTTTTAAAGCAAGTTTTTCAAACAAGTAGGTGACTTTTCAGGTTTTAAAAACATATAATTAGTCATGTTATGAAAGTCTGGTAAAAAAGTGTAGCTGATAATAGTGATGTTTGCACTAGAGTTAATTGGTGAAAAAAACTACCAATAAATATGATGGAGTACAAGGAATTTTGATATGATCTTTAGAACTCCTTGCAGTACAAAGTGTCCCGACCATCCATGTAGGCCCACTACACACTGGGATCGGTGGAGATGGTGTTTAACTTTTGAGCTGCTTAACCCTTTAACCGCCGGTGCCGATTATATCTTTTTTCACTTAATTATTACCACATTCAGTACCGCCGTTTAAGCATTTTAAAGCCATAATGTGACATAAATCAGCACGATTTGAAAAGAGTTGACCTCCATTTTGTCAAATCTGGATAATTCTCACTCACTTGAAGTTATGGATCGCGTCAGCGAGACAACTTCAAGTGAGTGAAAATTTCAATTGAATAATTTGGCGGTTAAAGGGTTAAACCATATATACAGTTACCAGCATGTTTCACTCAATAGAAATATCACTAAATTTGATATAATAGTTTTGGTAGATGTTCAGTTAATCAAAAAATTAAATAGTGGAGATGTCTATTTTTCATAAATACTGTATACATATTTTTCGTCATTTAAAGCTGCAAATTGCGTTAGCAATTCCAGGTTCGAATAAATAAATAAATAGTAACAAACAATTCAGCAGCACAGTGATGTGAATACGCAACCTCGGCTCACATATTATTATAGATAGCCTACATACAAAAGCGTAGAAAATAAACAGCTACGTCACCTCTTTAGAAAATCCATAAGGTTGAATTCTTCTTCTTTGTTTTGATAGAAACCCTCAGTTTCTTCGTCATTCACTACAAAACAATTGAGTTGGTTACTTAGGTATTTGATTAAAAACCTGGTAAATTCATTCAACTTGAGTTGGAAAACGTGATAGCAATTCATACCTCGCTGTCAACATGAATGAGAAATAAACACTTCTTCTATCACTTAAACCCTTGGCACACTAAAGTCGACCACAGTAGACATTCTGTGCTTTTATTAGCACCGGCATAACCAGTTGTTAAACGTAAAATATGCTTCTAATCTTGAAACACTGATAGATGTTGGGACTTAAATTTCACAAATAACACAAATTTTCAGTCACTTGAAGTTGTGGATCGCGGTAACGAAACACAACTTCGAGTGGCTAAAAGTTGAAATTTCTTAGCTCAGTGCTCTAAGCCTTTGTCTGCTAAGTACGACTATAAGCGTTTTTATTCCTTTTTACTAGCCGATTACATGGCTGTTATTTGGAATGAAATGAGTGTTGAAATACCAATATTTGCAAATGTTTTGTTTTAAATTTAACAATTATGAATAATTTTCAACCACTTGAAATTGTGGGTCGTGATAGCGACGCCCAACGTCAAGTGGGTTACAATTTAAATAAATTAACTTAGAAGGCTAAGGGTGGCGGTTAGCGAGAATGTAAAATTGAGCGCAATCAAGAAGAAATATATTTTTTTGGTCTCAAAACAAACAGATATAAGTAGCTTTCACGCACTTTAAGTTGTGTCGCGGAAGCGGGACACAACTTCAAGTGGCTGCAAATTCAATTCTACAAGGAATCGTTTCAACCCTTACCGACATATCCACATATGTCATCGTATTTGAATTCATTGTTAGCAGAGAATGTATGTTTTATATAAAATGTCATAGTGTAAAATGTGCATAATTTTTCCCCTTGGAGTTAGAAGGTGCTAAACTACCACTTTACAAAGTGGCAGTTTAGCACCTTTTGACTCAAAGGGGACTATATCAAATTGAAGATCCAGACGTCCTGATTGGATTTATCTAACCAGTCCAACGGTGGAGGACTGTACAAAATCAAAGTTCGCTTTTCCTTGATTATTCAGTCAATTCTCAAGCGCTTTTCAAGACAGTTTGTAAACACAATTTTCTTGTCATTTTGCATCTATTCTGAAAATTTCGTAATAAAACATAGTACATTTCAAAAATTAGACCATATGACATGTAATACATGTCTAATTATGACGCCCCTCCATAAAAAAACCCGTTAACCTCATTATGGTTTATCCTCAGAATCGCATTACATGTCGAATTGTTTTACTTTTGATATATTCACTAACATTTCGCGAAGTTTTACGGGTTGTTGCCAAATGACTAGATAATAGTGGTTGTAAAATTTCGTGAGAGTCTCTTGAAACCTGCCTTCGGACAGACAATTCTGTGAAACGCAGTGACGTCACCGGAAACCTCTTTGAATGGCTAGTTGGTGAAATACTGTTATATAAGAGCTGCTCCCCATACTTCATTATATTAGCTAGCTCGGTGATTGGAGGTCAAGGCTATCACTCCCCATACCTCATTATATTAGCTAGCTCGGTGATTGGAGGTCAAGGCTATTGCTCCCCATACTTCATTATATTAACTATCTCGGTGATTGGAGGTCAAGGCTATTGAGTTTCACAGAATAGTTGCGTTTTGTATTAAATTCTGTTCAGGTTCTGCCTACCCTCGTCTTCCTCATCTTCTTCTTCCTCTTCTTCAGCTGGTGGAGGAGGATTGACTTGAGATTCTGTAAACACACAAATAATCTGACATTAACCTCATTTGCCATCATTTTTTAACAATATAGCCAGTGATAAGTTGCCCATCAGAACTATTATATGTCATTTTCATCCGAACTTCACCCCATGTGCTTCACTTGACTCAAGTGCGTTTGTGAGCAAAATAGTAGGCCTAATGTTTACAAAGAATGGCAGCAATATGCTATATTGGCAATTGAAACACAATAAATCCAAAATAAATGTGTGTGTTATGGAAAATAAGTATTGATAAGAAAATGTGTTAGATACAAATAGGTTCTGGGCCAGGACCTTGGCACAGAACCTACGTGTATCTATCACATTGCCATATCCATACTCCATTTCTATTACACAGGTCAATAGCTTAGTCAACAGACATTGACACATTAACCCTTTCAGTGCGGGGACCGTCTTTATACGTCATAATCTGACGTCTGCAGAGCGCCTGACTGTCAAGCCGGCGTCCCTGCGAATCCGACTAGGGTCTTCCAGACTGAGAGAAATATTCTAGTTTAATCTCCCATTGCAATGTGACCAGGCGATCAAGTTATTGGCGGCCTGGTCGAGTTGAAATCAGTTTTCGACGTTCATTTTCTGATCACCAATAATAAAACGAGCCAGTATATCGTGTGTCCCTTAGATAGCTCTGAAATCTGAACTGGTTTGGAATTTCGCAAAAAAAATGTCGTGTTTGGTTTATCGTCATTCACCAGATGGTGCTGCAAGACGTGATACAACCGTTATAATTGACTTAGACCTCACAACGCTGCAATAATTGTGTATAAACCATGAAGACCAAAAGGGTTTTTCAATTTGAAATCATCATAAATGTCTTAGTAAGCTTGAATACCTATGTTATAGAGTCCACGGCCATTATAATTTTTATTATTTCAGTTGCACCATCTTTAGACGTCAAAATCTGGCGTCTATAAACGTCGGATTCTGACGTCTGAAGACGGTCCCGGTGCTCAAAGTGTTAAACATTTCTGTGAAGATTCGAAGTGGGTATGCCATACATGCCAAGAAAGAGAGGGCAGCCAGTCCTTCGGCAATAAAAACCGTGATTCCTGAATCGAAAAAAACATAGTCAGTTGATTATCATGTTTATAAGACTATGTTTGCATCATTTTGAATGGAGCACCTCATTATTTTGGAAACTGTTGATGTATAGTGGCCTATCGGGGGTAGTTTTAAAAAAATCGTGTTCAATGTGAAGCAATACTGAGTAGGCTTTTTAAGGCTCTTCTTATTTTTTTGATTTTTGATTTTTTTCGATTTTTGATGATGATTAAAAATCGTAGAATAATATAGCCAAGTGAAGCAGGATAGCTGAAAAGAAGGTATAACGACGTGTTCAAATCGTACACATTAGTATCTTTGATATGTAGATACTACATTTTAGTGAGTGTGGGGAGTGTAGATAGGATATTAGATAACGTTGAGATTAGTAACAATTAGCATTTCCAAATAAGGAAATGCAATTTATAATAACATATGTTTCTTAAATTATAAACATTTTAATTACGTGCTTTTAATAATATTAGATCCAGTATCCACCAATAATGAAACAGTTTCTTTGTACGGAAAATTGTAAAATACTGATTACAATTTCACATATTATTTATCAACTTTCGGATCGCATATCTAAAAAATAGGATTTGTATTTTTTGCGATTTAGTCAATCTGTGAGGGGTATAGATATATGTATGAGAAGAATAAGAATATTTATTGGGTGAAACCATTCAACTTTTTACAATATGGCTATATAATAAATTGCTGTTTTTCGTGGTGCCCATAAAAAACAAGTAAATATTAACAGAGTAACAAATAATAAATAAAAACAGTTCGACAGGCTTGGTGGTGAGGAAATGTCTCTGTACTGGCATGGCAATTGATCTGTCATCACAAAATTAAGTCAGATGGTAGGATGGTATATGTAACCATGCGGATATGTTGTGCAAATGTTTGTGTATATGTGATGTATAGTGTTGGTTAGTAGATGTTGAAATTATGTGCAATGAAGAAAGCTGTGGCTTTTTTGAATGTCTTGAGGTTTGGGAGAGTTCGAATGGATGCTGGTAACTGATTCCAGAGTGGAGTGCCTTTGGTAGTGAGCGAATTTGGGTGTGATCTGGGTACAAAAAGATCTCCGGAGGTGGATCTCCTTGTACCATACTGATGTGTATCTCCTTTACTCCCAGACTAGAGGCGTCTACTATATTACAATCAGCGGACAACACTAAACCAGGGCTGAATAGCTGGACAGTGCAGAATGTGGTGGTGTTATGTTTGTCTTGATTGGCAATCCGGTTGTAACACTGGTTATTTAGCGGGAGAGCTACAAATCCCTGTGTAACGACTCCGGGAGTCAGCCGATCGACAGGGGTCTACAGGGGGTGCACTATGTGCAGGGTCTATTTCTAAACTGACATAGATCCCATGCAGTAAATGTGAGGCCCAATGTGTTGGTTAAATGTTGCAGCGGGCGGCCAATATTCAACCGAAGTCAAAGTCTTGTGTTTGCATAGATAAACTACTGGACTGGTATTCTTACTCCAGTCCTGCTAGTGTGTGTTACAATATTCATTTGATTTGAATCAGTAATTGCTGATTTCCAGCTTTTTCAAAATATATTCTATTTAAAAACAGTCGTCTCCCAAATTGAAATATTTTACCAAATTCAATGATATTTTATTGGGTTTAAAATTTGCGTGACACCGTCTAATTATTACAGGGGACAGCTTAATTCCCAGACCACTAATGTCAACTACATCGTAGCATTTCTGTGTTTAAATTAGCACATGTACAACCAATCGTTAAAATATGACTTCAATACTTAAGAACCGATATATGTTGGACCTAAATTTCACAAATCACCTAAATAATTTTCAGTCATTTGAAGTTGTGGATCCCTCTTGTCCACCCACACGTTAGTATTTGTCATTCATTCATTTGAAGACACATTCGAACCGAATGATGTTTTGAAACCTTCAGTAACTGAACAGCTGAAGGAGGAGGGGTTCGCATCCGCAGAACATCGCGCTGGGTCGGCCACAATGATTCAAAATTTATCACAACAGAGAAGACGATACTTCAAACTTCATTGCGTCATTTCATCGTTATCACTAAAAAGATATCCTGCAAGACATTGTCCAGATCACTTTGAAATTCACCAGGGAGGTAACTGGTCAGTGTCTGGGGCTTCACTATTGTCTCCTGTATGAATGCCCAGGTAACACGAGACTTTGACCTAATAGACTAGTGGAAATCGGAGCAAAATATTGACCCAGAGTAGGAAGTCTGCCCATTTAGTTTTTTCACCACTTTTAACCATTTTCGGCTATGGGGAATCGAATGCGAGGTCGTGTCAAGCCGGATTTTTTCTCTAAAACGTGTAACGTTTTTGTATTGTTGATTATTGATGGTGAGGATATATGTATTCAGAATTTGTCGGGAGACATCTTGTCATTCTTAACCACTTTGCAGTATGGGGTGAATTCAAGGTCAAAGTTCAATTTGAAGGTCAAAAATGATTTTTCAACAAATAAAGGCAGAAACAACTGTAATACCTCATTTTTGTGTAATTTTGACTGTAAAATTCATTTCTGGTACCAATTTTGTGATTGGAGTCATCCTTGGAGACAGAAGGTCAATTTCAAGGTCAAAAGGTCAGTTTTAAGGTCAAGTAAGCAAAAATATGATTTTTACCAAATAAAGCTAGAAACAAGTGTAATACCTCATTTTCGCGTGATTTTGCCTTTAAAATCCATTTCTGGAAATTTGTTGGTGATTTGACGTCACCCTCAAGATCAAAAGTTCAATTTCAGGGTCAAATATGTTTTAGCATATGGGACCCTCCATGCGAGAAGGTACGTCCCCGCAGCTTTGTTACACGTATTTATGGTGTCATTCGAAATTTAATTTTAATGATAACATAATTAAATTCAAAATATTAGAATCTCATAATACACAAAGTCATAAAGATTAAGAACAAAAAAGTTATTGAAACAGGAAAGACTGCAGATTATACATACATAGACAAGGCCACCAGCGGTCATCGAAGTATGGTACCCTTGACCCCCAGGGTGGTATGAGAACGTGGCATAGGCTATACAAACACTGTCAGTGGAAAGGAGTTTTGTTCAAAAATATTTCTTTTAAATGGAATATTGGACCAGCACTTCCAATAAATCGATCGGAACCCAACCCAAGTACACATGGTGACATGGGTTGGAGTTGGGTTTCATAGGGAAGGTATCCAAAGGTTATGGTGAGGTCATCTCAAGGTCACAACAAGATCAAATCTGCTCAAAACGGTTGAAAAAAGGTAATTTTTGTTGTTTTTGCTAACATTATGTTCACTTGAAATGTACACGATGTCTTGAAACATATCTAGATCCCAACACGGACCTACACAAAAACACCCCCGAGAGGTTGCAGAGATAACATTCAGGGTTGGAGGGTTTTTCACTCCCCCCCCCCCTTCAAATCACCCTTGTGTCAATACTGTCTCACATGGCACAATGTACAAAATAACACACTGATGTTATATTTTGACCAATGACCAATACATTTATTACATCTGGTAAGGCCCAACCCAAGTATACATGGTGAAATAGGTTGGGGTTGTATTTCACAGGGTTCTTACCCCAAGGTCATGACAAGGTCATCTTAAGGTTACAGCAAGGTCAAATCAGTTCAAAATGGGTGAAAATAAATTATTGGACCAAAACTTCCGATAAATAGGTCGAAACACAACCCAAGTACGCAAGGTGAGTTGGGTTGGTGTTGGGTTTCATAGAAGAGGTATCCCAAGGTCATGGTAAGGCCATTTCAAGGTCACAGTAAGGTCAAATTAGCTCGAAATGGTTGAAAAGAGCTTATTTTTGTTGTTCCTCCTAACATTATGTTCACTTGAAATGTATAAGATGGCTTGAAACATACCTAGAATAGTAGATCCCAACACGGACCTATCCCAAAACACCCCGCGAGGTTATAATGGATAAGTCACTATTTCTATACAGATTATAGCATAATTTTCTAAATAATAAAAATAAATTAGCATCAGTGTCATAATACATAGGTGGTCAGAATAATTTATAAACAATAATAAGCCTAGTTATCATCACTAATAGTGGCCCAACATTGGCCCAACATTACCCATATGAATTGCAGATATTGTAGGCGGCCTAAAAGCTGCTGAAGATCAAACTATAGGCATTTTGTAGGCATTATCATATTTTCTGCTGGCATATTAGGCATCATAGGCGCGCTGTATTACGGCCGCCGATAATCAGCATATCCATCTAAAAAATAATGTATACTATTTTCGCACTCCTAACAGCCGTGTCTATTATACACAGGGATGACGAATTGTCCTCTTGTGGCCCAATCATATTTGTAACAAATTGTCAACCGTCATCAATAACAAACAACATGTTTTTAAATTTGGTCACAGCAAAATAACATTTTTTAAATGTATCTTTCAATTGCAACATCTAGGCCTACTGGCAGGAGATGTCAGCTTAAATCCGGGTCCCTCCGGCTCAAATGACATAATTAAATGGCAACAATCAATGCGAGATCTATCAAACCGAAAACAGTCCCCTTCTTTGAATATGTAACATCGAAAAAAAGGGCGGGGGCCCTAAGGCAGTGGTTAGCACCGCTGCCTTTCACGCCAGAGTTCGGGGTTCGGTTCCCGGTCTCGGCGGTTTGAAAGAAACAAAAATGTTTCTTCCCCATCCACGTGTGAAAGTTAGTATTGTGGGACCGACTTATTAGAAGTGCTGGCCATCGGTTCAAATACAATGTCGCCCCTTTCCTCACATCAATTCATGATATTTGCAAAAATACACAAAATATACATTATGACGTCATATTTTATTCTTCAAAATAAACGAATTTCGCGGATTTTTTTCGCTTGACACGACCTCGCATTCGAATCGCCATACCCGAAAATGGTTAAAAATGTTGAGAAAACAAAATGGGCAGAGTTCCTACCGTGGGTCACTTTTTCTGAACGATATCTCAGATTTCCACTAGTCTATAATGCTGGTTCAATGTTGGCCCACCGTCTACGACGCTGACACAACATTGGGTCAATGTCTCGGCTTCACTATTGTCACTGTATGAATCCCCAGCAAACACGATATGCCGACACAATGTTGGATCGATGTGGTAGACTGTGGATCACCATTGAGCCTCCAGTTGTTCCTGCTGTCTGGTGTACTGGCGGCATGGCCGTGATGTGATTGTTGAGCCTCCAGTTGGTCCTGCTGTCTGGTGTATTGGCGGTATGACCGTCATGTGATTGTTGAGCCTCCAGTTGGTCCTGCTGTCTGGTGTACTGGCGGTATGGCCGTGATGTGATTGTTGAGCCTCCAGTTGTTCCTGCTGTCTGGTGTACTGGCGGTATGGCCGTGATGGGATTGTTGAGCCTCCAGTTGGTCCTGCTGTCTGGTGTATTGGCGGTATGGCCGTCATGTGATTGTTGAGCCTCCAGTTGGTCCTGCTGTCTGGTGTATTGGCGGTATGGCCGTCATGTGATTGTTGAGCCTCCAGTTGTTCCTGCTGTCTGGTGTACTGGCGGTATGGCCGTGATGGGATTGTTGAGCCTCCAGTTGGTCCTGCTGTTTGGTGTACTGGCGGTATGGCCGTCATGTGATTGTTGAGCCTCCAGTTGGTCCTGCTGTCTGGTGTATTGGCGGTATGGCCGTCATGTGATTGTTGAGCCTCCAGTTGGTCCTGCTGTCTGGTGTATTGGCGGTATGGCCGTCATGTGATTGTTGAGCCTCCAGTTGGTCCTGCTGTCTGGTGTATTGGCGGCATGGCCGTGATGGGATTGTTGAGCCTCCAGTTGTTCCTGCTGTCTGGTGTACTGGCGGTATGGCCGTCATGTGATTGTTAAGCCTCCAGTTGGTCCTGCTGTCTGGTGTATTAGCGGCATGGCCGTGATGGGATTGTTGTATCAAATGAAAATGAGTGAGTGAGGGAATAGTTCTTAGCCCTTCAACCGCCGGTACCGATTATATTCGTTTTTTTATATTTTTATTAACATATTGCGTATCAGCTTTCAAACAAGTTGAATATATAAAGTGACATAAATCAGCAGGAATTTAAAAATAGTTAACCTCCATTTTGTGAAATCTGAATAATTTTCACTCACTTGAAGTTGTGAATCGCGTCAGCGATACACAACTTCAAGTGGGTGAAAGTTCTAATTGAACTATTTCGCGGTTAAAGGGTTAAAGCGCTGAAATATTAAAGGCGGTCCCCGCACTGAAAGAATTACAATATTTATAATGGCCTTTGCCCATAACATAGGTATTCAAATGAATCGGAAAGAGCTAGCTAAGAAATTTATGATGATATCAAATTTAAAAAACCCTTTGGACTCCATGGTTAATACAAAAAATATTCCAGCATTTTAACGGTTAAAAAATGATCCGGAAGTGAAATAAATCATTATAATACCTGACCTCGACTCGGGCTGATAAACCTACACAATTAAGTTAAGAGCATGCTACGGAAATCAAATCTAGTCAGATATACGTCCATATCTCACTCCGTATCTGGACAAAATAATCCACCGACAAAAAACAGGGCCAGTCCTGTCACGCCAGATCAAAGCACGCAGTCTATGTATCCATTAGGCAAGCTTTTATTGCCGCATGTTCACGTGATACATTATTCATAATGTTCAGCGTAACACATTATTTACAAAGGGAATATGGAAGAGATATCAGTTAAATACTCGATTAGATAATTGAATCTTCACCCGCTTGAGGCTGTGAGTCGCGGGAGCGAAACACAACTTCAAGTGGCTCTGTGGACGGATGTAATTTGAAATGCTTATACTATGTTTTAATCAACATATGCTGCAAAAGTTAGGTGAATGCCAAAATGTCCTAAATTTCACCAAATTCTAATAAAACGCTCATCGGATTTAAGTATATAATTAAGTTATTGCTCAAAATTACTTTTTGACCAGGACGGTGACGTAAATGCCTTTGTAAATTGTGTAAACAGCCAATAAAACAGTATTTTTTGTGAAGTTTCCAGAATGACTAAGCCTCACAGCGCGGGGTTCGATTCTGACGTCTAAAATTGATCCCCACACTGTAAGAAATAAAATATTTATAATTGCCACAGACCCATAACATATGTATTCAAGTGAAGCCGAAAAAGCCAACGAAGACATTAATAATTATTTCAAATTGAAAAACCCTTTGATCTCCATGGTTTATATACAAATATTTCAGCGTTGTAAAGGGATAAGAGAGGAAACATTCATCTTCATTTTCCTGCCTTACTCTGCAGGTTTAGCCGTCTGTGTGGGGGTGTTCCCACGCCACACGAGATGCTGGGCCAATTCTGTATCAATGCTGGGCCAGCATCTCCGATGTTGGCCCAGTAATGATACAGCATTGGTGGTCGCCACGTGTATGAGGAGTACTGATTGAAAGTGTGGCTGTGCTGTGTCAATCTAGCAGATAGACCAAGTTTTAGATGCGAAAAATAGTAATTAATGGCCAAAAAATATATATGTTTTCAAAAAAATATAGTCAGCTTTTATTGGCAATCATCTCTGCTTTCAAACTACAGTACTAAATCGGGATAGTTGTTGTTTTTTAGAAGGTCTGATCTACTACACGAATATGGAACCCTGTCGCTCTGAGGCCGAGTTATCCACAAAATGACATATTGACGATTGAAAGGGAGGAAACATTTTGCTTCTTTCAAATCGGTATCAGAGAGCGGTAAATGAGGCCAGAGTGAGAGGCAGTAGCGATAGCCCCCCCCCCCCCCTCTGCCCTTAATTTGGAAATATCCATTGATTAAGGTTTTTTCATGGTTAGAGAACTAACATTGTCAGGGCTCCGCAATGTAACGCACCTACATTATCAGATGGGCGGCCCCGCTCTGGCATTCACGCTTCCCCGTTCACTCATAAATATTGTGAGGAGCCTCCGTGACAGAGAGGTAGCATGCTCGGCCTCATCCTCATTTCATTCATCTTACCATCCTCACTCCCTTTTTTTAAAACGAAATTGTCTTAAAATCGATAGAATTTGCCATAATATCGATATTTGCTACACTAAAAAATTACGCGGCTATATATAGTGCTTCAACTTGAGACGCTACCCTAGTCAATTTAGAGTGTCAAACCCTCATTGTATTAGCTGAAAAAACACCTATATATATATTTTTTCAATCGGAGCCCCCTTTTTGCAAAATTCTGGGTCCGCCCCTACACACTGAGACTGTATAGGCCCACTGATTGAGGGTAGAGTTGTGTTGAGTCTGTCTCCAGGTAAACGATTCACCTCGCCAGCCATCTAGATCATCAAACAAACAGTTTTTTACAAAAATAAAAGCAATGAGTAAGTATTTGGCAGCATTGGTTCACAACTGCGCCAACTTCATAGACGTTGGCGCAGCTGTGAATCAATGCTGGACATTATGAACGTTGGTTCAGCAGTGACCCAATGCTGTGAACCAATACTTGGAACTATAGACGTTGGCCCAACTGTTAACTAATGCTGGTTCATTATTCCGGAGTTCCGAAGCTCCTGGCAAACACGAGAAGTTCAAGCAATGCCGTCCTAATGTTGATCCGCTGGCTACGACGCTGGCCCAACATTAAATCAACATTAGGAGGGCATCTCGTGTTTGCTAGGAATTCTGTGGAAAGCAGTGACGTCACCGGAAACCGTTTTGAATGGCAACTCGATCAAAACAATGTTATATAAAACCCCCTTCCCCGGCCACACTTCATTGTATTAGATAGCTCGATGAAAACATTGGGGGTCAAGGCTATTGAGTTTCACAGAAGAAAGACGTAATTCTAGGGAATATTATTTTTTATAGTTTCGTTCTCACAGACCAACAAAAGTCTCGTGTTTGGAGCTAGATGCAGTGTTTCTCCAGGAACTATTTTTCCCACCCAGACCAGACTCAGTCAATCATTATAGCTCGAGCATTTTCTCAGGCTCACCAAACTTTAGAGGCAATGATATTATTGTTCGAATATTAATTACCCACCCACCACTCTATTCAACATCACACAAAAGCCGAAAGACGTTTTTACCTAGATCTGATGTGCAAACACGACGATTCGGTTCTTTTTAGTTTTTTTTGTATTCATTTCGAAAACCTACCACAAACACACCCACATTCAATGGCATATTGAATTGATAGGATCCCCTCCTCTTTTTACAGTTGTAAACACATAGACATGTAGACAAAACAATCAGATCGAGCAAATATCAATAATAAAAATGTTCTGTTGACAGAAACATGATATGCCAAGAATAAATAAATCACCAGTAGTGAATATTTTTATGTCAATTAATCATTGTTTGGCTTTGGTTTTATTGTACGAATGGGCAAACTAAGTGTAGGCCTACTAACACTTTATGCGACTAGTGCGATTGGTATCCATTTTGAAAGTAAAGTTATGTCGCCAGTAGGCCTAAGGGCTAAATTCAGTAGGGTGTCTAGAATACCACATAACGTTTTAAAATAAACTTTTTTTTCGCAAATCACATGATTTTTAAAAGTTACAGTGATATGCACTGTTTGTGTGGAAGGATTTCCTACGCTTTTGAAGCGCCCTTCAGACAGCGGCAGTGATGAGCGACATAAATGATGTGAAGCTGCCGTTTCTGGTATATCAGGAGCTGCTGCCAATACCCCCCCCCCCTGTTTGTGGGGTACTTTTTCAAAATATAACGGTACGGGTGATATGATTGATTAGGGCACATGGGCGGCCACAGACGAGGTTTGTGTGAGAGTTAACACGACACACCACCCGATAGTGCTTCAAACACCACTGACATTCACTAGAGGGCGTCTTCATTACAACTAAATTCTGCCATGTTTACACCATTCTGCAAATAGCTGTTAAACTAGGCGCGTCGCGTGGCGACTGTAGACGAAACTGACAGCGTGCTGTTTGTCAAATTACATGTACACGTAATTCTATGTTGGTTTCCTGTTTGGCCAGCGTCGCAGACGGTGGCCAAACATGAAACCGGCATTGAATCAGCTGGGATTAGATCACGTGAAACAGGGGGGGGGGGGGGTGGTGTAATATACCTTATTCAATTCACTCCTTCAGCCATCACATCAAAAAGGAGTGTGATGTTGTTTATGTAAATAAAGTGCATCATCTAGTGTCTGGTTAAAAGAAGAACCTATGTGGCTTTTGTCAATTCTGTGAAAGATTATTCTAAACCGCATCATAAGATCTCCGCGATTCAACAAATTGTACTCAATTCATCATATATCAAAATAATGTTTTGTTATCAGATTTCCACAATTTTTTATATCATCTATTTTGTTTCGGTATTCATATTGTTATTCATATCATATTACATTCAGACAATCAATTATGGAATCTGAATAACAGACAAAGCAGACAAAGGTAGACATTCAAGGCCGCTCTTAGGAATTTCTCAAAAATAAAGATATGTTAAACACATCACATCTGATTCTCTTAATTTGTTTGAATATAAATACGCTTTGTCCAAGTCAAGCCTTGAACGATAGAACGGTAGACCTGGAATACACTTTGCTAGTGAGCCCATGCTCACAAAGTGTGTTATATGGATGGAGGATTCGTTCATAGAGTGTTCTATAAATGCTGGTACGTGATTTCCCAGCGGCCATTTACTTTATCATTGTTGTTGTGTAAAGTGTCCTTGGGGATGATAGCCAAATCATTTGTTATTTATTCTCCTTATTTGGATCAACAGAACGTTGGACTGTCGGATGACTAGGCAAAAAAACTGTTGTCATTGTCAGAATCATAAATACTTTACGTCATCAATACGGCATCTGGCGGTTTGCCACTACGCCTTATTCTGACTAACTGCGACTGAATGTTTGTATAAATGAATGTATACATGGATTATTCAGTGATTGAATGGATGAATAAATGAAATCAATATGAATGAATGAGATATTAAATGAAGCATTGATTGAACAAATGAATACATTTATAGACCATTAGATGAATGATGATCGACTGACTCCCTCCCTCCCTAGCTCCTTTGCCCAGTCCATCTACCATGTTACCTTGCTGCTGTGGACCACGTGCTTGCTGGTGTCAAAACGTCATACTAAAATTCAGCCATGTATCAAAGCAGACCACACCGGTCATTTGTACCTACAATAATTCATCATAATTGGCAATAAGACAGCCATATACCTGCTAGGGTGAAGCAGATGCCTGATGCACATTATCTTATGTTGGGGCAGCTAACGTCTTGGTTTTTAAACCGGTTATTTTATTAGGACAGTATATTACAATTTATTTGCCTTTATTCAGGAGCTGAATGGAGTTTGAACAATCAATCAGAGTAAAAGACTAACAAATGAACCTATTTGATACAATACGTAGATGTGGTCATATCGGATGAGAGCTCAGAATATCTCTGTGAATAATGCCATTGTTTTTAGCTTTTTATTTCAAAATATGCTAACTTAGTATATGGACAAAATGTTATACACTGTACGATACCAGAGAACGAAAATGGATACATTGATTCTGTGTTACTTTACTTTCATCATCGACTACTCTGATCTCCAAATACCTCTTGTCTGAGATATATCGTTCCCTTAAAGTTGACAGGGCGTATCTGCCACTTTTACAAAGTGGCAGATACGCCCTTTCCACTTCAACAGAGACCATGGTGGCACACTGTACTACTCACTGTAGTCTGTCATATCACTGGCCATCAAACATTGTGAATGACAGGAGGAGAGCGTTAGTGATGGATTCAGTGATGGATTGGGGCTCTCTGTCTCCTTAGATGATTCCGTCTCTGACGAAAAACGTTGAAAATAAAATCACCAGATGCTGACTTGGTAAAAGGCTCAAACCATATTCGTTGGAAGAGTAGGGGCCCAGTGTATTTTCCCATATAGCACTGAAATAAAAATCGCTTGGATATCTTATAGCTAGATTATTTATAACTATTTTTTTTAATTTAACTACATAATAATTCTGTGTAACTCGTTAAACCATGTGTTTATTGCTTCTTTACTTAATAATATAGGGCTTTACATACTACAATATAAAGGTGGAACGGTCATCTAGCTATTTCTTCGTATTTTCCAGTATTTTCATTGCTATTGAGATGTGAATTGCCACGGCAATTTAAACTTCAAGGTAAATAAAATGACGCAAAAGTATAAAGTATGTAATGAAAGCTGATTTTGATGGATTATTCCATTTTTATTCAAGTGATTGTATTCAAAATATGCCATGTGAGGCATCACACGACAACGGAGCTTAAAAGGTCAGGCGACCCTGGATGACGTGTTTTTACTGGTTTTCTAAGAATCCCAACTAAGTGACTTGAGTGGTCATTGATAACACTTACCTGATGAAATGTCAACTTGTATTTTTCATTCATTTTAAAGGTGATCTATCACCGCTTCTATAGTATGAATAAATTTGTGACAAATAAATCAAAGTTGCCACAAGATGGGGCACAAGTGTTTCCTTATATGGGGTGATTGGTTATCATGTGACCCTCTGAGAGTGTCACATGATAGCCAATCACCCCCGTATATGGGATGATTGGCTATCATGTGACCCTCTCAGAGGGTCACATGATAGCCAATCACCCCATATAAGGACATAATTATTCATACCATATAAGGGGTGATAGATCACCTTTAAGCTGGAAAATCATCTGAAGCTGGAAAGGGAAAACGCAATATCCAGCGTGAAATGACGCACAATATTCTACTTAACCCTTAACCCTTTAACCGCCGATGCCGCATATATTCGGGTTCCAATTTTTTATCAGCACATTATGTACCACCTTTTGAGCATGTTAAAGAAAAAATGTGACATCAATCAGCAATATTTGAAAACAGTTGACCTCCATTTTTTTCAAATCTGAATAATTTTCACTCACTTGAAGTTGTGGATCGCGGTAGCGAGACACAACTTCAAGTGACTAAGTGACCAAGTGACTATTTTGAGCTCAGAACTCTCGGGGTCAATAATTTGAATAAATCAGCATCTATCTCAAATTACTTGATCGTTTTCAGGGACACATTATTTAAAAAAAGCTGGCTTAAAAACGTATAATTACAAATCTAGCAGAGCAATAGTTGAAATTACAGTTTATTGTTCTGGCTCATCATGCCCGACCTAAATTCCATTCATTTGATATCAATGAATCTAACGTCACAACTAGATAGTGAATCAGTATTCACTGATCAACATTGAAATAATGTAACTCTTTAACTCACTAAATAAAATAATTTAAATTTTAAACCACTTGAAGTTGTGTCTCGCTACCGCGGCCCACAAATTCAAGTGGGTGAAAATTACTCGTATTTACTTAATTTGAGACAGAACACACATTTCATTCCCAATAACAGTGAATAGTAAAACGGATTAAAAATGACTACAGTCACGCTTAAATGGTTCATGCGATTCCAGAAATCACGAGATATTGAATCAATGGTGGTTTAAAGTTGGGCCACCGTGTGCGAAACTAGGCCAACATTGAGCCAGCATTGGTTCAGCGTCTCGTGATTGTATCGTGAGAATCAGATGATGTTGATCACTGATTTGCTCAGATTACAATACTCGCATCTCTAGCAGTTAATCCGAATTTCTGAAATCCCATCACAGGTTCAGCTGAGGCGAAGTAAATGCGAGTTTTCGGCCGAGATTCCATTTGGACGAATACCAGCCGACATCACGGGTCTGGTGAGGCAGATTTAAGAGATGGCGTTACTGTCTCCATGGCAACCAAGACAATTGTAAGGCTTCAGAATAGGTCATCTGTTTGTAGTGGATGAACTATGGAGTCAGAATGAAAAACTTGTATATATCTTTGTCTAAGTAGCATGATATAGGAGGTACATTTAATCATTTACACATTAGCCAGATTGAACGTGTATATTATATTCAAAATGATTTACTTAAACAAAAACATCAATCAGATTGATTAGTTGGGTTGAGTGCACAATAGGGTCCATACAAGATGTGTCCCACTTTCATAATAAGAATATGTTGGTCATAATTATTTTTTGAAGATCTTATTTTCATGAGTTACACCATTTCTTATCTTGATGAATTATCAGTTAGCAAACGCCACCCTCCACAGCGTGTTACGGGTTAGCAAGCATTCCATATCTTAACCGTAAGATGGCGTTCCGCCGGCGACACGCGATCGATTTAACCCCTATTAACGCGCTCGAAATACATTTTAATTGGGTTGAACTAACTTAGTGACCAATTATGCATTCACTCAGTTGATTTTGAAACATTCCATCAGTTATTTTTCATGTGAGAGCATTTTTAAAACACCTCCCGAAAACGAAAAATATTTAACTATTTGTGATGATGTGAGTATCTTACGTTTCAGCTATTTCTCTTGAATCTTGACGAACTATATACTATTTCTTTTGAATCTTGATGAATTATTTACTATTTCTTTTGAATCTTGATGAATTATTTACTATTTCTTTTGAATCTTGATGAATTATTTACTATTTCTTTTGAATCTTGATGAATTATATACTATTTCTCTTGAATCTCGACGAACTATATACTATTTCTTTTGAATCTTGATGAATTATTTACTATTTCTTTTGAATCTTGATGAATTATTTACTATTTCTTTTGAATCTTGATGAATTATTTACTATTTCTTTTGAATCTTGATGAATTATTTACTATTTCTCTTGAATCTTGATGAATTATTTACTATTTCTTTTGAATCTTGATGAATTATATACTATTTCTCTTGAATCTTGACGAACTATATACTATTTCTTTTGAATCTTGATGAATTATTTACTATTTCTTTTGAATCTTGATGAATTATTTACTATTTCTACTGAATCTTGATGAATTATTTACTATTTCTTTTGAATCTTGATGAATTATATACTATTTCTCTTGAATCTTGACGAACTATATACTATTTCTTTTGAATCTTGATGAATTATTTACTATTTCTCTTGAATCTTGATGAATTATATACTATTTCTTTTGAATCTTGATGAATTATTTACTATTTCTTTTGAATCTTGATGAATTATATACTATTTCTCTTGAATCTTGACGAACTATATACTATTTCTTTTGAATCTTGATGAATTATTTACTATTTCTCTTGAATCTTGATGAATTAGACGTCAGAATCTGACGTAATTCTGACGTCTAAAGTCGATCTGCACACTGAAAGAATTAAACACTTATAATTGCCGTAGACACAAAATAAGTATTAAAATGAAGCAGAAATAGCTAACTACGACATTTATGATGCTTTAAAATTGACAAAAACTCTTTGGTCTCTTGGATTATTAAAAAAATATTTTGGCGTTTTAAGAGTTAAAGGGTGGTGTATGTGCAACCTAAGGTCGTATCTGCCAGTCTGTAAAGTGGAATATACGACCTTTTAATACCACGGTGGAAATATGATAGGCCTGGTTTTTTAATGTCACCATTGCGAGAAGTGTTAAACCAATATCCTGGAACCATCAGCCAGCAAACACAATACGTTGAATCAATGTTGGCTTAATGTTGGCTCACCGTCTACGATGTTTTCAGGGACACATTAATAAAAAAAAGTGGCTTAAAAACGTATAATTACAAATCTAGCAGAGCAATAGTTGAAATTACAGTTTATTGTTCTGGTTCATCATGCCCGAACTAAATTCCATTCATTTGATATCAATGAATCTAACGTCACAACTAGATAGTGAATCAGTATTCACTGATCAACATCGAAATAATTTAACTCCTAAACTCACTAAATAAAATAGTTTAAATTTTTAACCAATTGAAGTTGTGTCTCGCTACCGCGACCCACAACTTCAAGTGGGTGAAAATTACTCGTATTTTCTTAATTTGAGACAGAACACACATTTCATTTCCAATAACAATGAATACTAAAACGGATTAAAAATGACTACAGTCACGCTTAAATGGTTCATGCGATTCCAAAAATCACGAGATATTGAATCAATGTTGGCTTAAAGTTGGGCCACCGTGTGCGAAACTAGGCCAACATTGAACCAACATTGTGATTGTATCGTGAGAATCAGAGGATGTTGATCACTGATTTGCTCAGATTACACTACTCGCATCTCTAGCAGTTAATCCGAATTTCTGAAATCCCATCACAGGTTCAGCTGAGGCGAAGTAAATGCGAGTTTTCGGCCGAGATTCCATTTGGACGAATACCAGCCGACATCACGGGTCTGGTGAGGCAGATTTAAGAGATGGCGTTACTGTCTCCATGGCAACCAAGACAATTGTAAGGCTTCAGAATAAGTCATCTGTTTGTAGTGGATGAACTATGGAGTCAGAATAAAAACTTGTCTATATCTTTGTCTAAGTAACATGATATAGGAGGTAAATTTAATCATTTACACATTAACCAGATTGAACATGTATATTATATTCAAAATGATTTATTTAAACAAGAACATTAATCAGATTGATTAGTTGGGTTGAGTGCACAATAGGGTCTATACAAGATGTGTCCCACTTTCATAATAAGAATATGTTGGTCATAATTATTTTTTGAAGATCTTATTTTCATGAGTTACACCATTTCTTATCTTGATGAATTATCAGTTAGCAAACGCCACCCTCCACAGCGTGTTACGGGTTAGCAAGCATTCCATATCTTAACCGTAAGATGGCGTTCCGCCGGCGACACGCGATCGATTTAACCCCTATTAACGCGCTCGAAATACATTTTAATTGGGTTTACTTAACTTAGTGACCATTTATGCATTTACTCAGTTGATTTTGAAACATTCCATCAGTTATTTTTCATGTGAGAGCATTTTTAAAACACCTCCCGAAAACGAAAAATATTTAACTATTTGTGATGATGTGAGTATCTTACGTTTCAGCTATTTCTCTTGAATCTTGACGAACTATATACTATTTCTTTTGAATCTTGATGAATTATATACTATTTTTCTTGACTCTTGATGAATTATATACTATTTCTCTTGAATCTTGATGAATTAGACGTCAGAATCTGACGTAATTCTGACGTCCAAAGTCGATCTGCACACTGAAAGAATTAAACACTTATAATTGCCGTAGACACAAAATAAGTATTAAATGAAGCAGAAATAGCTAGCTAAGACATTTATGATGATTTAAAATTGACAAAAACAATTTGGTCTCTTGGATTATTAAAAAAATATTTTCGCGTCCTAAGGGTTAAAGGGTTGTGTATGTGCAACCTAAGGTCGTATCTGCCACTCTTTAAAGTGGAATATACGACCTTTTAATACCACGGTGGAAATATGATAGGCCTGGTTTTTTAATGTCACCATTGCGAGAAGTGTTAAACCAATATCCTGAAACCATCAGCCAGCAAACACAATTCGTTGAATCAATGTTGGCTTAATGTTGGCTCACCGTCTACGACGTTGGCCAACATTAAACCAACATTGGTTCAACGTATGGTGTTTGCTGTGCAGCCTAGAGGCAGCAAACAGAGACTCAGTCACTGTTTGTGTAATGACCCAGAAAATGTACCACCTTATCAATCCCCCTAACACTAACCCCTTAGGTGCCAGGAAATCAATCTGACATAATACAACCACCCTTTAGGTACTAGATAATCAATCCACCTTAAACCATAATATTACAAGCATTGGTAGTAGACATCTTAACATTTCTAGCCTATGCGTATCGTTCAAAAAGAGAATAAAAACTGCTATTGGGTGATGAATCTATGGGTCATTATGTATGACTTTTTCTTTCTTATATCCAGAGGTAGAATTGCGATAATGACTAATTTTATTGTACATTTTTTTAAAGAAAAATGAATGAATTGAAATACATTGATACAAGACTATGCTATACGATTATTGGCATGGCGCTAAATAGGTCTAAAACACTTTATAAATTACCAATTGGCATATTCTATATCAAATGATTTCGAGAGAGAATGGGGATATTCTCAGCTTTCGCTTGAGTTTAAACTCGGATATTTTATAAAAAATAAATAAAATAATTTCATTTACTGTGAGATGTTAACTACACGCGAAACTGAAGGAAAAGGAGTAATTCAAAATCTGAATAAACACCTGGGCATTAAGAGGTTCAAATGTCTACACATTTTGTCCCCTGATATCGACGTTACCAGTGGCCATGTAATCATAATAATTTCAATGGGACATTTTTTTTGTAACTTTTAGCCTGGAATAAAGCCTTGCTTTTCGTAGTTGTAGCTTTGATTCGGTTGATTGGCTTCACATGGACAAGATCACATGGGTGTGCAAACCAGAAATAAATATTGGGTCAACACTGTTTCAATGCTGGGCCAGCGTCAGAGACGCTGGTCTGGCATTGGAACAGTGTTGGGCAATACATCGGATCTGTGATTCTATGTTTGCTCCCTGCAGCCCATTATTGACCCCCTCCGGATGGGGGCGTTGGTAGTCATTGTCGCACAGTGGTGTCTGTATTTACACGGCCATTACAGCACACCTAATTGCCACACGGTCATAACCTGATAACAGCATGTCTGACTGTCATACGGTCATAACATCATTCCTAATTGGCATACGGTCATAACAGCATGTCTGATTGCCATACAGTCATAGCTGCATGCCTGATTGTCATAGGACCAAGCTATAGGTGGAGGAAACTAATTAAAAATATAACATGCATAATGCCAAAATACAAATGGGAACGATGGAATGATTGTTTGCATAAATTATTGTATGCATGGATGAATGAATAAATGAATGAATGCATGCATGCATGCATGCATGCATGAATGAATGAATGAATGAATGAATGAATGAATGAATGAATGAATGAATGAATGAATGAATGAATAAATGAATAAATGAATGAATGAATGAATGAATGAATGAATGAATGAATGAATGAATGAATGAATGAAGCATTGACCAAATACATGAATACATTTCAAATTCATTAAATGAATGAATGAATGAATGAATACAAAATTAAATTAAATAACTGACTAACTGACTGATTGACCAAGGAAAATAGAATCTGATCCTATTTTGCTTGGACCAAAAATGGTATATGCACATGCCCCCTTTGCTTGGACTGACTGAATAAAACTTTACGACGCTATCTCAGGATTCTAACTCATATTTTAGCTTTTTAATGTTAACAAGAGCACACTCGACAATAGCCCGCCGCCATTATTGAACTTCAAGTCCTTATTGCGGCCACAAGGTCAGATTATTGAAGTAAAATGCGAGAAATGACAATAAATCGCCCATTTTGAATTTTTTTCCAGCCATTATTTACTTGTCCGAGAACTGGTTATTAGTAACATGCATAACAGATTTGAAGATGATACATGAAACACTTTTCAAGTTATCGCGCCCACAAGGTCAAATTATGGACGTAAAAGGCGAAAAATCGCAATAAATCGGCCATTTTTAATTTTTTTTGCAGCCATTATAGACCCTGTCCGAGAACTGGTCATTAGTAACATGCATAACAAATTTGGGAGGGATACATGACAAACTTTTCAAGTTATCACGCCCACAAGTAAATGTTAACGCCGACGCTAACGCCGACGACGCCGAACTTCAATTGCAATAGCCCACCTTTTTTAATTAAAATTAAAAGGCGGGCTAAAAATAGGACGCTATGCAGAAGGTATTAATCACAAGCGGGGGCCTACCATTCTATTTTACTTGCACGCAGTAAAAACGATAAAAAAAACTACACAGCAGGCTATATAATACACCGCTCACGTGGTCAATGATGGTTGGGGCCAATAAACACGACATATCTAACCAATATTGATTTATTGTTGGGGTAGCGTCGTACACAGTGGGCTAACGTTAAAACAACTATGGCTCAATGTCTCGTGTTTTCCAATCAGGGGATATTCATCCAATGTTGTTTCAATCTTTGGCCGATGCGGGGGGGGGGGGGGTATAGGGAGGTGTCCAGGTATGGATCAGTGTGGGACATGAGGATCTGCTCACATGTATCAGATTCCATAGAGTTATGTGCCATGTGTCTACAAAAAAACGATACAATGACAAAAACGATATAACTCTGAAACCGTTGTAAATCAATTGATGCACACATACAAGGATGTCTAAAAATGCCCGGATTTAAATGATAACAGCCTTTTTTTAACCCGTTAAACGCCGGTCCTTATATATTAGGTTTTTTACATTTTTTATCATCACATTACATATCAACTTTTAAACATGTTAAAGATAAAACGTGACATCAATCAGCAAGATTTGAAAATAGTTGACCTCCATTTTGTAAAATCCGAATAATTCACTCACTTGAAATTGTGCATGGCGTTAGGGAGACAACTTCAAGAGGGTGAAAATTCCAATTGAATATTTTGGCAGTTAAAGGGTTAAGCAAGGCCACTATTTAATTGCATTCTTCGATAAGCAGCAAAATTAAAATTGACCAAAAGGTTTATATAAATCGACACTGCTGTTGATTATTATGCTGCTGATATTATCTTTGTTCACTAACCAAGATATTTTTTCCAAGGCGGTGCACTACATGGTATAAAGTTATTCTCAATTGTAAAATCATCAAATTTTCATTCACATTGAGATGTGATTTGTTTCTGTAAATACCAAATCAATATGAATGAATATGAAGAGAAATATCCTGTGATGAAAGGGTTAAGGCACATTTATGACACATTTATCCCTACACTACACTTGTGCATCTCACTGGCTATCAGGGGTTGAAAACATCTTAAAGTGAATTTCACCATAGTATAATTCACGACAAGCTGTGAATTTCTACTTCAATTTCTAACTCACAGTGAAAGATAATTATCACCTTCAAAACTAATACCTCAACTATGATAATATGTCAAAAAGACGCTACAGGCGTCTTGTTTTAAATGGGTAGCTATAATGTGCTAATAATGTTTTTATAAATGTAAACCATTCATAGGCCTATGCGACGCTAGCAGATCAATGATCTTGTCAACATAGAAACACGTGGAAGCCTAACTCACAGTGAAAAATAATTATTAACTTCAAAACTAATACCTCAACTATGATAATATGTTAAAAAGACGCTACAGGCGTCTTGTTTTAAATGGGTAGCTATAGTGTGCTAATAATTTTTTTTATAAATGTAAACCATTCATAGGCCTATGCGACGCTAGCAGATCAATGATCTTGTCAACATAGAAACACGTGGAAGCCTGACATGATGACACTTTTCCCTACTCTTCGCTGGCGTGTTCAACTGCCATTCAAGGTTCAAAAATGTCGAAATACACACCAAAAAGACATTTTTTGAAGGCTCCACCCACCCTTTACTTCCTTGGAACGAAATATATACCTGCACTCTCTAGTCAGTAGCCACCCCCTAAGTCTGAGGACCTGTGCATATAGTATTTTCTGTCGTTGTTTTAATCTGCATGATCTAGGGTGGCAGGCTTAGATTTAATGCTAAATAGGTCATATTATAATATTATCACAGTCTGTCATATTTATTTAGCGCGTCAAAACACAAAAGGCCTAACATGTTAACGGAGATTTAGGGAAATCAGTGTTTTATTATATAGGCCTATTGATGGCAATCAATCTGATCACCAAGTGACACAGATATCACTACGCTGTACTGTAGCCCACTGAAGACATAATGTATGCGGACACGTGTTAGGGGGGCAAACAGCTAGTCGTTTTTGTGTAGGCCACCTCTTCCTTTTAGCAACATTTCTTTAAAAATGTGTAATGATATGACATAAATAATGTATATGGTTGAGATAAAGTGTGTATATATGTCCAACGTCTGAGAGCAAATCGTGTTTGACATATCGGCACACATACTGATACATCCCCTGGCGTGTACACTATAAGTTTATGTATGCCTAGAGGGTACACGTAGGCTAATATCAACCAACAGAACGTTTTTTGAGATCTATCGCCAAAAATAGCTGACCAATATTGATCGATTGAACTCTATTTTGCTAAGTCATATTCTGCAGTAATTCTAGCCTACGCAGCAAGTCAGTTGGAAGTAAGGGCTTAACAGAAGTTTAAGCAGTTACACAACTTTTTTGTGTAGGCCACAGTAATTATATTCTAATACAATAGCCTACTAGTCAACACCAATTATTTTAATTTTTCAATATAGTGCGCCTATCCGATAAAGGGGACTACAAAATATCGACTTTAGCAAAAAACATTGAAGCTGTCATGTTCAAGTTCAATGAATCATGTTGATGTGTCTAAGCCATACGTGTTCAAGTTTTTTATATATTTTGTTTGAGAATTATTGTACATTCAAATTCTCAACAAATGGAAAAAGACGTTATTGATACTGCAGTGTAAAAGTATAGTTCAGTGTTTAGTGTCAATTTGCGTTATCAGACTACACTTGCGCTGTAATTATTATTGACATATATTTTAACAATATTGGAGCATTACGTTACAACGTAGCCATGTTTTTGAAAGGGTGTATCTGCCACTTTGTAAGGTGGTAGATACACCCTTTATATCCAAAGGGACGACAATTTAAATTTATAAAGTATGCCTACCTCTGTTTCATTCATTTCAAGTTCTCTGTTTTGATAATGCTGATTAGGGTGAAGTTGCAGACCGATAATAAATGTCTGATGTAGGCTACCTCTGAAAGTATATAGGCTGAGTTTAATAAACAAAGTAGATATTACTAATAAGCCGTATAACGTTATTATTATATTATAAATAAATGTATATGAACAATATATATGTACCTTCTCTGGGGTGAAGTTGCGCAGTCACCGTACGTGTCTGGTGTGAAAAGTCAGAATATGAACAAAAAGTAGATATAATTATTACTACGTAGCCACATAATTTAATTATTATGATATATATATAAATGTATAGGCAAAATATAATTATTTTTCCTACGATATTATCTGTTGCTGATTCGGATTGTTTTTCACTCTGAGAGTCCTTCAAGCTTATATTTCGTTCTTAAAAGTAATACAATCGGTACGTGGTGTATCGTAATCTCTTCCGTTTATAAATATATAATATTTCTAGGCATTAATAACAAATATATAATATTTAAACCTATTTCTGTACTTGTGATGGTTATTATGATAATTATGGCTATAATATATCATATTTATTGAGGTGTAACTCTTACAAATCAGTACTTTGTGTATGGATAATAATAAACATGGTATAAGAGCTGTATAAAATGTAAATGTTCACCTTTTTTATTTGCGGTATCTTTTTCCTGATATTGCTGGTTGCTGTGTGAATTATGTAGACAAAATGACATTTATCAACTTATGGAAAATAGACTTGAAATCTACATACATGGTAACAGCCGATCCACTGTGAGTTTAAAACCAAAAATATTTGTTCAGTTTGTCACCTATTTTTCATTCACATCAAGTTGGAAATTGCGTTAGCAACTCGAGCTTGATGTGGATGAAAAATACTCATAGTGCAGGATAATGAACAACGCAAAAAATATATTATAACATATTAACCCTTTAAACGCCAAGTCATGTGTATCAAATTAAACAAATATGAGTCATTTACACCAACTTGCAATTGTATCTCGCTACCCCGAACCACAAGTGGGTAAAAATTCTCCCTACCCTGGCTGCATAGAATCTTCAAAAAATTTTAGCAGAGCTGCTCGCAGGAAACCAATGTTTTTCTCATATTTTGACAAGTGTCAGATCTGGTGTGAATACGGATGACAATTCCAAGTCCACAGATGATGGACATAATGAATTCCATCCACATTCGCCATCTTAACCTGTTTTATTCACATTTACATTGAACTTGAGCTGTGAATTTGTTCTGTAAATTCCAATTTGATTTGAATGAATATGAAGAGAAATACTCAGTGTTCAAAGGGTTAATGCAATTTGACACATGTACCTCTGCATTACACTTGTGAATTTCACTGACCACCAGGGCTAAAAACTCCTTAAAAGGAATTTCATCTTATTATAATTCACTTCAAGATGCGAAGCGCTTGTTCAATTCCTAACTCACAGTGAATGATAATTATTAGGCTCAAACAAATATGTCTAGTGTAATAATATGTTCAATATACGCTACAGGCGTCCTGTTTTAAATAGGCAGCTACACTGTGTTATTAAATAACTTACGTCAAGGCTGAGAGTGGCGATTTCCATCAGCAGGCAGTTATTGAGAGTGAAGTTGGAGACCGATAATAAATATCTGATGTAACTCTGAAAGTAAACAGGCTGAGTATAAACAACAAAGTAAATATTACTCATTAGCCGTAGGCCTATAACTTTATTATTCTAATATATATACATGTATACGCAAAATTTATGTACCTCCCCTGTGTCGTTTTCTTTTGCTGCTGCTTCAGATTATTTTCCACTTTCAGAATTTAATATGGCTCAGATTTCGTTTTGAAAAAAGAATAGTTAGATCACGCATTAACACTGATAGATTATAGTCACATGTGTTTATTACATAATATATATGTGATAAAACTTAGTTACTTACCTTTTAAAGCAGTTTATGTGTTTGTGACCGTTATTAGAGTAATTATAATTGTATATTGTTATGATATGTAAGCAGTAATTAGGTAATCCAATCTGTATGTGGAGAATGATATCAGGGCGGATACAAAATTTGTTAAATAGGGTGGCGAAGTGTGATAGTACCGGTGGAAGGCAACCAAAATTTTAAAATTTGACGTTTTTAATACGGTAAGTGTATTATGTTATTTAAAAAAAACATGACGAAACACACGCAACTTAACTTTGGTTAGTGGGTTGTGTAGATATAAAATAATAGTTACCAATGGATTGTGTACACATAACATAATTTACAATCTGTCAAACTTTTGAAATAAATACATTTACACATAGAAGTACATACATTCTGTAAACATGGTAAATATATACCTTTTGCGCGATTTTTCTATTCTGATATATCATTCAGATTTACATCCAGTGGACTCCATGTTCACTTCATGGATGTATTGAACGTGGTGACCATGGTAACGGCCGATACAATGAATAAACAACACAAATAATGGAGTGAAGTTGCGCAGTAACCAAACGTGTCTGGTGTAAAAAGTCAGAATATGGTCAAAAAATATATATTACCATGATTACTACGTAGCCGTGCAAAGGCAAAAGACAGTATCTGCTTACCTTACAAGTAATAAGATACTGCCTTTGCAGAGCATTAAGTCACCACACAGCTTATTAAGATATAAGTGATTTATATCATATAAATTATTATTATATAAATAAATGTACAGGCAAAATATAATTACTTTTTCTATGACATTATCTGTTTTTTACTCTGAGATTGTTCTTCAAGCTTAGATTTCGTTCTAAAAGTAAAAAAAAGGTAGGGATTCAAATTAGTACATGATGATAGATCATAGTCACATGCGTTTCTAAATTTAAAATATATCTAGGCATTGATATTAAATATATAATATTTAAACCTGTTTCTGTACTTGTGATCGTTATTATGATAATCATGGTTATAATATATAATATCATAATTATTGAGGTGTAACTTTTACAAATCAGTACTAGTTGTATGTATAATGATAAATATGGTAGAAGAGATGTATACAATGTAAATGTTCACCTTTTGTGTTTGTGCAAGGATTCCTTGGTTTGTGGCATCTTCTTCAAGTATTGCTGGTTGATGCTTGAAGTTATGTAGACCAAACGGCTTAGTTGCCATGTATCAACTTACGGAAAAAAGACGCCCTCTTTCATAATAATATGTTTATTACAATATTATGATCAAATGACGCAGAAGGTGGGCTGTATGTATTGGTTTTGAAATGATTATAAGGTAATCACCAGAAGGCGCCACTGTGGATGCGTGTCGCACTTTTTGAAATGTCCTTATAAATAAAGATATGCGAGTTAATATGTCTATCATGTACGGGAATATTTTGGTTACCATAAACTTCACTATTATCTGACCTCCTAAGATCATATCAGATCACGGATCCAGAACATCACTGTAGAATTATGACAACAAACATTGATCTGCTCGTACTGCTAGATGGGCTCAGGACAAATAATACAACGCTAGCGATAGAATAACAAACGCCTAATGTATTTAATGTGCTAGAATTGTCAATTCTCGTTATTGGCATGGGAGTTTTTACATGTGGTATTTTGTAAATGAGACGAATTATTGTTTTTATAAATTAACCCTTTAAGATCCAGCCATTACTACAATCGCCTTTTAATCTTTTACATTTAGGTGTGTAATACCAGTTTAATATGAACATGTATGGCAATTTTCTATTTCAAATAACACCCTTAGTGGTAAAAAGGTGTAAATGACACTTTTTACAAAGTGGCATTTATACCCTTTCACCACTAAGGGTGCGAAATAATGTTTTATATTGATCATTTCCATAATAGAAATATACTAGTGGTAGCAGTTTGAATTATGCTGCGTCTAATACATTTCTTTGCAATTTTATTTGGTATTTTAAGTGTTGCAAGCTATTTTTTGTTATTTCGTGTAGGATAGGAGACGGGAATGTTGTGCTGGAGTCATATATATATATAACCCTTTGAATGTTACACGTTTAGTTGATTTTAAGCCTTTGAATCTAGCCGTCTTGAGTGAAGATATACACGGAACACAAACTGATGATTCGTCTGTACTGGTGAAATGTCATAATACACTCTATATGAACATGATGCCGGGTCATAGATATATTGTCATCTGAGAAATATATCGGTATCTTGTGTTGAAGGTTCCCTCTATATTCTGGAGGTAACAACATGTTAATCAACACAATAGTAGATCATTATTAAAAACAATACAATTATCTGTGATCGATAAATTACACCTATAGTCTACCCACTTTATATGGCCTGATCATTAGTCTATATAATCATGATAAAAAAATATTAAATGTGAACAATTATATTCATTCGTTTCAAGCTCAATATTGTACTCCATGTAATCAAATAATACAGTTTATTTGCTCGGTATTTTTCATCCACATCAAGCTGGAAAATTGCGATATATTTCCCCGTCAGGTTCTTAAGACGTTTATGAGGTCAGATATAAGATTAACTGATGTCAAAAGTGGAAATATTGAAAATGACTCGTAAAAAATGAACATATTGAGGCCCCAAACACACTATAAATGTAGGGTTTGAACAAAGACTACATTTTCCCCTATCTCAGCTCTTAAATATAACCATGATAATCACTCAGAAATGTATTCAGAGAATGTATGGGCAATAACTTGAGTGGGATTTGAAATATTTGAACATATAATTTAAAATTGTTGAATTATTTATTTTACCTCCTATTCAATGTTGCTGTCTTTTTTCTTTATTTCTGATTCATTCAACTTCTGTTTTATTTCTTCGTGAAAACCACAGATTTTCCGCAGCTGATAACGTCATTATCAATAATTGCCTGATGAGATTTCTATAGGGATAAGCATCTGCGGGATATTCCGGTTTGTCTGGATATAGTATTTTATCTGACGACAGCAGCTTTCTAAAAGAATTCCTGTCTTGTCTTGGCGGCAAATCTCTTTAGGTTTCGCTTTGCTTTGACAGGCTGGCTCTAGTCACATGGTATACAATACACCATCTACTGACGTACAAAGACAAAAAGCAGTAAGTCGGTACATTACAAGTTACTGCTGTTTGCCTATACACGCTAATACAGGGATCTATTGAACCCTCAGATGTGGATTATATATTATGTTAATTAAGTATGAATCACAGGAAGTGGCCGCCTTATCTTCTATTGTAAATGAAGTCAACAAACAGATGTTTAACCCTTTAAACCCTCAGGATGTAGAAAGATATTCCGTCTCTATTTGGAGGGGTACTTGCATCTACATGAAGCTGCATATTGCGCTAGCAATTGCAGTTTGATGTGGATAACTGTAGCGTAACGGTTTTTATTTTTTTTATCACCACTTTAACTAACGCGTTTTGAAGGTAAAAATATATTTGATCAACTAGCATAAATTTAAATATATCTCACCCACGGTGGCATCATTCTATTGACATCATAGGCGTGAAAAAATAATCATATCTTTTCCCATCAGGTTTTGTAGACTTTTATGAGGTCAGATATAAGATTGACCGATATCGAAAGTTGAAATTTTAAAAATGACTCGTAAAAAATGAACATAATGAAGCCTCAATTAGGAGAAACTCACTACAGATGTAGGGCTCGAGCAAGGACTTTGTTTTTTTCTGTATTCCTTGCCTCATATCAACTCTTCAATATAACCATGATAACCACTAAGAAATGTACTAAGGCAATGTATGTGCAATTGCCAATAACTTGTTAGAGATGTGAAATATTTACAACTATATTCTTAAATTGATCAGTTATTTATCAAGCTGAATCTTACCTCACATTCAATGTTGATGTCTTTTTTTCTGATTCTCTAAACTTCAGTTTTTTTCTTTGTGAAAACCACATATTTTCCGCAGAGGACAAAGTCATTATACATTGCCTGATGAGATTACTATAAAAATACTCATCTGCGAGATATACTGGTTTGTCTTGATAGGCCTATAATGACGACAGCAGCTTTCTAAATGAATACCTGTCTGTTTGGGTGGCAAATCTCTGTAAGTTACGCTTTGCCTTGAGAGGCTGGTTCTCGTCACGTGGGTATACAATACACTATCTACTGACGTACAAAGACAAACAGCAGTAAGTGGTTACTTTACAAGTGGGTAGTTACCGCTGTTTGCCTGTACACGTCAGTACAAGGACACCTTCTCCTGATCCACATAGCATAGGACAACATACCGACCAGGGATGTGAGTGCGAGGGTAGAGGTCAAATAACAGACCTGCCTCATTGTCCAGGTCACAAAGAACAGGGCCTACCAGGGAGCCACTAATGAGGCAGCTCGAATTTAATTCTCGTTTAAAAATATCTGAAGATGCTTAGTGGCCTGTGAAGTTGATACATTTTGAAATGATGTACTTTTGTAGATAGTATTTTATTTAGATTTCAAAAAGTCGATTTAACTCAACCATTTCACTGATAATCACGATTATAATAGCTTGTAATCCATTTTCATGGCAAATTAAATCACTGTTGTTGGAAATGAAATGAGTGATTAAAAATCAAGACTTGGAAATGATCAGTTAACAATTTAACAAATATTAGTAATTTCCACCCACTTGAAGTTATGGCTCGCGGTAGCGAGATACAACTTCAAGTGGTTGAAAAATTAAATAAGATAACCTCGCCTTTACGAGGATATCAATCACCAATAAACAAGGAATGTAGAATAACTTGTGTATTGAATTTAGAAGATTTCTGATGGAGGCTGATACAGTTTATTATGCCTTATGTAGCAGTGACATGCAAACCTAGAACGTTCACCAAACGTTGGTTCAAAGCTGGGCTACCGTCTGTGAGGCTGGCCCAGCATTGAACCAACTTTGAACTGAGGTCTCTGTTTTTCTGGACATGTTAATCAATAGTCCTATAGTTTGTGACAAGAGTATAATACTTAATTACTAACAATTAATCTAGAGTTATTTTAATTTTCAGTTGATTGTGCCCATTTTTATTTATTCGTAGGTTGTTATGCCATTGTGTGTACGTGTATCTGACTGTCAATATTATGATTAGCGGCAAGCAACGATGTAACTGTTTTATTGTGATAAGGCAATACTTCTGAAGAACCTGCGATCCACTTTGATAGTGTGTGTACCCACGGAGAAATATCGGTAGGGCTGGACTCGATCTCTTGGTTAATGATGCATGACAACAACACATCCCTATCTCGATCCTTGAAGACATCTCAACAAATCACGAGACGCTCAACCAATGTTGTTATAATGTTGGCTCACCGTCTGAGACGTTGGACAAATATTAAAACAACATTCATTCATCAACTGTTGTTTGTTGAGATAATACTATCTGACTGTTTTAACTTATACACTGCCAATCACAATTATTGAAAATGATACAATCTGTCACATGACGTGATCAACTCATCACAGTCCGTCATTCTGTTGTTATTAAAAGTGATACAATCTGTCACATGACGTGATGAACTCATCACAGTCCGTCATTCTGTTGTTATTAAAAGTGATACAATCTGTCACATGACGTGATGAACTCATCACAGTCCGTCATTCTGTTGTTAATAAAAGTGATAAAATCTGTCACATGACGTGATCATCTCATCACAGTCCGTTATTCTGTTGTTATTTAAACAGGGGTATCATACCATAGCCGATTTGGACGGGCATGTCTCACCTTTTTCGTGGGAATTTGAAGTATTAAAACGATGTGTTCCTTGTTGTACAATACCCATTGCTGCCTATGGAAAAAATTGAATCGCGGTAGCGAGACAGAACTTTACATGGGTAGCATATTTCACCACCTACATGTAACTTGGGCCTTAAATGGATAAATATACACTGAACTCAAGCCTGAAGGCCTGAAGAGTTACATTTCCTTTAATAACGTATCTGGCAGCTGTCTACCACCCCACTATAATACAACTATACACGGCCTAAAAGCAAGTAAGCCTATCTGCGTACTTGTAAAGTAAGCATATACTTCCTTTTGGCTTTGTGCGGCAGTATATAGGGTAGAGTCCTCACATGATGAATGAATATCACACAATTTTAGTAGCATCTGGACATTTTATTCACATTCAGCTGTAAATTTCCACAGCAATTATTCAAATCTCAGAGTGAAAAGAAAATGACAATTCTTGGTATCTGGACTTTAGTATTTTTAACTTTAGTATTGAGGAAAGATTTGTGAAAACTTGTAATTTATAACCCGATAAGTACGAGACATTGACCCAATGCGGATTTAATGTTGGTCCACTGTCTACGATGCCGGCCCAATTTTAAATCAGCATTGGTTCAATGTATCGTGTTTGCTTGTAATGTAGGGCCTAATACCCAATCAAGATATCAGGTTTAAAAGCATGATAATAGAGGGGCGTCATAATTGGCAATTTACTAACGTTACATCTACCATTAATACAATTATAGTATAACTTTTAACACTAGATTTGTGATGGCATTTTCAGGGAATCGTCGGAAGACTAGAAAACACTGTTGGTTTATTGCTGAGGGAACGTGCTAGACGCTGGCCCAGCATTCAACAATGCAGGGTTAAGGTGAGTGTGTGCTGGGCAGTCACTGGGTTGTTATGCTTCATTGAGCCATAATATTTGCGTTGCGGCGGACCCCACTCCTGTGGACGTTGACCATGCTGCGCACATGGCGAGATCAGCAAATCGCCGTCATTCAGTTGTTATCCAAACGTGGGTGAGGGGTAGTGGAGACCGGGGCTAGTTCGAACAAAATTTTGAAAAAATGATTTTATTTTTTATATCACGAAGTTAGGAAACTGATTTTTCTGTCCAGAAGTATTCAACTATATATGCTATTTTTAGCACACATTATTCTCAAATTGAAAACAAAGTAGAATCAGAAAAAACATGTTGAAGTTATATTTTTCACTGTTCGAACAAACACCACACCTGGGGTTAGTTCGAGCACAGGATGGGGCGTGTCTCAACAGCATTGGATGTACCATATATTTTGTGGGGTTAGTCTGAACAGTGTAACTAGCCCCATTTTATTTGTTCTTTGTTCGAAGAAACCCCACATGGACGTATTTTACAAATTCTATAATTAGAACTAGCATCATAGAAGAAAAACTAGCTTGTATAAAGGAATATTAACTTGTTTTAGGGTACTACAACTATAGGAGTTGAAGCTGTCAAGTTTAATGGCAAACATTGAGCAAAATAACATTTTGTGCGATAGCAAAAAAATACTTTTGACCCCTCAAAATGAAGAAGTGTTTTTACTTTTTCATATTTTTTTTAGCCTCTAATGGATTTAGTCATTTATAGGTTGAAATTACCTACATGTCACTTACGTCTACATTTGTTAAATGATTAATATTAGTATACTGTGAATTTATTTAGGTCTGAAGAGTCACATTTCCCTTTAATAACTTCTCAGTAAGCTATCTATGCTACCATCCTTCTATAAATAATTATTACGCATCTAAAGTGCCGCGCAAAGTCAAAAGGCAGTATCGGATATGCAGCTACTAGGCATATAATTAATGTTTGTGCAATTTGCTTTTTTTGTTTTTACTAAACTGTACTGTTTTGGGTCTGAAATCCTGGATATAACAAATCTGTATACTTACTTTCAAAGCTGACATCAATCTTGAATTCGCTTCTATAAATAGATACACAGGCAATCCACATAAATAATAATTCTTACATAAAATCCTAATATAAATTTTCAGAAAAAATTGTCGCGCGGGGATCGACTTTAGATGTCAGAATCTACATATATCAGATTATGGCGTCTATAGTCGATCTCTGCACTGAAAGAGTAGAAATATAGATCCCTATATAATAGCCGTAGAACCATAACATAGGTATTCAAATTAAGCGGGAAAGGCTAACTGGGAAAAAAATTCCTTGGTTTCCATGGTTTATACAGAAATATTTCAGCGCTGTAATATAAGGGTGAAATATGGCCTACATAAATGAGAGGCTTAAAACCCTCTACATGAATTACATCTAACGCGTTATGATTTGATATCGAAATGATTGAAATAAAAATAAATGTACAAGGAACAGGTTTAAAGTAGGAATGAAAATTGATGTTGAAACATTACTAGTATCCTTGATGTAACAAACACAGAAAATATAGTTGTCTTATTTTAGGGCCATCTTGTTCAAATAAGACAAGCTAGACATCTCTATGGACATAATAAAGATAAAGTACCAGCTTATTATTATAAATATTATATATCAACCATCCTGACAATGGTGTACAATGCCATTTAGATGAATAGATTAAAAGTGTTTTAAATCAGCATGATGTACAATCTAGAGGATTAAGATGTTACCATTCAGTCGTGCAAAGCCAAACGGTAGTAACTGCTTACTTTACAAGTAAGCAGTTACTGCCTTTTGGATTTGCGAAGGGATATTCTATCACGTGATCGTTCTAGGCCTACTACGAGACATTGACCCAATGCGTATTTAATGTTGGTCCACTGTCTACGACGCCGGCCCAATTTTAAATCAGCATTGGTTCAATGTATCGTGTTTGCTTGTAAGGTAGGGCCTAATCCTCAATCAAGATATCAGGTTTAAAATCATGATAATAGAGGGGCGTCATAATTGGCAATTTACTAACGTTACATCTACCATTATTAAAATTATAGTATAACTTTTAACTCTACTAGATTTGTGATGGCATTTTCAGGGAATCGTTGGAAGACTAGTAAACACTGTTGGATTAATGCTGAGGGGACGTGCTAGACGCTGGCCCAGCATTCAACCAATGCAGGGCTAAGGTCAGTATGTACTGGGCAGTCACTGGGTTGTTATGCTTCATTGAACCATAATATTTGCGTTGCGGCGGACCCCACACCTGTGGACGTTGACCATGCTGCGTACATGGCGGCGGACCCCACTCCTGTGGACGTTGACTATGCTGCGCACATGGCGAGATCAGCAAATCGCCGTCATTCAGTTGTTATTCAAACGTGGGTGAGGGGTAGGGGAGACCGGGGCTAGTTCGAGCAAAATATTGAAAAAATGATTTTATTTTTTATATGACAAAGTTAGGAAACTGATATTTTTGTCCAGAAGTATTCAACTATATATGCTATTTTTAGCACACATTATTCTCAAATTGAAAACAAAGTAGAGTCAGAAAAACATGTTGAAGTTTGATTTTTCACTGTTCGAACAAACTCCACACCTGGGGTAAGTTCGAGCACGGGATGGGGCGTGTCTCAACAGCATTGGATGTACCATATATTTTGTGGGGTTAGTCTGAACAGTGTAACTAGGCCCATTTTATTTGTTCTTTGTTCGAACAAACCCTACATGGACGTATTTTATAAATTCTATTATTAGAACTAACATCATAGCAGAAAACCTAACTTGTATAAAGGACTATTAACTCCATTTAGGGTACTACAACTATAGGAGTTGAAGCTGTCAAGTTTAATGGCAAACATTGAGCAAAATAACATTTTGTGCGATAGCAAAAAAATATTTTTGACCCCTCAAAATGAAGAAGTGTTTTTACTTTTTCATATTTTTTTTAGCCTCTAATGGATTTAGTCATTTATAGGTTGAAATTACCTACATGTAACTTACGTCTACATTTGTTAAATGGTTAATATTAGGAAACTGTGAATTTATTTAGGTCTGAGGAGTCACATTTCCCTTTAATAACTTCTCAGTAAGCTATCCATGCTACCATCCTTCTATAAATAATTATTACGCATCTATAGTGCCGCGCAAAGTCAAAAGGCAGTATCGGATATGCAGCTGCATAGGCATATAATTAATGTTTCTGCAATTTGCTTTTTTTGTTTTTACTAAACTGTACTGTTTTGGGTCTGAAATCCTAGATATAACAAATCTGTATACTTACTTTCAAAGCTGACATCAATCTTGAATTCGCTTCTATAAATAGATACACAGGCATTCCACATAAATAATAGTTCTTACATAAAATCCTAATATATATGAAAAAAAAAAAAAAATTGTCGCGCGGAGATCGACTTTAGACGTCAGAATCTACATATATCAGATTATGACGTCTATAGTCGATCTCTGCACTGAAGGAGTATAAATATAGATCCCTATATAATAGCCGTAGAACCATAACATAGGTATTCAAATTAAGCGGGAAAGGCTAACTAGGAATTTTATGATTATTTCAAATTGAAAAAAAAAATCCTTGATTTCCATGGTTTATACAGAGCTATTCCAGCGCTTTAATATAAGGGTGAAATCTGGCCTACATAAATGATAGGCTTACAACCCTTTACACGAATTACATCTAACGCGTTATGATTTGATATCGGAATGAAATAAAAAATAAATATACAAAGAACAGGTTTGAAGTAGGAATGAATATTGATATTGTAACATTACTAGTATCCTTGATGTAACAAAATCAGAAAATATAGTTGTCTTATTTTAGGGCCATCATGTTCAAATACTACAAGCTAGACATCTCAATGGACATAATAAAGATAGAGTACCAGCTTATTATTATATATATTATATATCTACCAGCCTGAAAATGCTGTACAATGCCATTTAGATGAATAGATTAAAAGTGTTTTAAATCAGCATGATGTACAATCTAGAAAATTAAGTTACCATCCCGCCAAAACGGTAGTAACTGCTTACTTGTAAAGTAAGCAGTTACTGCCTTTTGGATTTGCAAAGGGATATTCTATCACTTGATCGTTCTAGGCCTACTTCGTGGGTACATCATTGTATCAATGACAACCACTGTTTTCTTATGCCGTGACCTTGTGGCCCATATAGGTCAATCAAAAATGATGACCACAAATTTTAACTATTTAAATGGGGCATATTTTAGGTGTAGAATATACCGCACATGAAAGAACCATCTAAATCAAAGTAGGCCTATGGTTGTGTGCGCCTTTAGATGGGGGCAGTGTAAGAACCATCAGATGTGGATATATATAATATAAAATGAATCACATGCAGTGGTCACTTATCTTCTATGCTGTAAATCAAGTAAACAAACAGATGAGAGGTGAGTCTGTCTATCTTTATGACACTAGAGTTTAATCCTTCAAACCCTCAGGATGTATCAACACAAACATTTTACATCCCTCAGAAATGAAGTGAAACGATCAGGCTAAAATAATCAAAAATCACATGGCCATATTCATAATAATATTTTATGTGAACATGTTCATAGACTAGAATAATTGCGGAAGTGGGTAGCTGATGTGGCAGCGTAGCAAATGTACCAGAAGCCCCGTTTATGAGTTTTGTGGTGGTACTTCTTATTTTGAACATGCATGTCTGAAATTAAGTATCGTCCTTATTTCTCGTTTAGCTGGTAAACATGGTAAATGCGAAACACAAAGTTTGAAATTCTAGTCTATGGACATGTTCATATATGATTGACATATCAAGCTACCAAAATAAAAATGACGATTTTGGCCTGCAGTACAGAAATTAAATAAAATAATGGCAAGCCAATTCTGTGAAACTCAATAGCCTTGACCTGCGATGTTTTCGCCTATCAACATGACCAATCAAATACAATGAAGTGGGTCGGGGGCTTGTTTTCATCGAGTAGCCATTCAAAAGGGTGACGTCACTGCGTTCCACATGATTGACTTTAATTTGACACCCATACCTGATAATATTCTAATAATATTCATCCACTCTAAGTCGAGAATTGTGACCGCAATTCGCGGCTTGTTGTGGATAAAGATGACAATGGTAAATTCAGGCTTGAAAGGGTTAATACAATGTATTTGATGTAATGTGTGTGTGTGGAGGGGGGGGGGGGGGGGGCAGGGGTTGTTGTGATATAAGTATGTGCCTACATCATGTACATGACGGGGGAAGGCTGGTACTGATGCTGGACAAAATATGTTGACATAACTCCCAGCCAATGTTGGGCCTATGTCCGTTTCTGCTGGGAAGCTTTTCATTCATCAAAGTGGGCCCCAATGTAGGCCAGATGATAATATAATTGAACATGTTGAACTGTTGTTTAAATGAGCGTTCTGACGCCCAGAAATGTCCCCTCTTTTATATTTTTATTCGCATCTCTAGTAAATAAATGAAATGAAATGAATCGGGCTTTAGGCCACCTTTGTGCACATATAGGCTAAACTGGGCCAGGAGAACCTCCTGAGGATGGTGAGATGATTGAGATGACACTGTCCTCCAGACACAGGTTTCGAAATTCGTGCCCTGGCGGTCTTAGGCCGAGCACGCTACCTCTCGGTCACGGAGGCTCCCCACAATACTAACTTTCACACGTGGATGGGGAAGAAACAATTTTGTTTCTTTCAAACCGCCGAGACCGGGAACCGAACCCCGGACTCTGGCGTGAAAGGCAGCGGTGCTAACCACTACCCTAGGGCCCCCGCCCGCATCTCTAGTAGCCCCAGGACTAACCAGCGATGGCGAGGATCTGTGAGCAGGTGAGTCCAGGATGTACTCACTATATGCCCATTTCGGATAATTATATTTATACCTAAGATAATTCTGTGAAACGCAGTGACGTCACTCGGTAAAAACAAGGTTATATACGACCCCATCCCCCATATTTCATTCTGTGAAACTCAGTGACGCCACTCGGTGAAAACAATGTTATATAAGACCCCTCCCCCATACTTCATTGTATTAGCCAGCTTGATGAAAACAAAGGTGGTCAAGGTCATTGAGTTTCACAGAATACAAGTTATCACATCCAGATGGGAGGAGGTGATGTTACTGCCATCAGGAAGTCCAAGCTATCTATGCGAGAGATTTATAACTTGTTTTTATATCTATCTCATTTTAACATATAAAATTGGCATACAGGCTGGGTTCCCTCTAACAAAAGACCCACAATTTCAAGTGGTTGAAAATTATTCATAATTGTTAAATTTAAAATATTTGCAAATATTGGTATTTCAACACTCATTTATTCCAAATAACAGCCATTTAATCGGCCAGTAAAACGGATTAAAAACGCTTGTAGTCGTACTTAGCAGGCAAAGGCTTAACCCTTAGAGCACTGATCTAAGAAATTTCAATTTTCAGCCACTCGAAGTTGTGTCTCGCTACCGCGATCCACAACTTCAAGTGACTGAAAATTTGTGTTATTTGTGAAATTTAAGTCCCAACATCTATCAGTGTTTCAAGATTGGAAGCATATATTACGTTTAACAACTGATTATGCAGGTGCTGATAAAAACACAGAATGTCTACTGTGGTCGACATTAGTGTGCAAAGGGTTAAAATGTTAAAAGAAGTGTTTATTTCTCATTCATATTACCGCGAGGTATGAATTGCTATCACGTTTTCCGACTCTAGTTGAATGAATTTACTAGGTTTTTCATCGAATACCTAAGTAACCAACTCAATTGTTTTGTAGTGAATGACGAAGAAACTGAGGGTTTTTATCAAAACAAAGAAGAATAATTCAACCTTATGGATTTTCTAAAGAGGTGACGTAACTACGCTTTTGTATGTAGGCTATCTATAATAATATGTTAGCCGAGGTTGTGTATCACTATGCTGCTGAATTGTTTGGTTCTAATTTTTATTCATTCGAAGCTAGAATTGCTAACGCAATTTGCAGCTTTAAATGACGAAAAATATGTATACAGTATTTATGAAAAATTATGAAAAATAAACATCTCTAATATTGAATTATTGGATTAACTGAGCATCTACCAAAACTATTTTATCAAATTTAGTGATATTCCTATTGAGTAAAACATGCTGGAAACTGTATATATACGGTTTAACCCTTTACCCGCCAAATTATTCAATTGAAATTTTCACCCACTTGAAGTTGTGTCTCGCTGACGCGATCCACAACTTCAAGTGAGTGAAAATTATCCAGATTTGACAAAATGGAGGTCAACTCTTTTCAAATCGTGCTGATTTATTTCACATTATTGCTTTAACATGCGTAAAAGGCGGTACTGAATGTGGTGATAATTGAGTGAAAAAAACATATATTCGGCGGTTAAAGGGTTAAGCATCACAAAGGATAAACCATCTCCACCGATCCCAGTGTGTAGTGGGCCTACATGGATGGTCGGGACACTTTGTACTGCAGGGAGTTCTAAAGATCATATCAAAACTCCTTGTACACCATCATATTTATTGGTAGTTTTTTTTCACCAATTAACGCTAGTGCAAAAATCAGTTATCAGCTAGACTTTTTTACGATACTTTTTTTTAGCTTGACACCTTTATTATGTTTTAAAACCTGAAAAGTCACTTAATTGTTTTTAAAACTATCTTGTCAATGAAAAAAAGGGAAAGCATCCCCCTTCACCAGGTCCCTCCCATTGACACATTGACCCAGCATTGTTTAAATGTTAGACCGTAATTATAGACATCCACCAACATTTTCTAGATGTCAGGCCGTCATTACTCACACCAAGAACGTTATCCATCTGATGCCAGAATAACTTAGGGCGGTGAATTTATTATTTTACGGCAGATTGAAACATGGGGATCAATAATGTTTCCTTAGTGAAATTCAAGAACGTTTTCACGAGGACAATCGGGAACAAATGCTAGTGATACTACATATCTACTCTGAATTTTGGTTGACATTGACATATATGAGGTCGCGTATAATAGGTCAGGCCATCATGGATAGCTTTCTTTGAATCTGAGCCGTGTCATCAGTTGCAGCAGCAGGCAGCGCTAATCAGCTAGGTAATCTGTGGTTTGATCTGCCCAACAAATAAGATATATTGACCCAATGATGGCTAAATGATGGCCGATCGTCTACGACGCTGGTCCAACATTCACTGAAAATTGTGTCAATGTCTCGTGTGTGCTGTAAACGACTGATCAACAGAATCATAAAATCCTACTTCCGGGATCATAGGGAAAGGGGTCCTATACGGATAACATCTTCATTGAAGCAAGGAAAATGGTCTCAATCTATTTTCCCTCTTGAAGGAATAAAACAGACGGAGCTGCCAAATAAAATTAGTTTAGAAAAAAGATAACACAGAAACTTACAATGACGTTCTCGTAGTTTGCTATATTCTTAGGAACAAAGCACTGGTCACAAGACATGGCACCAGGCAGCTTGTAAAATTTATGACCGCGTCTACCCCTAGGAAGAACAAAGTCTCCATTCAATGCTAGCGGAAACTAATTGAGAATCAAGGCGTACTATGGCTGAGCACTATCAAATTTAAATTGAAAAACTCTGCAGTATTTTCTTATTCACTTGAATTTATATACAAACGCGTTACATGAGCTACTGAACGTTGAAATGATAGGTAATCTATGGACTTAAATGAAGTTGAATACAAATATATTGGCTAACCATTAGAAAGTACATTATTAAAACATATTTAAAACAGTATTATCATAAAATAGGAGGTCGGTGTACCCCTTAATGCGGTATTTTAACCACCAACCGTTCAAGGGAGCTCAAAACCACTATGTAGTATGATGGATGCCATATCTAACGAATTTTATTACCAATAACCAGATCATTATCTGATCAAATAAATAATTTAAAATATATGATTAATAAATATCTTTTAGTTACTAACATCGTAGCATACAAGTCGTTTTTTCTCCGAGGAGATTATTGTTTAAAATGTTGAGATTATATACGAGGGAAAGTTATGTGTCCTCTTCTTCATTGGAAATTAGTGCACATTGTGCAAGTGAAAATTAAAACTCATGTAAAATACGGATCCAACTAAACAGTACGGATGGCTTGATAAAATATGTATCTTTGCTCATGCGCACTGAATCTCACGAGTCAGGAGGACCAGCACCCCCCCCCCCCCGATCCAGCATTGGGACGGGGGAAACAATTAAAACCCTATTATGTTGACCACAAAAACAAAGAAATCACTTCATTGAAGATCTCACTCTAACCAGTGCCCCTTGTTTGAATATTCAAATTTCCTCTCCTTCTTTATATATAACTTCCTTGATTATAGATGCAGCTACGGAATTAATAGATTCTTCGATCCAGCTTATAATCAGAGCATCAATTGACAGCGGAAAAGTGACCTGGAAACTATGAACTCAGGTTATGACCTCGGAAGCTGACAAGGGGTGCTACTAATGAAGGACAGTTTATATCTAAATAGGGCTGTAACAAGGATGCGGGGAACAGAGAATGCACTAATTCAAGCAAATGATTTAGTGACCTCTAAGTGACCCCAGTTAACTTATTCGATTTAAAGGACAGTGATGTATACTTCAGCGAGAATCCTACATGATGTTTCGCTAGGTTTTTCAACTTGTTCTTCTGTGGCAAGTTATTGTCGTATAATAGACAGAGCAGTAATGTATGTGTGCACAACAGTGGCAAATATTCATTCATTGATCCACTGCATTCATTCATTCATTCATTCATTTATTCATTCATTCATTCATTCATTCATTCATTCATTCATTCATTCATTCATTCATTCATTCATTCATTCATTCATTTATTCATTCATTCACTCATTCATTCATTCATTCATTCATTCATTCATTCATTTATTTGTTCATTCATTCATTCATTCAATTATTAATTAATTAATTAATTAATTAATTAATTCATTCATTCATTCATTCATTCATTCATTCATTCATTCATTCATTCATTCATTCATTCATTCATGTGTTCATTCATTTATTCATACATTCATTTATTCATTCATTTATGTACTCATTCATTCATTCATTCATTCATTCATTCATTCATTCATTCATTCATTCATTCATTCATTCATTCATTTATTCATTCATTCATTCATTCATTCATTCATTCATTCATTCATTCATTCATTTATTCATTCATTTATTCATTCATTCATTCATTCATTCATTCATTCATTCATTCATTCATTCATTTATTCATTCATTCATTCATTCATTCATTCATTCATTCATTCATTCATTCATTCATTTATTTATTCATTCATGTATATATTCGTTCGTTGGTTAGCTGGTTCGTTCGTTCGTTCGTTCATTCGCTCATTCGTTCATTCGCTAATTTATTCATTCCCTCATGCGTTCTTTCATTCCTTCATTCGTTCGTTAAGGTCGAAAGTTCTAAAATTGACAGATCGAATTCACGGACTGGCCAATAAACGATTGACGCGATTCTTACACATGATAGATACTTAATCAAAATAAATGTGGTATATCACTTCACATTTACCAGCGTTCTGCATCAATTCCATCAGTTTGATTATTTGTTAATACATATAAATGTATATGTAAACGGTATTCATTCGAGTACAATATCACCCTCTGTAGACCTGTCATGCAGATACTCTTTCTAGCATGGTGTCATGCGTGATACTCTTTGTAACATGGTGTCCTGTTTTCTAATGAGCCATCAACAAGTACATAATTATGACGAACAGAAATTCACAGTTTTCGCATATTTACATATGCTAAAAGTGTTCAATTTTTTTTTAGATATTTTATGAATACCTGCTGTACCACCTTGCAAACACATGTACGAATTGAAATTGATTTGGTGTGTTCATAAGGTAAGATTGATGCCTGCTCACGAAATATCAGCATGGAAATTGACACTTTTGTTGATTTTATTTCAACATGGATAAATTTGCCGCGATATCCAGCAAAGTATTATCAGAAAGGGTCCTGCTTTCTAATCATCATTGTCCTGCTTTCTAACAATAAATTGAGCAAGTATGTCCTGCTTTCTAATTAAGCGATCTGCTCAATACAACACTATCACGATATAAATGTTGCAGTTAAGTATTGACAATTTGAAAAAGGTTGTAAATCATCATTACATGTATAATAATACTGCAACAACTGATGCGCACACAGGGCGGCAACCAGTATTGTGTAAAATACATACAAATTAAACCGATTGAATCGTTGAGCACATGTTGTAGACCCACCCACATGCGCATCATAACCAACGTCATACGGAAAGGAGTCCGTCATAGGTACATATTATGAATCATTGAAGCTAAACCACTTAGTCTACATGAACTTTCACAATTTTTTTTGTGTATGCTTGTAACCTTTCAATATCAGTCACGTCCTAAATATAAGCCTAACTAGTCATTATGCCTATGTTAAAAACAATAGGCCTATGTGTGTATGCTTACAGACTCTGGGTATAGACTACAACAGCCCCAACCATATGCCTACTAATTAGTCCGGTGGCAGAGGGTCTGAACCTTGCAATGTCTGGTAACAATCATTTCTTTGCATTTTTCGGTACTCTATATCAAGTAGTTTGAGAATCCGTCGGGTGTACTGAAGGTCATGGCTTGACAGACCTACAGGGGGAATGTATCAAACATATATTTATAATAAACATAACTGTTAAGAGAGGGGGGCTATTCAATCACCGGGGGGGGGGTGGATTATTTATCCGCGCATAATTTCAACTGGTCCTGGCTCAGTGGCACGCTAAAAAATTCTAATTTGATTAGGCCTAGTCTAGATCTTGAAATATATTATTTATTTCATAAAGAGTCCAGGGTTTTATTATAAAAATACTCCTGACCCCCCCCCCCCCCCCCGGCGATTGAATGGTTGCCCTCCAGAAATGTAATTTTGGGCCTATTCTGTGGAACGCAGTGACGTCATCGGAATGACTACTTGGTGAAAACAATGTTATGTAAGAACCCCTCCACATACTTCGTTGTATTAGCGAGCTCAGTGAAAACATCGGAGTTCAAGGTTATTGAGTTTCTCAGAAAAGGCCTAATAATACAGGTTGGCCTACCTGTAAGTAGCCGCCCTATGTATCATGATGTATACTTTTCTGGAGGTTGCGACTGTGTGATATTTATAGATTATGATCCAGCGTCAGGAACACATGTAGCCGAAGCCAACACACCCGCTGACACGAGAAATTCAGACAACACTGTCTCAATACTTGGCCAGCATCTCGACAACTGGCACAACATTGATGTTGTCCCCGCTTTGACTTGCGAACGCCGCAAGCACATATATACGGAAGCGTTGAAGCGAAATGATAAAAAAATATTTGTATAACGCTTTATTTATATAACGACATATAAGTCGTTAAATCGACTTAGTATAAGTCGTTATAGCGACTTATTAATCGTTAAATCGACTTAGTATAAGTCGTTATAATCGACCCGAATGTTTAGAATGCAGTCTACAAGTTTCAGAATATAAATCCAACAACACGGGTTATAGCAAGGAATCTCAATAGGCCCTATAGATTCCTTGGTTATAGCAAGAACCGGTACAACACTTTTTCATTTGGCGGCGCTTGAACGCTGTAGATATCATTGTATAAACGAAAGTGCATCCGAAGTAAAGGCGAAGTACATTTGGTATGTGTGTGATCAGCGACAGAAAGACTAATTATGTATATTTTTATTTGCAGCGGCGAATGGCTCATCCATTCACAGCGGGTGAGTCGTTTTGTTTCACTGATCAATAATATGTATCTCGTGGCGACCCCACACCTCAAAAGGTTGATCACGGAGCGCATGCGTGTGGGCCTACAGCGGGTGTTTAGCTAATCGTGACGACGCAGGTTATATGCCCACCCGCATACCCAGCATGGTCAACGTTCCAATGAGTGCGGTCCGTCGCAAGTGAATATTATGAATCACTGAAGCGTAACGACTGACCTGATTTAATGTTAGGTGCCAAATTAGAACCATCAGATTAAAGCAGCCCCTTGGGATGACATCAATTTTCGTCTTTAGTTCCGTACTGAAGTAGTGTATCCCACGGATCATGTTTTTATTTTTTTCAGAATTTTCGTATTTTTACAAATATTTTTAATCAACATTTCTATGAAACCAGAAGAAACCCAAACAAACTATTTGTAGTTTCCTATACCTGAAGGACGATTGAATGTTTTCACAGCATTGGGCCACATGGTTCGCAGTAGCTCTACAACGGACTGGACGTCGGTCTCATCTTTTTAACACGTGATGGCTGAAGAACTGAATGAAGGCTATGTGGAGAGTCGATTTCAATAACACTGCACAGCTGATTTAGAACTGTACTTCTATGTTTAGCATTGAGGTAGTATTTACTCACTGCAGATGGTTTTGTGCTGAAGACTTTGGTACCACATGCAGTTCGGGTATGTCTTTGTCAATGGTTTATTCAATAGCTTGGTCAACAGATGTTCTACTGAAATGGTTTTCTTTGTCAATCTGAATGCTGAAGCCACCACCTATAAAATATTCGTAAATGTTTGGGTGTTCTTCTGTAAGTGTAATATGTCATTTGAATGTGGTATACTGAGAAGCATTTAGCATAATTTTGCCTGTCGTATGCAAAACAACTAATCATACTTCTAATCGTGTACAGGTGTAAATGTCAATTACCTTATTTGAATAAACAAAGAAATACGAGCTGGATTTCTACAAGGTCGAGGTATGACAACCAAAATGGTGATAAGAGACCAGAATTCTTACACACCGATTCACGAATTCATCAAATAGTTTTAAAATTCGAACACATTAAGGATTAACTAGAACTCTACTCTATGGCAAGTGTCTTCATAAAGTTCCTTGATATCAGGTGTATCTTTGATGGTTAGGTTTGATTGTACCATAACTTGTGGATGATATTCTCCCAACCAGGGGTAGAATTCTGGCCATGCGAGTCGCATGAGAGATTCATAAATTATTTCATTAAGGCATATTCCTCTGTTATATTTTCTGTACTCGTGATAAAGCCATATGTAATTAATCTTGAATCAACAGCTATATCTCTTAATCCTGCATCGCTAAACTTTTTTCCAATAATAGAAAGAAGATTACAAAGGGTTTTGGAATACACTCATACTAAGTACAATCCTGTTGAGCTGCTCCTGATATTTGTTTGGCATAACGCCTGGTCAACTACACAGACGACATCATCGACACGTAAGGTTTAATCACTATGCTTTGCCTGTTGGAGAATTTCATATCGTCGCCTCGGAGCTAAAGGATCCTATCTGACACTCGTTAGAGTGGCAGATAGGATCCTTTAGCTCCGAGGCGACGATATGCAGTTGCCAAATGTGTAGCTGGCGCATTACCGGTGGGCAAATATGCAATTGTGTCCATACACACTGTGATATAATTCTTAATTTGTATATTGAATCCTGTCCAAGAAGTCATTTTTGCTGTGTTGTATCGCATTGTCTTACCATCGACCAAACTAAATGTGCATTCTGTGCCAGTTTCACATCCGCATCTGCAGTAGCATTATCAGATACAAATGAATCAATTAAGTGGGGAGGGCCACATCTGTTTACAGTAGTATACTGAAGAGACACCGGGGTTGTAGGAGGAATTGACCTTTTCTTGTATTTATTCAGTGTATATCTTATTATTAATGGCTGAGGTTGGACTGTTATCAAACGCTAGGGTAGCTGTACACAGGGATAATAGACCTGTACCCCCCTCCCCCCTGGGTACTTTTGTACACCATATTTTGTTTAACCTTATTATGTACCACGCTACTTTCAGGTGGTCTGCATATTTTCTCTGCATGGAGAAGGTCACCAGGGGTCACTGGAGTATGGTACCCTTGACCCTTAGGGCGTATAATAATAAATCGGTCGAAACCCAAGCCAAGTACACATGGATATTATAGATGAGTTATCTCAAGGTCATGGTAAGGTCATCTCAAAGTCACAGCAATGACAAATCAGCTCAAAATGGTTGAACGTAGATTATTAGACCAGCACTTCCAATAAATTGGTCGGAACCCAACCCGGGTACTATTGACCAAATTACAATCAAAGTCAGTCAATAAAATTCATTCATCTGGGCCAATACATGTGTCTACAGAGTGGCTACACATAGGGGCCTATTCATGTTATGTCTACACAATATAACTGATGGAACGGGATATTTCACAAAGGCAAAACCTTGTATTTCCAAGTGTTTCCAATGTTCATTTGACGTACCACGTCAGTGATGTTGAACGTGGAAATAATAACACATGGATGTATAATATATCGCTCTACGATATGGGAATAACTAACAAGAGGTAGGAAATATTGACCATTAATACGTATACAGTAAAAACTAAATATTTACCCACTTTAAGTTGTGTCTCGCTAGCGCGACCCATAACTTCAAGTTAGGCAGCAATAGACCGACTTCCAGGACTGAGAGTGCTGCTCACTACTTCAAGTGGACGAAAAAAATTATATTTGTTTAATTTCAATCAATCATTTGCAAATATTGCTGTTTAAACCCCCTTTTCATTCGCAAATACAATGACTTAATCGACTAATAAAACATTTTTACTGGAAAATTTTATAAATGACTAAGTCAGCGCTTTCTGCGTCACTTGAGTATTTATTTTATAGATCTACCACGATTATAAATATTTAAATATTTCAGTGCGAGGATCAAAATCCCTGCATAAAGAATTCACTCGCACAGCTTGCATTACCTCAGAGCTCGCAACTCACTGTCAGAGCCTGTTGATCTCTCATTGCGTGCTCGCTGAATTGAGTGTTGTACGAGTTGTAGGAGGAGTACAAGTAATATACGAACGTAGGTTTTTTAACAATGATCTAATAGTGATCTAAGGGTGATTCAAGAGTGATCTCAGAGTGATTTAAGAGCGAGTTGAGAGCTCCAAGAGCTATAAAAAATGTCTGCCACAAGATATGTCCGCATAAATGCAAAAAGAAATGTCAACCACAAGATATGTCCACAAAAAAAAATGGAATGTTCGCCGCAAGATATGGCTAATATTTCTATTGGCGTTTGTAATAGCTCGTATATATTTTATAAATTTAGAATAAATGGTATGAAACTTTCACACACGTTTTAACTTCTTTCTCAACACATTATACCTGCGTGCAGCACTAATTCAACACTAAGGTCAGGTTTTCAGGTTTTAACTGCGTGCAGCACTAATTCAATCACTGACGTTGGGTTAGCTTTTCACTGCGTGCAGCACTAACTCAACACTAGGGATAGGTTTTCAGGTTTTAACTGCGTGTAGCACTAATTTAACACTAATGATAGGTTTTCAGATTTAAACTGCGTGTAGCACTAATTCAATGACTGAGAATGGTTTTCAGGTTTTTACTGCGTGCAATAATTCATCACTCAATATGGGTTTTCAGGTAATAGCTGTTTGCAGCACTGATTCAACCATTGAGGATGGGTTTTCAACGCACCGTTGGATGTAATACTAAAATGCCGGAATCTTCAAGTCTATGTATGGACGCGCCCAAAAGGGGTTTGTCTAAGGTGAGCTAAAATTTAAATGTGTAACCATTAAACACAGAAATATTTTGTAGATATCGAGAAAATGTCTGACATCACCATACCATTATTTCGTAGGGTGTAGAAAATATTTATAATTTTTTTTTAACGTTATGCAAATAACATCATTAAGAACGTTTTAAAAACATTTTTTCAACATCACATAATGTTCACAAAATTTCTTAAAAAAACATAAAAATAAAGTTTAAAAAACTTTTTTATTATATTTGTTTGTCTAACATTAAACCCTACGAATATTTGTATGCGACTTTCTAAAATACAATGTTAGAAAAATGATTTATGTTTTCTGGGTAGGCCTATCAATTAAAAGTTGCATTGAGTTTGTCATAATTTGTCAGCCATTGTTGAGTTACGGATTACAATTATCACTGAAATTCACTGTTTTTTAATTTATTTTAAGGCTTGGCACACTTTTCTGGCACTGATGATCGTAGCTACATTTAGTACATACATCACCATCAGTAATTTCCAAGTGCGGTTTCCATTGGATACATATTATACAGGTTCGTGCACATAATCATAGTAATGTAAGTTCACAATAATTAGTTTCGGTCAAGTTCGCTGATGACGGCTGTTCCATAATAATTGGGGTCACCACAGCCGTTAAGAAAGTTCCTTGTAGACATTACACACTCTTTAACCCTTTAAGCCCTCACGATGCAATAAAGCATAATTTTACATTCCTGAAAACAGACCCAATTTTCCTACAATAAAGGGTTTTAGAACGAAAATTTCCATGAAACTGGTTCACTATTACATGGCAATTTAATCAAAACTGCTCGCTCTTAAAAATGTTATGTGTTCAATTCCTCAACAGCCCAATCAGGTTCGCAGATGAGGTACTGTTCCATAGTAACTGGACCACCATTACTTTTTTCACATATACATTTTTAAAATGTACTTAACAGCGATATCACAAGTAACGAATTGTGTGCTCTTTATCTAATATGTCATACACCACATATCTAATAAATAATACAATTTGTTTTTTTTAATTTAAGGCAATTTTGCATTATCGGAAGCACATGCCGAGTCTACCAAGAGAATAGAGCGTGTGTGTAAACGGATCCAGCAGGGTGCATACCCTCAGACTCCAATGGCATACAACGGGACTATCACCATACAACAGGGTGCATACCCTAAGGCTCCAATGACGTACAATAGGAACATCACCAGAATCCACGCCATCGTGGACGACTATCACAAGGTGGTGTATTGTCCTATCCCAAAGACTGGCACCACCAGCTGGTGGGGTATAATCGGCAAAATAGTGGACCGTGAGAAACAGCAGAGAAGGAGATGGTTCTCACAGCACCCCTATCATGACGACTCTCACCAGGGAACAGGGAGATACAGGTAAATGACACCCCTATCATGACGACTCTCACCAGGCAACAGGGAGATACAGGTAAATGACACCCCTATCATGACGACTCTCACCAGGCAACAGGGAGATACAGGTAAATGACACCCCTATCATGACGACTCTTGCCAGGGAACAGGGAGATACGGGTAAATGACACTCTTATCATGACGACTCTCACCAGGCAACAGGGAGATACAGGTAAATGACACCCCTATCATGACGACTCTCACCAGGCAACAGGGAGATACAGGTAAATGACACCCCTATCATGACGACTCTCGCCAGGGAACCGGGAGATTCAGGTAAATGACACCCCTATCAAGACGACTCTCACCAGGGAACAGGGAGATACAGGTAAATGACACCCCTATCATGACGACTCTCACCAGGGAACAGGCAGATACAAGTAAATGACACCCCTATCATGACGACTCTCACCAGGCAACAGGGAGATACAGGTAAATGACACCCCTATCATGACGACTCTCACCAGGGAACAGGGAGATACAGGTAAATGACATTCCTATCATGACGAATCTCACCAGGCAGCAGGGAGATACAGGTAAATGACACCCCTATCAAGACAACTCTCACCAGGCAACAGGGAGATACAGGTAAATGACACCCCTATCAAGACAACTCTCACCAGGGAACAGGGAGATACGGGTAAATGACACTCCTATCATGACGACTCTCATAACGCAACAGAGAGATATAGGTAAAATAATCACAATAATAAGATTCATCTCACTCTGTGCAGTGTTTTTTAATATGAGTATATCGGTATCAGCCCATACCGCTCCCTACACTAACAAATGTGGACAAGTGTTTAGCCAAAGAAGCGGCAATTTAAATGTTTAGCCATAAAAGATATATAGCACAGTCATTTTCCAGGAACTTTTAAGATATGGAAGCAAATTAAACGGTTACACGGGTCTAACTTTGCCCACTGCTGATTTTGCAGTGTATTATTTTTTCCCACTAGTTAGTTTGAACTAGAAAATATATTTTAAGAAGTCAAAGTCTAGTCCAGCTCACTCCACAGAGCCACCTGGTGAATGACCATGAACATAGACATGCTGCTCTCTGTCTCTGGTTGCTAAGCGTCATACTCGCCGTGCATTCTGGGTATGCACGTAGCCTGATGACGTTTCGCAGCAGAGTAACACTTGACAAGAGTAATTAAAAACATAATTTATATTTACTATGTTCCATAATTTATGTAGACAATATTTAAAACAACTGGGGGGGGGGGCGTTGCGATACAAAGTAGGATTATAATAATAATGTCAGTGTTCAATTTAATCGTGTTGACGGCTACATTATATAATTTAACTTATTACCCTCCTGGAGTTGTGTCTCGCTGCTCACAACTTCAAGTGGGTGACATATATTTTTTTTATTGGTCTGTACTTTTTTTTCTTAAAATATCATTTATTCATACAAAAACATTCAAAATTACAATTTTCATGCACAAAATAACATTCATACTGAGAAAAAATAAGTATTTTACATGTATTCCTTGAGGTTATATTTCTTGATATGTCTAGCTCTGTTATATATTATTGCCGTATATAACAATGGCTTAAAAATAAAAAAAATATGATGTGATTAAATTTTTTTTTTTTTTAATTAGAAGCGATTAAGGTATCTTGTAAAGTTTTTGTGTCTTCGTGGTTATTTGCCATGGCGCTCTGCTTTGGCCAAAAAACACGAGGACATTTTTCCTGAAAGCCAGCCTCCGCTACATACAGAGCTATTTATGTTTGCATACAAAATCTTCACCCATCGTAAAAACGAAGGTCCAAATCCAAATTTCTCAAGAGCTTTTAACATAAACGGCCATTCTACAGTGTCGAAAGCTTTTTTAAAATCGAGGAAGAGAATGGCTCCTGTAAAATTTTTAATCTTAAAAAAGTTAATAATATCTGTAATTAGTCTTATGTTATGACCAATAAATCCTCCTTTAATGTAGCCTGCTTGATCAGTATTAATTATGTTAGGAAGTACTTTTTGTAATTTGTGCGCAAGCGCAGATGTAGCTTTTTTAAAATCGGTATTAAGTAAACTTATTGGTCTCCAATTATTGGGCAATAATTTGTCCCCTTTTTTATATATGAGCTTAATCAAACCGTTTCTTTGTAGTGATGACAATTAACCACTATCCTATCCTTCGTTTAGCGAATCTACTACTAGATATTTAATGTTTGGCCAAAAGGTTATATAAAACTCCACAGGGAGTCCGTCTGAACCAGAAGACTTGTTGAGTTTCATGGTAATCATGGCGTCATAACAGTCATTCACTGTTAATTTACCTTCACAGGTTTTCGAATCGTTTGGGCTTAATTTATTTTCTAAGTGTACATTGCCAAAATAATTGTTTAGGGCATCTGTTGAAGTTTGTTGGCTACTATATAGTTTGTGGTAGTGTAAAATATCTTCCGGGGTACTGACTAGTTGTCCCTCAGAGATTATCAATTTAGTTATGCACATCTGTTTTTGTTGACTACTTTCTTGCGCAAGAAAATATTTAGTATTTCGTTCGCCTTTTTCTATAAATTTGGCTTTAGATCTTATTTGAGGTCCTTTGGCCTTCTCATTATATTCAATTTCTAAATTATTTTTCAGCGAATCTAATGTTTTAATATCGTTCTTAGTAGGGGTAATGTCAACTTTGTTTGTATATATAAACTATCATTTTTTCTCCAGTTCATCTATTACATTTTTCCTATTTTTGGATTGATTTTTTGTAATTTTTAATAAAATATGTTAAATTTTTCTGTTTGCAAAAATCTCATGTCTGTCTGGCATTAAAACCAATTGTTCGAGATTCCTGAATGGATTTCGTGATCGTTTCAGTGATATTATGTTTCACATCGGTATTTGAGAGTATGGATGTATTTAATTTCCATGTTCCTGGACGTCTTTTGAATAATTTGAATATGCATTGCAGCGAGACAGCCATATGATCAGTCTTTACTGCAGGTCTAATATCGCATTTAGTGACCCACTCAACCAGGGACTGATGTATGAGCCACATATCTAGTCTATTAGAGACAGGGGGGTTACGTTGTCTCCATGTATATTGGAGTAGTTTAGGATGTCTGTTACGCCAGCTATCCACGAGGTTTTGTTTTTAAATAAATTTTCGAAAATTCGAGCTATTTGATTTTTTTTTGTTACCTCACGTTTGTGTGTCTATTTGTACATCATACACAGTGTTAAAATCGCCACCTATTATTGTTTCTCCCTGGGAGTATTCTTTTATCCATTGCTCTGTTGAAATAAAGAAAGAATTTCGTTTTTTCTCGATGTTGGGTGCATATATATTTACAAGTGAAAAATAACTATCATAGTGCTGGACATTACATAGAACACCTCTTATATAGAGCTACACTGTCAATGAGTGTTAAACTGACTTCTTTTGTAAACATTAGGCCCATTCGAGTGGCTGTTTTCGTCGTTGACGTTTTTTTCGTCAAAAAGGTCAGAGGTCAAAGGTCATTCAACAAAAAATTGACGGTGAATTTTTCCGTCTCGTTTCGTCGACGACGGAAAAAAATCAAGCAGCCAATCAAGTAGGATATAACAAAACGTAAAAAACGTCGACGACGAAAACAGCCACTCGAATGGGCCTACTATTGACGTTCCGCTACTGTTCGAGGTTCCAAGTGAGTGGTATCCTTGTCCATTCCATTCGTTTTCAATTTCTAATATTGTATTATTTGCAAACTAAGTTTCTTGGAGGAACAAAATATCAGCTTTTTTGTGTTTGCACTATTCAAAAATGGTTCTCCTTTTGATTTTATCATTTAAACCGCGAGTATTTAAAGTTAGCACATTTAAAGTAAAGGACATGATACGCTTTTGATTAAAAATATAAACAATTTTACATACAAGAATACACTTGCATTTCGCAGTTATTAGTATGATTCTATAATATCTGTATTTTTTGCGATTATTAGCAAAAACATCAAATATTTCAAAACCATGCATTAATTGAAATATTTCGGTAGCTTGATTAATCACAATGCTTGTGTAACATGCAATAATGGTGCTTGTAATTACAATAATGGATAAATATATAATTTTATGAACTCTATATTCATATGTATATACACGATCCAAATCACATATATTATATCGATTTCCATGCAGGCATTCAAAAATGTGCATAAAAAGGAGTGCGCACAAGACGAATAGCCTTGTCTTAAATACATTTAGTATAGCCACATGCTTTCTAAATCTACATGTTATTATTGACATTTTATATCTAAGAATATTGTCTATAAATTGGTTCAGCATGCGAGTCAAAATACCTGCTATGATGGCTGAGAAGATGAAAAGTTTTTTTTCAATTTCTTACATGTACAGTTTGTGCGTAAACATATGCTCAGCAAATTCAATGCTAATTTCTCCTTCAAATATTTTCGTTTGAAGGTCAAATAAAATGGCTGAAAAAAGCTATAGCCGCGATTTCTACTTTACTGGTCAACCCTTCCAACGCGGCGATCGACTTTAGACGTCAGAATCTGACCTCTGTAGACGTCAGATTCTGACGTCTAAAGTCGATCCAGGCACTGTAAGCGTGAAAAAATTTATAATAGCCGTAAACCCATAACATAGGTAATCAAATGAAGAAGAAAGAACTAACTAAGACATTTATGATGATTTCAAATTGAAAAAAACCCTTTGGTCTCCATGGTTTATGCAAAAATAATCAGTGCATGTTGTTGCAGTGCACTATATGAGTTTGGAATAAACGTGCTATCGTCTGGTGGTGGACGTCGTGAAGTCAGCGATGACATTCCTGATCCAAGAACAGATTACTTCAAATTTATTCAAGTTCGCCACCCACTTGAGCGGCTTGCGTCAGCTTACGCGGACAAAGTCCAGGGATATAATGCCAAGAAAAAGGGGCGCTTAATTCACATGAAGGTTCGTTATTACTTGGACTTATTGCTTAGGGGTTTTGTTAAGTTAAAACAAATTCAAAAATCCGAGAAAAACTCGGATTGGTCAGACCCCAAACTCCCACCCCCCTATTAATTTTTTTTTAGAAACATTTGGAAACATGAAAACAACACAAAAACACACAAAAACACAAAATTTCAAAAAAAAAGTTCGGGCATGACCCACCCACCCACGTCCGAGTTTTTCTCGAATTTTGGATTTTTGTTTCACTTGAAAAAGCCCCTTAGTAAGTGTTAGGAAATATGTTTATGTTAGTTTAATATAAAGCTGGGGTTAAAAAATCGAGTGCCAGTTAAAAAAAACTGTTAAAAAGCAAGTGATATTAATAGCAGGGGGAAATAAGAATTACCGATTAACGCCGAATATAATATAAATACACAATAGTAATACTATATAGAATGAGCTCACATGATTTAAAAATAGAGAGAGGACGATTCAATAATCCAATAACTCCAATAAACCAACGAATATGAACAAGGTGTGAATCAAACGAAATTGACGACGAAATACACCTTCTTCTCCACTGTAATGCCATGAACAATGAACGCGAAATCTTGCTTAATTCTATAGCCGGAATTATCAATATGCAACCAACAAATGATATTTTTCTACGAATTATGACATCTAGAGACATAACAGTGGTGAAGTCGCTAGCAAAATTTATCTATGGTTGTTTTAAACAAATTAAGGGTTGAAAATATTGAGTATGATGATAAATGTAAATTCATCTTCAAGCTGAAATATTTTGTATGTGTGTCGTGACTAGCATGATTAATTATTATCATCATGATCATGATTATGTGTCATTATTATCGTTTTAACGTTACATTTTTATGTAGAACAATCACAAGTCACCTGTCGCTATATTATCCATATTATCATGCCTTCATGATCTGACTTGGGTATTACCACATATCAGGACGGCTGTTGCTCTCGGATCTTATTATTTGGCTTTTTAGGGCCGGTTAGGGACGTTTCCGTCGCCTTTGTTATCAGACGAGGTGGGGCCTTATGGAGGATTTCAGAGTTGCTAAGTCAACTGATTTTCTCTATGAGGTCGGGAATGTTTTTCTTCGATTGTAACTCCTAAGTATGTGGTACTAACTAGGTCGTGAGTGAAATGGTATGAACTAAACAATATAGTGAATTAAAATAAGCTGTAATGTTTTTGTGCGAGGGCCATAAAGATAATAAATCACTAGTTAATTAAACAAACTTTATTGCTATTGTGTGAGTGCCATGTCCTGCGTGAATGGCACGCATAATTATTATCCGTAATTTTTATTCTTATTACATCACTAAGTCTCCAACACTCGATAATATGGATGGTTCTGATGCTATACTTTGTTGGCAGTCGACGAACCACCATGTCCGACTTTTATTAGTATGTATATATTGTGTTTCGGTGGTATTACTGTTATTACGTTGTTAAATTTGCATCACTAGTCTATATCAGGGGATCGCCGAGTTCATATCGACTGTGCTTGCATGGTCACATGGCTCGGAGCTACCTGTGTCGCAGATTGTCACATTAATTGTACTTGCATGATATAATATTTGATTTTTAAAAATATCGTGTAATTTTTAACATTGTCCTAATACATTCTCAAATTACTGTAGCATAATTATGCACTTGTATATATTCTAGGTTTCTACGCTTTCCAGAGTGTCTTTTTTGCTACTATATATATAATTAGCATGTCATACATAGTAGCTATTTTATCTCTGGTTTTGGTGCGGGAAACAAAATGATAGACCTTATGTTACCCTGGCAATGCCTTTCAATCTTATTTTAAGTATATACCCAGTGTTTCTTATGGCAATGCCAGTTAACATGATTTTAGTTATGTATGTCATACTATGTATATTGTCATATGATTTTAACAAATTAACAATGTTGTATATACATGTACATATCTCTATTTCTATGACAAATAAGTCTGGATTGACTTTCTTTCTGTCAATAGGGCGGGGGCCCTAGGGTAGTGGTTAGCACCGCTGCCTTTCACGCCAGAGTCCGGGGTTCGGTTCCCGGTCTCGGCGGTTTGAAAGAAACAAAAATGTTTCTTCCCCATCCACGTGTGAAAGTCAGTATTGTGGGGAGCCTCCGTGACCGAGAGGTAGCGTGCTCGGCCTCAGACCGCCAGGGTTCGAATTTCGAATCCTGTGTCTGGAGGACAGTGTCATCTCGATCATCTCACCATCCTCAGGAGGTTCTCCTGGCCCAGTTTAGCCTATATGTGCACAAAGGTGGCCTAAAGCCCGATTCATTTCATTTTCTGTCAATAAAATATCTGTCTGTCTGACTATATACTTCTCTCTACAGAAGAAGCTGGGAAACAGAACTTGGAAACGACGGGATAAAGTCTCAATCACGGAATATCTCACATACATCGTAAGACAAACTATTTATATATTCCAGTTTTTGATACTATATTCTGTCACGTAGCATCTAAAACTGTTTGTATCTCACCTCCTGTATCATTTTGAAGAATTTAGAGGGATATATCTGCCACACTAATAAAGGACCTGTTAGCTCTCAGGAACGATTTATCATAGATTAAATCTGATCATATTCACGGTTTTAGTGGTTTGGGGAACTAAAAAAGGATATCAATTAAAAATTAAAATTCTAAGGTATAGGAATAAAACTTTCAATCACTTGAAGATGTATCTTGCTACCGCGACCCACAACAAAGTGGTTAATATTGATTTGTTCGGTCAAGAAAGTTTATATATTATAGACGATAGTAATATATTATAAAACACGTTGAAAATGAACAATTTAATAACAACAATATTTAATAATAACATGGTCATAATAAAGCTATTCTCTACATATTCATTTATGAATAACCTAGGCCTATATTCCAGATACAATATTTCATTTTATGACATAGCAGGGTACAGAATGTAACTAGCATGCAAACCCCCATCTCCGTGAATACGAATTATTTCTATAAAGTACAATTATTGTGAGGTCATTGTTCAATACAAAACGCCTTACAATTTGCACAGTGAAGATGTCTGATACATTCAAGTTCAACATATTCACAATCAGTTCACTAATTTCCGCTGGCAATACGAGTTTGATATACGCCAAATTTGTCTGTATATATCATCCCTGAATCGAAGGACAGGCAAATAATGCACGTCTAGTGGTAGTATCACCATTACATGCCATTATCATATGGACCATTCTCATTAATAATCTTTTAAAACGTTTTTTATTTTTTATAGGCTTTACCGGATATTGAGCTTACACATGAAGGAGATGTTCACTGGAAAACGTTTAATGTTAGTATGTTTTTCTTTGTTTATGCATAAATTACCTATCTCGACGTGTTAAATATATTATATCATACGCTGTTTTGCCTTAGCCGCGATGTGTTTTGTTTCTAGTTTAGTTGTTTCGTTGCTAATTTAGTTGTTTGTTTAGTTGCTAGTTTAGTTGTTTTTATTGTTAGTTTAGTTGTTTTGTTTCTACAATGTTATCTATCTACAAATCTATTAGCCGTGTCGTCCTCTCCGAGGCCGTGGATTGATGTATTTGTTTTACCCGAAAAATCCAACATGGCGGCGACTGAGAGCGATCCCGACCCCAAGGTCCGAAAAATGTCCATAACTTTTTAATGACTATGTGACCTCTGAGCTGAGCATGCGGGCATGGAACTGAAATGTTACTTATTCTAAAAAAAAACAATTTTGAACCTCATTATTCAGCGATATTTTCCGATATGACAGTCCAAAGAAATGTCCCATAATGTTTACGCTGTCAATCTGTGGCTGAAACCTGTTTCAGCCACTGGGACTACAATTCTATGACCTTACATTTTGATTGACAGATTGATCTTTGCTCTATCTACGTCTTTTCAAATGGTGAACAAATTTCCCCCCTCACAAAACCAATGTAATGTAATTGTCCTATAGAAGTATGTCGTCTGATCATGAAAAATGTATATAATCATACAGTAAAAGAATTAATTTGCGACCAAACATTTGCACATCTTGATGTTAAAACATATATCTTAGAATATGATATTTTAATAATGATTTCATTTTATTTATTTTGATTTACAGAGTCTATGTGATCCTTGCTTTATATATTACGATCACGTGGCTCATCTAGAAAATCTGGATAGTGACTTGGATGTCATTTTACCACACTTCAAGTCTGCAGATTTAAAGAAGACGTTCCCGGAATTGAACAGAAGTAATGGAAAAAACAGCACATATACCACGTTTTACCACGGACTTGCTGCTTCTGTTTTGAAACCAGTACTTGATAAATACAGAGCAGATGCAGATATGTTCGGGTATACTTTTGACGAATATTTAGAAGAAAGTGACAAACACCTGTTGATGTCAAGCTGATCTGGAAACATTATTTTTTTGCTAACAAATTCAATACCAGTTTTTAAACATGCTGAAGACAAAACATGGCATCAATCAGCAAGATCAAAATTGTTGACTTCCATTTTGTCAAATCTGAATGATTTTCACTCACTTCAAGTTGTGAAAATTGTGAAAACTCCGATTAAATAATTTGGCGGTTAAAGGGTTAAAGTGCTAATTACATTAATAGCAGTTTTCCTGTTTTTATTTGCCCTCCGAACAACGGAATTCCAAGAAGAAATAAGCATTATATGATATAAAATAATAAATAAATAAAAGCTTATAAAGCGCGAAAATGTAATGCTAGTGACAGATACCAGGGAATGATATGTAGTTCTAATACTAGTATAAAACATTATCGTTGTATAAATTCACCAATTTATTGATTAAATTACCTTGAATAAATTACACTATACATTTCAAGCATGTTATATATGTTGAACAGACTACTATTGCAATACAGTTGAATATCAACCACATATTGCGAACAAATGTTCATTTAAAGCCAACATCAGATTATGCGTCGGTAACTGTTGTCTCCATAAAAGGTCAACCTCGGATTCTGTGTATTTTTCTTCCGCGACATACACTTGCGACAGAATCAGAAATTTGAATACAAGAATATGGTACAATAATAATACAGTTCTAAAGTTAAAAATCGTGGATCATGCATTTATTCATGCGCTGTTATTAATTGAAGCCACTCAAACCAATGACGATGGTCCATGGAGTAACTCCACTTCACCTAATCACAGATCGTTATTTAGTCACCTTCATATTTACTCTACTGCAACCAATCACAGGACAGTATTTGGTCACGTTACCTTCATATTTCATTTCCCAGAAAACACCTAACACTGCCCCGATGTTAGATTAATGTTAGCCTACGTCACTAGCCCAGCATTGACCCATCATTGGGTTAATGCCTCATGCTTGCAGGGTAAATACGGTGAAGATAACATCCCAGTTTGATTATTTAACCCCTTGTCTTCATCAATCGTCACTTAATAGTTTCGTTTATTTTGAATTTGAGTTATTTTCAAGGACAACTTAATATTTAATACAAATTATTTTGCCAATTTCTGGGGAATCTGTTTGCAAACGTATACAGACGCCTACCAGCCCGTATATAGGGGCCTGCGAGGCTATAGCAGGGAAAGAGGTAAACGTATATAGGTTTTTACGAGCCATAACAGGATAAGAGGTAAGCCTATATATGGCTTTACGAGCCATAACAGGATAAGAGGTAAGCGTATATAGGGGCTTACGAGCCATAACAGGATAGGAGGAAAGCGTATATAGGGGTTTACGAGCCTATAGCAGAACAATAGGTAAACGTATATAGGGGCTTAGGAGCCTATAACAGGACAAGAGGTTAATGTTGAATTATTCAAAGATATATTAGCTGTCCATTTGATTTTGGAATTGTCACGTAATTTCAACTTCAATAGAAATAATTTCATTTCACCACTGTGTAATATGTAAGGCCTAACCCCTCTTCAGTGGTGTGAGGGTCAGGCCTAACCCCTCTTCAGTGGTGTGAGGGTCAGGCCTAACCCCTCTTAGCGGTGTGAGTGTCAGCCCTCACCCCTCTTAGTGGTGTGGGGGTCAGGCCTCACCCCTCTTAGTGGTGTGTGGGTCAGGCCTAACCCCTCTTAGTGGTGTGAGGGTCAGGCTTAAACCCTCTTAGCGGTGTGAGGTTCAGACCTAACCCCTCTTAGCGGTGTGAGGGTCAAGCCTCACCCTTCTTAGCGGTGTGAGGGTCAAGCCTCACCCTTCTTAGTGGTGTGAGGGTCAGGCCTCACCCCTCTTAGTAGTGTGAGGGTCAGGCCTCACCCCTCTTAGTAGTGTGAGGGTCAGGCCTCACCCCTCTTAGCGGTGTGAGGGTCAGGCCTAATCCCTCTTAGTAGTGTGAGGGTCAGGCCTAACCCCTCTTAGTGGTGTGAGGGTCAGGTCTAACCCCTCTTAGCGGTGTGGGGGTCAGGCCTAACCCTTCTTAGAGGGGTGAGGGTCAGGCCTAACCCCTCTTAGTGGTGTGAGGGTCAGGCCTAACCCCTCTTAGCGGTGTGGGGGTCAGGCCCAACCCTTCTTAGAGGGGTGAGGGTCAGGCCTAATCCCTCTTAGTGGTGTGAGGGTCAGGTCTAACCCCTCTTAGCGGTGTGGGGGTCAGGCCTAACCCTTCTTAGAGGGGTGAGGGTCAGGCCTAACCCCTCTTAGTGGTGTGAGGGTCAGGCCTAACCCCTCTTAGCGGTGTGAGGGTCAGGCCTAACCCCTCTTAGCGGTGTGGGGGTCAGGCCTAACCCCTCTTAGAGGGGTGAGGGTCAGGCCTAACCCCTCTTAGTGGTGTGAGGGTCAGGCCTAACCCCTCTTAGCGGTGTGAGGGTCAGACCTAACCCCTCTTAGCGGTGTGAGGGTCAGGCCTAACCCCTCTTAGCGGTGTGAGGGTCAGACCTAACCCCTCTTAGCGGTGTGGGGGTCAGGCCTAATCCCTCTTAGAGGTGTGAGGGTCAGGCCTAACCCCTCTTAGTGGTGTGAGGGTCAGGCCTAGCCCCTCTTAGCGGTGTGAGGGTCAGGCTTAACCCCTCTTAGCGGTGTGAGGGTCAGGCCTAACCCCTCTTAGTGGTGTGAGGGTCAGGCCTAACCCCTCTTAGAGGTGTGAGGGTCAGGCCTAACCCCTCTTAGTGGTGTGAGGGTCAGACCTAACCCCTCTTAGCGGTGTGAGGGTCAGGCTTAAACCCTCTTAGCGGTGTGAGGGTCAGACCTAACCCTTCTGTAGGAGTTTGGACAAACTCCACAATCACACAGTGTGTGGAATTTGGATGCAATCAATTGGATTTTTTTAGATGATTGCATTCATGAGATATTTCGCTAATACTACACAAAATCCTTCCAACAATTTTCGTATTTGTTCATATCAGTGTATAAACTCACCTTTCATGATGACCGTGTCACATTATTAGAACAATCCGATCAATTAATGTGTGTTTTATAGTCAATTATCCTGCCTGTTTGTATGAAATTAAGTTTCACTGGGTTTAATATTAGTACTTATTTATAAATAGACGTGCCTGATTTTCGCGAGATTAACCTTTGACCGCCACGATTTTACAGAAGTTTCACCACATAGTGATTCAGACCACCCAATCATTTTATCGTCCCCTTGGAGTTAGAAGGTGCTAAGCTGCCATTTGTAAAGTGGCAGTTTAGGACCTTCTAACTCCGAGGGGACGTTATTTGGCACCAACGCTAAAAATTGGTAAGTTTTGTTTTGGAATCATTGTTTAATTTACATATGAGGTAGACTATATTATGTATGTGCCTGTTATCTTCAATTTAGTCAACTTTAACAAATAATTGTTTGCAACAGACAGAAGTACAATCCAACAAACAGGCTTCACCATAGAGTCATTCTATATAAGGGAGATCGGGGCGCAGTGTTTCATTAATTTATTTTAGAAGTATAGTATTGTGGCGAATCTTATGAGACACAGTAATATGTTCACATTATTAAAAAATATTGGATCATTGCAACAATAATTTATAATACTGAAATTTTTTTGTAACATTTGCAGCAAAAATGTTTGGTAAATGATTAATTTCGAGCTCTATTCTAAACAATGCGGGTGTGCTGGCCACCATGAACAATACTGGTGTGCATATTACAGTAAGACTGTGACATACATTCATTTTGTCACACTGTTGAACCAACATCTAAGACGTTGGTGAAACTGGAAGATAATGCCCCGTATTTCTGAGGTAACTTATTCATATAATGCTGCGTAGAACCCGTCAACAACAACCCGCATGTGATAAAATCATAGGAATCGTGTAACGCATTGATCCAGGTCACCAGTTGTTAGTAGGGACTATATACGTAGAACAATATACACACACAACGAAAGCAAATAATGAATGAGGCAATTATTACTTTGGTGTTGAATTTGTTATTTAAACTCTTTAATTTAAAGGCTGTTTTATTCATTATAAACATGTGCTTTAATTCGGAGTTGCACAGACGCGTTATCAAGAATTATTTATTAGTCAAAGGCATCACTTGCAGCGCTACGGTTGGCCGTTAGATTTCTGATTTTGCAGTATTATAATTATGCACCATATGAGATATTTAAAAAAGTTGATTAAATAATGGTGCAAACCATCACAATAAGAACGATGTGAGTACCCGCCGTCAGATTAACTTGTATCGCATGTTTTTCGCCGATTTCTCGGTATAACTTCGGTGTTTTATGAATTAAAGTCATTTTCCTTGAATTTTAGTCACAATTCTCACTTCATGCATTCATATTTAATTAGCCTTTCAAATCATTAAATTATGAATTGAAATTTTCACCCACCTGAAGCTGTGTCTCGCTACCGCGATTTGCGACATAAAGTGAGAGAAAATTACTCATATTTGTTTTATTTTAACCCAAACATTTGCAAATCTTGATGTTCAAACACTCATTTCATTCACAATAACTGTGAGTTAACTTGATAATAGTAGTAGTAGAGTAGAAACGACTAATAGCACTTAGCGTTTTAAGGGTTAAAACGGGTGCTATATAGGGCTTTGTGTCACAAGTTAGAATTTGTGAACGTGTGTGCCAGCTAATGTCATTGGCGTCATCATGACATGTACTCTTATTTAGAGTTATATGGGGCGCATCAAAGCAAAACTCTAAATCACATTATACATAGTTTTAATAGGTCTATTTTGACGTACCGGTATGGATCGCTTTAATTAACCTCAAGCTGACAATTATTGCGTGAGCAATGTTCATTTGATTTGTGGAATGATTTATTCTAATTAAATTGTGTTTATGATAATAGGATGACATTGCATTGTAGGCCTACATTTAATTACAAACCACTCTTTCCGTGATATATGTCCGTCTGCCCGCTCTCCCGCTCTCCCCCTGCTATCTATTAATTCGAGAGAATTTAAAACAGTAAATAAAATGAATCGGGCTTTAGGCCACTTTTGGTTTACTAAATTTACTGTCTTAATAATATAGGGATATGCACTAACTGGAAATTATGGCCAAATATTTTTTTATTTTTTTTTGCGGGATTTTCAACCCGCTTTTATTATTATGGCCAAATATACTTGTTAATTCAATTTACTTATACGCAAAGTAATTTATGTTCATTTATCGATCAAAATGTAGTGTGTGATCCATTTTCATTTTAACTGTATAATACAGTAATTGGAACTGTTTTTCTAATGACTATTTTGCTAATTACTATGTTGCTAATTACATGTGTTAGGATATAGGGATTTGATTGTGTGAAAGAAATAATATGCAATGACGATGACAATAGAGTAGATTCCTCTCCGAGATAAGACAAACGTGTATTATTGTAAATGTTGCTATAAGCTATTACTGTAGCATGCAAAGATACGAATAATAATAACAGCGTATATATTATCTACGCAACCCTATGCAAACTGCAGTGAAATACTAGCTATAATAAGATAACCTGTTAATTATTGATATGGAATGCGCACCAGGGTCGGATGCAGCGACAAAACGTAATTACTGGGCGTAATTCTGAACGCCTGTCGTACGTACGATAGGCGTACGTACGATGGCGCCAGGTCCACGAATTTTTGGTACAACCATAGACTTAATCTTTATTAACTCTATGGTACAACCGGGCACATAACACAAATCCTCCATCTACACACAGACTATGCATAATTATCCTACAAGTGTTTACTCTACTTACAAAAATAATTGTAGATGGTGTTGTAAAAAAGGCAAATGACACACTATGCACTAAATTGTTCTTTAAGCCCTGAATGTGGTTGTTCTTGTGCACAACCCATTTCACAGATCACGCTTGCTGTTTATTACTCCACCATTTCGGCCATTGTTTCACATAATATATAAGTGCAGTGGCCGCCCCTGTATTGTGGATTATCATGGCACTGTGTGTCTCCGCCAGATCAATCAACCAAACAGAAAATCCCAAAAATAATGTCACGAGATACCACTTCATTCTTTGACATGTTCTAAATGTAAATGGATGGCTTGTCAGTAGCATAATGATAAGATAAAACAAAGCTGCTGCAACATTCAAGATATATCCAATAATGCAGAAAACAACAAGAAGAACCATAGACATTCTAGCCATTATGAAATAGTGTTGAAAAAAGTTCGGCTCCTCCACTTTGAAACGTGTTTTCCACTCTTCTAGCAGAGTTTTCACCTCATTTATCCGCTTTAACTGTTCATATTCCCGCAGATACTGCAAAAGACAGTATGTGATTAGAACAATATCAGGGGCAGATCCAGCATTTTAAAAGGGGGGTCGATTAAACAAAAAAAAAATGCTGTCAGACAATAATGAATTTTGTCTTCTTAGCCATTATATGAAGGCTTCACACCCTGAATTTACTAGGGAAGTACTGTGGCGCCGGCAACAGGATAGAGCACGGTTTCGCGCGTATTCCGCGAGCTATGCATAGAAATATTGATTTACTATAAAGTGAACAAAATTGAACATCATCTAGTTATCATATTTGATTTTTCCTTGGATTGTGACTGGGGACAACGGATATTTTGGCAATTTTGATCGATGTTGGGTCGATTACACCCCCCCCCCCCGACCGCCCTCTGCATCTGCTACTGATAACTACTGATTTTTTAAATTTCAACGTTTATGAAAAATATAACTTATTATTCAAAAACACCATACACAAATAGAAGAATTGCCTCTTTTAATACAATTATTTGTAAATTTAACTATATTCTATGTGATTGACTATGAACAGGAATATTCCGCATCGGCCAATATTCGATGAACACATATGTAGTAAATAAAATGAATGAGGTTTCCTGCCACCTATCCTCCTTAGTGTAATCCATACTTTTATAAATTGTAAATTCAAGCGTGCATACTTGGCATAAACATATGGTACACTACAGTGTTAAAGGTGATCTATCACCCCTTATATGGTATGAATAATAATGTCCTTATACCCAGCAAACACAAAACATTTGTATAACATTTATACAACGTCGGCACAACGTCTTCGACGTTGGTCCAACGTTGTATAAATGTTATAAAAATGTTTTGTGTTTGCTGGGTATGGGATGATTGGCTATTATGTGACCCTCTCAGATGGTCACATGTTAGCCAATCACCCCAGATGAGAAAATACTTGTGGCAACTTTGATTTATCTGTCACAAAATTATTCATACTATATAAGGGGTGATAGATCACCTTTAATCTTACCTCCTGATATACTTCTGACGCTGTATCACTCAACCATTTATCACCCACTACGGCAGAGAAAACTAAAATAGACAGATTAGTGTTTGTTGTCATGATATTGAATAATAAAACAGAGCACTCGCCGTTACTGAAGATATAGGAAGGGATGTGGGCTTCATTTTCAGCTCACTTGACCTAGAACATTTTAGAATTTAAATGGTTTGAATACAATAGGCTGTATTGTGTCTGGCGATTATATTTAATTTGATATTGCCATTCAATAAATTTACAATATTAATCAGGAATTTCACCCACTGAGTTCTGTAAGTTGTGTACCGCTACCGCGACCCACAACTTACAATGGAGAAAGTTCTGATAATTATCTCGGCTCATACGTACGTCTCTTTCGCTCATCATCTATAATTTTTCTGGCTTCAACTAACTTTTCCTCACAATTTCTTGACATCATGTTTATGCGATCAACCTGAACGTGAAGACAGAAAGTCTGGCAAAATACATGATGTTTACCCGCTTCAATCCTAGAAATCATCAGACCAGTGACTTCTCTCACGTAGGTTACCACCATGTCACGTGTCTCCAAAATATCGTTGATAAGTCCTTCATCTGGACATCGCCCCTTCAGGATAACTTTACTGATTAGTTCTATCGCCTTAAATGATCTTCGTAAGTTAATGTAATTAAGGACGCCCACCATTAAACTGTGTACATAATATAACAGTTTGCGCAGCTCATTATCTGTGAAAACACTTCTTCTGAGAGTTCTGATGAATTCACTCAGTGCATGACGTAATGATTGCCATTCCTCTTCAGAGGGTATGTCCGTCAGTATATGAGTACATAAAGCGGCTAGATCATCCATGTCCGACAAACCAATCTAGGAAAGACTAACATGTACTCTTTAAGTTTACAGTTTAATATAATCAAATATCACTATCTATATCACTATCACCAAGAATACTTAAAAAATGTATTTTGCTATCACCTTCATTTATAGTAATATCTATATAACTTCTGTCTATATGATCTATCATACCTTTATCATACATAAATATAATCTATAAAACCACTAGCTATATGCTTATCACTATGATATATTTCATATAAATAATATAAATATATATAACTTGAAGCGACAAATAATACAGAAATGGAGCATACTTAGGCCTATGATATTATGTTTCACCCACACGGTTACCTCAGTCACTTCAGTCCTCGGTATGACCAGCTAAACTCTCATACGTAGTGTGTATGCTTGTGGAATATAATATTCATGATATATTGAATTCCCAGCAAACAAGAGAAGTTGACGAAATGTTGTTTTAATGTTGGGCCAGCGTCGCAGACGGTGAATCTATATCAAAATAACGTAGTGTCGTCTTTTCTTGTTCACTGGGTTGTTGTTTGATCAGGACATGCCTGTACGCATGTCATCTGCTCAATGCTTAGGGCGGGGCTTAGGCGTATCGATTTTACAGCTTATAGGGCTTATATGTATAGTTATGATTATGCTATATCTTAGGGCTATCATTTATGCACATACTTTTAGACGATATTTCCCGTTTAAAAAAAAGCTTGGTGAGATCGATGGATAAGACCCCTTTGTATAGGGTAGTACCATGCTCGAACATAAAAACAGGTGAAAAGGCGCATATTTTCACGCTAGGCGAACTACTTGATTGGAGGTGGAGGGTGTGGTGGTGCACAGAGTAACGTCAATCAATCAATAAAACTTCCATGGCGCATATATCATCAGCGGACCGAGCTCAGAAGCCGGGCTGCTGAGGTCACGCGCCCACTTTTCAATGAAAATATGGAAAACAGCTTATTTTACGACAAAGCTCACAAATTGAAATCGTCAAAGTTATGGATGTTTATTCAAAAATATACCTGTACATTTCAGTATGATCACGTAACCATATGATTGATACATTAGAATTGACATGATGGTATTTATTCACAAACACAGGTAATATTAACACAAAAAAGCAACATAGGAGTAAACTGCCAGCAAACACATTATACCAATGCTGGTTTAATGTTGGCCCACCGTCTGCGACGGTGGGCCAACATTAAACCAACATTGGGTTGTACTCTCAATAAGCCTGAGTGAATGATAGATGAGTACTTATATAGACCATCGTGACGAGCTGTACATAACCAGTGAGTAGGCTACTGATACTGGTGAAGCATGGGAATATTACTACAATACACATACATGATTGCAGTAGGAAGCATTATAATAGGCTATGAACACATAAGGCAGTAGAAGATATATAATAACCCGGAAGTGAAAAACACTTGGCAAGTTTACTAATCTCTATAATTTTCGCCCACCTGAAGTTGCGAGACTTCAAGTAGGTGAAAAATTGAATTGTACATGTATATGTCTGCGCTTAGATGAATAAATGCTAGGCTTAAATACATAGATGAAAATCAGAATTTAGTTTAATCATTCGTCGTGATTTTTTAGAACAAACATTTATAATTGAATATACAAACACTTATGACTGAAAGATTTGCGTAAGAATGGTGATTTCGAAAACTGGACATGCACACAATGACCAGTAGTGTTTCACCTTACATTTACATGATACATTTCAGGACATTTACATTGGACAATGGCTCAGTGTGGGCTCAATATCAGACGTCGCCCCAAAAGTAAACAATTCATATAATAGTGTAACAGTTTCAAGATACTTGATACAGGGTCGTATATGCTATTTAACAAAGTGGCAGATGTGTCGAATTATTCCTAGCATGCCTTATGGCCAAATATACTTGTTAATTCAATTAACTTATACGCAAAGTAATTTATGTTCATTTATCGATCAAAATGTAGTGTGTGATCCATTTTCATTTTAACTGTATAATACAGTAATTGGAACTGTTTTTCTAATGACTATTTTGCTAATTACTATGTTTCTAATTACATGTGTTAGGATATAGGTATTTGATTGTGTGAAAGAAATAATATGCAATGACGATGACAATAGAGTAGATTCCTCTCCGAGATAAGACAAACGTGTATTATTGTAAATGTTGCTATAAGCTATTACTGTAGCATGCAATGATACGAATAATAATAACAGCGTATATATTATCTACGCAAACCTATGCAAACTGCAGTGAAATACTAGCTATAATGAGATAACCTGTTAATTATTGATATGGAATGCGCACCAGGGTCGGATGCAGGAACCAACGTAATTACTGGGCGTAATTCTGAACGCCTGTCGTACGTACGATAGGCGTACGTACGATGGCGCCAGGTCCACGAATTTGAACACAATACGTCCATCACAAACGATACGACTCTTTGGTACCACCATAGAGTTAATCTTTATTAACTCTATGGTACAACCGGGCACATAACACAAATCCTCCATCTACGCACAGACTATGCATAATTATCCTACAAGTGTTTACTCTACTTACAAAAATAATTGTAGATGGTGTTGTAAAAAAGGCAAATGACACACTATACACTAAATTGTTCTTTAAGCCTTGAATGTGGTTGTTCTTGTGCACAACCCATTTCACAGATCACGCTTGCTGTTTATTACTCCACCATTTTGGCCATTGTTTCACATAATATATAAGTGCAGTGGCCGCCCCTGTATTGTGGATTATCATGGCACTGTGTGTCTCCGCCAGACCAATCAACCAAACAGAAAATCCAAAAAATAATGTCACGAGATACCACTTCATTCTTTGACATGTTCTAAATGTAAATGGATGGCTTGTCAGTAGCATAATGATAAGATAAAACAAAGCTGCTGCAACATTCAAGATATATCCAATAATGTAGAAAACAACAAGAAGAACCATAGACATTCTAGCCATTATGAAATAGTGTTGAAAAAAATTCGGTTCCTCCACTTTGAAGCGTGTTTTCCACTCTTCTAGCAGATCAGTTTTCACCTCATTTATCCGCTTTAGCTGTTCATATTCCCGCAGATACTGCAAAAGACAGTATGTGATTAGAACAATATCAGGGCAGATCCAGCATTTTAAAAGGGGGGTCGATTAAACAAAAAAAAATGCTGTCAGACAATAATGAATTTTGTCTTCTTAGCCATTATATGAAGGCTTCACACCCTGAATTTACTGGAGAAGTACTGTGGCGCCGGCAACAGGATAGAGCACGGTTTCGCCCGTATTCCGCGAGCTATGCATAGTAATATTGATTTACTATAAAGTGAACAAAATTGAACATCATCTAGTTATCATATTTGATTTTTCCTTGGATTGTGACTGGGGACAACGGATATTTTGGCAATTTTGATCGATGTTGGGTCGATTACACCCCCCCCCCCTCTGTATCTGCTACTGATAAATACTGATTTTTTTAATTTCAACGTTTACGAGAAATATAACTTATTATTCAAAAACACCATACACAAATAGAAGAATTGCCTCTTTTAATACAATTATTTGTAAATTTAACTATATTCTATGTGATTGACTATGAACAGGAATATTCCGCATCGGCCAATATTCGATGAACACATATGTAGTAAATAAAATGAATGAGGTTTTCTGCCACCTATCCTCCTTAGTGTAATCCATACTTTTATAAATGGTAAATTCAAGCGTGCATACTTGGCATAAACATATGGTACACTACAGTGTTAAAAATGATCTATCACCCCTTATATGGTATGAATAATAATGTCCTTATACCCAGCAAACACAAAACATTTGTATAACATTTATACAACGTCGGTCCAACGTCTTCGACGTTGGTCCAACGTTGTATAAATGTTATAAAAATGTTTTGTGTTTGCTGGGTATGGGGTGATTGGCTATTATGTGACCCTCTCAGATGGTCACATGATAGCCAATCACCCCATATGAGAAAACACTTGTGGCAACTTTGCTTTATCTGTCACAAAATTATTCATACTATATAAGGGGTGATAGATCACCTTTAATCTTACCTCCTGATATACTTCTGACGCTGTATCATACAACCATTTAACACCCACTACGGCAGAGAAAACTAAAATAGACAGATTAGTGTTTGTTGTCATGATATTGAATAATAAAACAGAGCACTCGCCGTTACTGAAGATATAGGAAGGGATGTGGGCTTCATTTTCAGCTCACTTGACCTAGAACATTTCAGAATTTAAATGGTTTGAATACAATAGGCTGTATTGTGTCTGGCGATTATATTTAATTTGATATTGCCATTCAATAAATTTACAATATTAATCAGGAATTTTACCCACTGAGTTCTGTAAGTTGTGTACCGCTACCGCGACCCACAACTTACAATGGAGAAAGTTCTGATAATTATCTCGGCTCATACGTACGTTTCTTTCGCTCATCATCTATAATTTTTCTGGCTTCAACTAACTTTTCCTCACAATTTCTTGACATCATGTTTATGCGATCAACCTGAACGTGAAGACAGAAAGTCTGCCAAAATCCATGATGTTTACGCGCTTCAAACCAAGTAATCATCAGACCAGTGACTTCTCTCACGTAGGTGGGCGGGGGCCCTAGGGTAGTGGTTAGCACCGCTGCCTTTCACGCCAGAGTCCGGGGTTCGGTTCCCGGTCTCGGCGGTTTGAAAGAAACAAAATTGTTTCTTCCCCATCCACGTGTGAAAGTTAGTATTGTGGGGAGCCTCCGTGACCGAGAGGTAGCGTGCTCGGCCTCAGACCGCCAGGGCTCGAATTTCGAATCCTGTGTCTGGAGGACAGTATCATCTCAATCATCTCACCATCCTCAGGAGGTTCTCCTGGCCCAGTTTAGCCTATATGTGCACAAAGGTGGCCTAAAGCCCGATTCATTTTTCTCTCACGTAGGTTACCACCATGTCACGTGTCTCCAAAATATCGTTGATAAGTCCTTCATCTGGACATCGCCCCTTCAGGATAACTTTACTGATTAGTTCTATCGCCTTAAATGATCTTCGTAAGTTAATGTAATTAAGGACGCCCACCATTAAACTGTGTACATAATATAACAGTTTGCGCAGCTCATTATCTGTGAAAACACTTCTTCTGAGAGTTCTTATGAATTCACTCAGTGCATGACGTAATGATTGCCATTCCTCTTCAGAGGGTATGTCCGTCAGTATATGAGTACATAAAGCGGCTAGATCATCCATGTCCGACAAATCAATCTAGGAAAGACTAACATGTACTCTTTAAGTTTACAGTTTTATATAATCAAATATCACTATCTATATCACTATCACCAAGAATACATAAAAAATGTATTTTGCTATCACCTTCATTTATAGTAATATCTATATAACTTCTGTCTATATGATCTATCATACCTTTATCATACATAAATATAATCTATAAAACCACTAGCTATATGCTTATCACTATGATATATTTCATATAAATAATATAAATATATATAACTTGAAGCGACAAATAATACAGGAATGGCGCATACTTAGGCCTATGATATTATGTTTCACCCACACGGTTACCTCAGACACTTCAGTCCTCGGTATGACCAGCTAAACTCTCATACGTAGTGTGTATGCTTGTGGAATATAATATTCATGATATATTGAATTCCCAGCAAACAAGAGAAGTTGACGAAATGTTGTTTTAATGTTGGGCCAGCGTCGCAGACGGTGAATCTATATCAAAATAACGTAGGGTCGTTTTTTCTTGTTCACTGGGTTGTTGTTTGATCAGGACATGCCTCTACGCATGTCGTCTGCTCAATGCTTAGGGCGGGGCTTAGGCGTATCGATTTTACAGCTTATAGGGCTTATATGTATAGTTATGATTATGCTATATCTTATTTATGCACATACTTTTAGACGATATTTCCTGTTTAAAAAAATATGCTTGGTGAGATCGATGGATAAGACCCCTTTGTATAGGGTAGTACCATGCTCGAACATAAAAACAGGTGAAAAGGCGCATAATTTCACGCTAGGCGAACTACTTGATTGGAGGTGGAGGATGTGGTGGTGCACAGAGTAACGTCAATCAATCAATAAAACTTCCATGGCGCATATATCATCAGCGGACCGAGCTCAGAAGCGCACAAATCCTTAGCGTGATCATGTAGCATAATCTAGGCCAAGACACGTTCGTCAACAGGGAGCCGGGCTGCTGAGGTCTCGCGCCCACTTTTCAATGAAAATATGGAAAACAGCTTATTTTACGACAAAGCTCACAAATTGAAATCGTCAAAGTTATGGATGTTTATTCAAAAATATACTTGTACATTTCAGTATGATCAAGTAACCATATGATTGATACATTAGAATTGACATGATGGGTATTTATTCACAAACACAGGTAATATTAACACAAAAAGACAACATAGGAGTAAACTGCCAGCAAACACATTATACCAATGCTGGTTTATTGTTGGCCCACCGTCTGCGACGGTGGGCCAACATTAAACCAACATTGGGTTGTACTCTCGATAAGCCTGAGTAAATGATAGATGAGTACTTATATAGACCATCGTGACGAGCTGTACCTAACCAGTGAGTAGGCTACTGATACTGGTGAAGCATGGGAATATTACTACAATACACATACATGATTGCAGTAGGAAGCATTATAATAGGCTATGAACACATAAGGCAGTAGAAAATATATAATAACCCGGAAGTGAAAAACACTTGGCAAGTTTACTAATCTCTATAGTTTTCACCCACTTGAAGTTGCGAGACTTCAAGTAGGTGAAAATTTAAATTGTACATGTATATGTCTGCGCTTAAATGAATAAATGCTAGGCTTAAATACATAGATCAAAATCAGAATTTAGTTTAATCATTCGTCGTGATTTTTAGAACAAAGTTAGACGGTTGATTAGTGACTGCAGCGTGATCACTGTCAGTCTAGCATGCTGTGGGTAAATTATTCACTGCTGAGTTTATAGTCACTGTCACTGTCAATGCTGGCAGTTCTTGACATTCTAGTTACTATCACTGTCAATGCTGGCAGTTCTTGACATTCTAGTCACTGTCACTATCACTGTCGATGTTGGCAGTTCTTGACATTCTAGTCACTGTCACTGTCAATGCTGGCAGTTCTTGACATTCTAGTCACTGTCACTGTCAATGCTGGCAGTTATTGACATTCTAGTCACTGTCACTGTCAATGCTAGCAGTTCTTGACATTCTAGTCACTGTCACTATCAATGCTGGCAGTTATTGACATTCTAGTCACTGTCAATGCTGGCAGTTATTGACATTCTAGTCACTATCACTGTCAATGCTGGCAGTTTTTGACATTCTAGTTACTATCACTGTCAATGCTGGCAGTTCTTGACATTCTAGTCACTGTCACTGTCAATGCTGGCAGTTCTTGACATTCTAGTCACTGTCACTGTCAATGCTGGCAGTTATTGACACTCTAGTCACTGTCACTGTCAATGATAGCAGGTCTTTTAGCGCCTCTTTTAATGGGGACATGATCATCTACATCAGAGTCGTCAGATCCAATAGGCTGAGTGAGGAGTGTGGCCGGGAAAGATCCTGGTCACAGTGAAAAATAATTATTAACTTCAAAACAAATACCTCAACTATGATAATATGTTAAAAAGACGCTACAGGCGTCTTGTTTTAAATGGGTAGCTATAATGTGCTAATAATGTTTTTATAAATGTAAACCATTCATAGGCCTATGCGACGCTAGCAGATCAATGATCTTGTCAACATAGAAAAACGTGGAAGCCTAACTCACAGTGAAAAATAATTATTAACTTCAAAACAAATACCTCAACTATGATAATATGTTAAAAAGACGCTACAGGCGTCTTGTTTTAAATGGGTAGCTATAGTGTGCTAATAATTTTTTTTATAAATGTAAACCATTCATAGGCCTATGCGACGCTAGCAGATCAATGATCTTGTCAACATAGAAACACGTGGAAGCCTGACATGATGACACTTTTCCCTACTCTTCGCTGGCGTGTTCAACTGCCATTCAAGGTTCAAAAATGTCGAAATACACACCAAAAAGACATTTTTTGAAGGCTCCACCCACCCTTTACTTCCTTGGAACGAAATATATACCTGCACTCTCTAGTTTCTACCTAACATTACGACACGCCACATCACGTTACGTTACTTTACTTAAATTAAATTAATTAATTAATTCATTCATTCATTCATTCATTCATTCATTCATTCATTCATTCATTCATTCATTCATTCATTCACTCACTCACTCACTCACTCACTCACTCACTCACTCACTCACTCACTCACTCACTCACTCACTCACTCAGATACAGATTATTAAAATTTATGTAACTGTATCTGTTGTAATGAATTTCAATGCCTCCCACTGCATCGTGCACGCTCCGCCAATGCATGATCACTATTATGCATTTATCTGAATAGCCAGCGGCCGGCCTACCCTAGCTGCACAGTATCTTCTAAAAAATTTGGGCATAGCTGCTCGCAGAAAATCAGATTTCTGCTCATAAATTGACAAGTGTCAGAACACGGATAAAAATTACAAGTCCATGCGTAATTAAAATTTTTTTTTTTATTTAAAATCGCCCTTTTTACATGTATACTGCATGGGTATTTCTATAAATTTTCATTCACATTGAGATGTGATTTGTTTCTGTAAATACCAAATCAATATGAATGAATATGAAGAGAAATATCCTGTGATGAAAGGGTTAAGGCACATTTATGACACATTTATCCCTACACTACACTTGTGCATCTCACTGGCTATCAGGGGTTGAAAACATCTTAAAGTGAATTTCACCATAGTATAATTCACGACAAGCTGTGAATTTCTACTTCAATTTCTAACTCACAGTGAAAGATAATTATTAACTTCAAAACTAATACCTCAACTATGATAATATGTCAAAAAGACGCTACAGGCGTCTTGTTTTAAATGGGTAGCTATAATGTGCTAATAATGTTTTTATAAATGTAAACCATTCATAGGCCTATGCGACGCTAGCAGATCAATGATCTTGTCAACATAGAAAAACGTGGAAGCCTAACTCACAGTGAAAAATAATTATTAACTTCAAAACAAATACCTCAACTATGATAATATGTTAAAAAGACGCTACAGGCGTCTTGTTTTAAATGGGTAGCTATAATGTGCTAATAATGTTTTTATAAATGTAAACCATTCATAGGCCTATGCGACGCTAGCAGATCAATGATCTTGTCAACATAGAAAAACGTGGAAGCCTAACTCACAGTGAAAAATAATTATTAACTTCAAAACAAATACCTCAACTATGATAATATGTTAAAAAGACGCTACAGGCGTCTTGTTTTAAATGGGTAGCTATAGTGTGCTAATAATTTTTTTTATAAATGTAAACCATTCATAGGCCTATGCGACGCTAGCAGATCAATGATCTTGTCAACATAGAAACACGTGGAAGCCTGACATGATGACACTTTTCCCTACTCTTCGCTGGCGTGTTCAACTGCCATTCAAGGTTCAAAAATGTCGAAATACACACCAAAAAGACATTTTTTGAAGGCTCCACCCACCCTTTACTTCCTTGGAACGAAATATATACCTGCACTCTCTAGTTTCTACCTAACATTACGACACGCCACATCACGTTACGTTACTTTACTTAAATTAAATTAATTAATTAATTCATTCATTCATTCATTCATTCATTCATTCATTCATTCATTCATTCATTCATTCATTCACTCACTCACTCACTCACTCACTCACTCACTCACTCACTCACTCACTCACTCACTCACTCAGATACAGATTATTAAAATTTATGTAACTGTATCTGTTGTAATGAATTTCAATGCCTCCCACTGCATCGTGCACGCTCCGCCAATGCATGATCACTATTATGCATTTATCTGAATAGCCAGCGGCCGGCCTACCCTAGCTGCACAGTATCTTCTAAAAAATTTGGGCATAGCTGCTCGCAGAAAATCAGATTTCTGCTCATAAATTGACAAGTGTCAGAACACGGATAAAAATTACAAGTCCATGCGTAATTAAAATTTTTTTTTTTATTTAAAATCGCCCTTTTTACATGTATACTGCATGGGTATTTCTATAAATTTTCATTCACATTGAGATGTGATTTGTTTCTGTAAATACCAAATCAATATGAATGAATATGAAGAGAAATATCCTGTGATGAAAGGGTTAAGGCACATTTATGACACATTTATCCCTACACTACACTTGTGCATCTCACTGGCTATCAGGGGTTGAAAACATCTTAAAGTGAATTTCACCATAGTATAATTCACGACAAGCTGTGAATTTCTACTTCAATTTCTAACTCACAGTGAAAGATAATTATTAACTTCAAAACTAATACCTCAACTATGATAATATGTCAAAAAGACGCTACAGGCGTCTTGTTTTAAATGGGTAGCTATAATGTGCTAATAATGTTTTTATAAATGTAAACCATTCATAGGCCTATGCGACGCTAGCAGATCAATGATCTTGTCAACATAGAAAAACGTGGAAGCCTAACTCACAGTGAAAAATAATTATTAACTTCAAAACAAATACCTCAACTATGATAATATGTTAAAAAGACGCTACAGGCGTCTTGTTTTAAATGGGTAGCTATAATGTGCTAATAATGTTTTTATAAATGTAAACCATTCATAGGCCTATGCGACGCTAGCAGATCAATGATCTTGTCAACATAGAAAAACGTGGAAGCCTAACTCACAGTGAAAAATAATTATTAACTTCAAAACAAATACCTCAACTATGATAATATGTTAAAAAGACGCTACAGGCGTCTTGTTTTAAATGGGTAGCTATAGTGTGCTAATAATTTTTTTTATAAATGTAAACCATTCATAGGCCTATGCGACGCTAGCAGATCAATGATCTTGTCAACATAGAAACACGTGGAAGCCTGACATGATGACACTTTTCCCTACTCTTCGCTGGCGTGTTCAACTGCCATTCAAGGTTCAAAAATGTCGAAATACACACCAAAAAGACATTTTTTGAAGGCTCCACCCACCCTTTACTTCCTTGGAACGAAATATATACCTGCACTCTCTAGTTTCTACCTAACATTACGACACGCCACATCACGTTACGTTACTTTACTTAAATTAAATTAATTAATTAATTCATTCATTCATTCATTCATTCATTCATTCATTCATTCATTCATTCATTCATTCATTCACTCACTCACTCACTCACTCACTCACTCACTCACTCACTCACTCACTCACTCACTCAGATACAGATTATTAAAATTTATGTAACTGTATCTGTTGTAATGAATTTCAATGCCTCCCACTGCATCGTGCACGCTCCGCCAATGCATGATCACTATTATGCATTTATCTGAATAGCCAGCGGCCGGCCTACCCTAGCTGCACAGTATCTTCTAAAAAATTTGGGCATAGCTGCTCGCAGAAAATCAGATTTCTGCTCATAAATTGACAAGTGTCAGAACACGGATAAAAATTACAAGTCCATGCGTAATTAAAATTTTTTTTTTTATTTAAAATCGCCCTTTTTACATGTATACTGCATGGGTATTTCTATAAATTTTCATTCACATTGAGATGTGATTTGTTTCTGTAAATACCAAATCAATATGAATGAATATGAAGAGAAATATCCTGTGATGAAAGGGTTAAGGCACATTTATGACACATTTATCCCTACACTACACTTGTGCATCTCACTGGCTATCAGGGGTTGAAAACATCTTAAAGTGAATTTCACCATAGTATAATTCACGACAAGCTGTGAATTTCTACTTCAATTTCTAACTCACAGTGAAAGATAATTATTAACTTCAAAACTAATACCTCAACTATGATAATATGTCAAAAAGACGCTACAGGCGTCTTGTTTTAAATGGGTAGCTATAATGTGCTAATAATGTTTTTATAAATGTAAACCATTCATAGGCCTATGCGACGCTAGCAGATCAATGATCTTGTCAACATAGAAAAACGTGGAAGCCTAACTCACAGTGAAAAATAATTATTAACTTCAAAACAAATACCTCAACTATGATAATATGTTAAAAAGACGCTACAGGCGTCTTGTTTTAAATGGGTAGCTATAATGTGCTAATAATGTTTTTATAAATGTAAACCATTCATAGGCCTATGCGACGCTAGCAGATCAATGATCTTGTCAACATAGAAAAACGTGGAAGCCTAACTCACAGTGAAAAATAATTATTAACTTCAAAACAAATACCTCAACTATGATAATATGTTAAAAAGACGCTACAGGCGTCTTGTTTTAAATGGGTAGCTATAGTGTGCTAATAATTTTTTTTATAAATGTAAACCATTCATAGGCCTATGCGACGCTAGCAGATCAATGATCTTGTCAACATAGAAACACGTGGAAGCCTGACATGATGACACTTTTCCCTACTCTTCGCTGGCGTGTTCAACTGCCATTCAAGGTTCAAAAATGTCGAAATACACACCAAAAAGACATTTTTTGAAGGCTCCACCCACCCTTTACTTCCTTGGAACGAAATATATACCTGCACTCTCTAGTTTCTACCTAACATTACGACACGCCACATCACGTTACGTTACTTTACTTAAATTAAATTAATTAATTAATTCATTCATTCATTCATTCATTCATTCATTCATTCATTCATTCATTCATTCATTCATTCACTCACTCACTCACTCACTCACTCACTCACTCACTCACTCACTCACTCACTCACTCACTCAGATACAGATTATTAAAATTTATGTAACTGTATCTGTTGTAATGAATTTCAATGCCTCCCACTGCATCGTGCACGCTCCGCCAATGCATGATCACTATTATGCATTTATCTGAATAGCCAGCGGCCGGCCTACCCTAGCTGCACAGTATCTTCTAAAAAATTTGGGCATAGCTGCTCGCAGAAAATCAGATTTCTGCTCATAAATTGACAAGTGTCAGAACACGGATAAAAATTACAAGTCCATGCGTAATTAAAATTTTTTTTTTTATTTAAAATCGCCCTTTTTACATGTATACTGCATGGGTATTTCTATAAATTTTCATTCACATTGAGATGTGATTTGTTTCTGTAAATACCAAATCAATATGAATGAATATGAAGAGAAATATCCTGTGATGAAAGGGTTAAGGCACATTTATGACACATTTATCCCTACACTACACTTGTGCATCTCACTGGCTATCAGGGGTTGAAAACATCTTAAAGTGAATTTCACCATAGTATAATTCACGACAAGCTGTGAATTTCTACTTCAATTTCTAACTCACAGTGAAAGATAATTATTAACTTCAAAACTAATACCTCAACTATGATAATATGTCAAAAAGACGCTACAGGCGTCTTGTTTTAAATGGGTAGCTATAATGTGCTAATAATGTTTTTATAAATGTAAACCATTCATAGGCCTATGCGACGCTAGCAGATCAATGATCTTGTCAACATAGAAAAACGTGGAAGCCTAACTCACAGTGAAAAATAATTATTAACTTCAAAACAAATACCTCAACTATGATAATATGTTAAAAAGACGCTACAGGCGTCTTGTTTTAAATGGGTAGCTATAATGTGCTAATAATGTTTTTATAAATGTAAACCATTCATAGGCCTATGCGACGCTAGCAGATCAATGATCTTGTCAACATAGAAAAACGTGGAAGCCTAACTCACAGTGAAAAATAATTATTAACTTCAAAACAAATACCTCAACTATGATAATATGTTAAAAAGACGCTACAGGCGTCTTGTTTTAAATGGGTAGCTATAGTGTGCTAATAATTTTTTTTATAAATGTAAACCATTCATAGGCCTATGCGACGCTAGCAGATCAATGATCTTGTCAACATAGAAACACGTGGAAGCCTGACATGATGACACTTTTCCCTACTCTTCGCTGGCGTGTTCAACTGCCATTCAAGGTTCAAAAATGTCGAAATACACACCAAAAAGACATTTTTTGAAGGCTCCACCCACCCTTTACTTCCTTGGAACGAAATATATACCTGCACTCTCTAGTTTCTACCTAACATTACGACACGCCACATCACGTTACGTTACTTTACTTAAATTAAATTAATTAATTAATTCATTCATTCATTCATTCATTCATTCATTCATTCATTCATTCATTCATTCATTCATTCACTCACTCACTCACTCACTCACTCACTCACTCACTCACTCACTCACTCACTCACTCACTCACTCAGATACAGATTATTAAAATTTATGTAACTGTATCTGTTGTAATGAATTTCAATGCCTCCCACTGCATCGTGCACGCTCCGCCAATGCATGATCACTATTATGCATTTATCTGAATAGCCAGCGGCCGGCCTACCCTAGCTGCACAGTATCTTCTAAAAAATTTGGGCATAGCTGCTCGCAGAAAATCAGATTTCTGCTCATAAATTGACAAGTGTCAGAACACGGATAAAAATTACAAGTCCATGCGTAATTAAAATTTTTTTTTTTATTTAAAATCGCCCTTTTTACATGTATACTGCATGGGTATTTCTATAAATTTTCATTCACATTGAGATGTGATTTGTTTCTGTAAATACCAAATCAATATGAATGAATATGAAGAGAAATATCCTGTGATGAAAGGGTTAAGGCACATTTATGACACATTTATCCCTACACTACACTTGTGCATCTCACTGGCTATCAGGGGTTGAAAACATCTTAAAGTGAATTTCACCATAGTATAATTCACGACAAGCTGTGAATTTCTACTTCAATTTCTAACTCACAGTGAAAGATAATTATTAACTTCAAAACTAATACCTCAACTATGATAATATGTCAAAAAGACGCTACAGGCGTCTTGTTTTAAATGGGTAGCTATAATGTGCTAATAATGTTTTTATAAATGTAAACCATTCATAGGCCTATGCGACGCTAGCAGATCAATGATCTTGTCAACATAGAAAAACGTGGAAGCCTAACTCACAGTGAAAAATAATTATTAACTTCAAAACAAATACCTCAACTATGATAATATGTTAAAAAGACGCTACAGGCGTCTTGTTTTAAATGGGTAGCTATAATGTGCTAATAATGTTTTTATAAATGTAAACCATTCATAGGCCTATGCGACGCTAGCAGATCAATGATCTTGTCAACATAGAAAAACGTGGAAGCCTAACTCACAGTGAAAAATAATTATTAACTTCAAAACAAATACCTCAACTATGATAATATGTTAAAAAGACGCTACAGGCGTCTTGTTTTAAATGGGTAGCTATAGTGTGCTAATAATTTTTTTTATAAATGTAAACCATTCATAGGCCTATGCGACGCTAGCAGATCAATGATCTTGTCAACATAGAAACACGTGGAAGCCTGACATGATGACACTTTTCCCTACTCTTCGCTGGCGTGTTCAACTGCCATTCAAGGTTCAAAAATGTCGAAATACACACCAAAAAGACATTTTTTGAAGGCTCCACCCACCCTTTACTTCCTTGGAACGAAATATATACCTGCACTCTCTAGTTTCTACCTAACATTACGACACGCCACATCACGTTACGTTACTTTACTTAAATTAAATTAATTAATTAATTCATTCATTCATTCATTCATTCATTCATTCATTCATTCATTCATTCATTCATTCATTCACTCACTCACTCACTCACTCACTCACTCACTCACTCACTCACTCACTCACTCACTCACTCACTCAGATACAGATTATTAAAATTTATGTAACTGTATCTGTTGTAATGAATTTCAATGCCTCCCACTGCATCGTGCACGCTCCGCCAATGCATGATCACTATTATGCATTTATCTGAATAGCCAGCGGCCGGCCTACCCTAGCTGCACAGTATCTTCTAAAAAATTTGGGCATAGCTGCTCGCAGAAAATCAGATTTCTGCTCATAAATTGACAAGTGTCAGAACACGGATAAAAATTACAAGTCCATGCGTAATTAAAATTTTTTTTTTTATTTAAAATCGCCCTTTTTACATGTATACTGCATGGGTATTTCTATAAATTTTCATTCACATTGAGATGTGATTTGTTTCTGTAAATACCAAATCAATATGAATGAATATGAAGAGAAATATCCTGTGATGAAAGGGTTAAGGCACATTTATGACACATTTATCCCTACACTACACTTGTGCATCTCACTGGCTATCAGGGGTTGAAAACATCTTAAAGTGAATTTCACCATAGTATAATTCACGACAAGCTGTGAATTTCTACTTCAATTTCTAACTCACAGTGAAAGATAATTATTAACTTCAAAACTAATACCTCAACTATGATAATATGTCAAAAAGACGCTACAGGCGTCTTGTTTTAAATGGGTAGCTATAATGTGCTAATAATGTTTTTATAAATGTAAACCATTCATAGGCCTATGCGACGCTAGCAGATCAATGATCTTGTCAACATAGAAAAACGTGGAAGCCTAACTCACAGTGAAAAATAATTATTAACTTCAAAACAAATACCTCAACTATGATAATATGTTAAAAAGACGCTACAGGCGTCTTGTTTTAAATGGGTAGCTATAATGTGCTAATAATGTTTTTATAAATGTAAACCATTCATAGGCCTATGCGACGCTAGCAGATCAATGATCTTGTCAACATAGAAAAACGTGGAAGCCTAACTCACAGTGAAAAATAATTATTAACTTCAAAACAAATACCTCAACTATGATAATATGTTAAAAAGACGCTACAGGCGTCTTGTTTTAAATGGGTAGCTATAGTGTGCTAATAATTTTTTTTATAAATGTAAACCATTCATAGGCCTATGCGACGCTAGCAGATCAATGATCTTGTCAACATAGAAACACGTGGAAGCCTGACATGATGACACTTTTCCCTACTCTTCGCTGGCGTGTTCAACTGCCATTCAAGGTTCAAAAATGTCGAAATACACACCAAAAAGACATTTTTTGAAGGCTCCACCCACCCTTTACTTCCTTGGAACGAAATATATACCTGCACTCTCTAGTCAGTAGCCACCCCCTAAGTCTGAGGACCTGTGCATATAGTATTTTCTGTCGTTGTTTTAATCTGCATGATCTAGGGTGGCAGGCTTAGATTTAATGCTAAGTAGGTCATATTATAATATTACTACACATAGTCTGTCATATTTATTTAGCGCGTCAAAACACAAAAGGCCTAACATGTTAACGGAGATTTAGGGAAATCAGTGTTTTATTATATAGGCCTATTGATGTCAATCAGTCTGATCACCAAGTGACCCAGATATCACTACGCTGTACTGTAGCCCACTGAAGACATAATGTATGCAGACACGTGTTAGGGGGGCAAACAGCTAGCTGTTTTTGTGTAGGCCACCTCTTCCTTTTAGCAACATTTCTTAAAAAATGTGTAATGATATGACATAAATAATGTATATGGTTGAGATAAAGTGTGTATATATGTCCAACGTCTGAGAGCAAATCGTGTTTGACATATCGGCACACATACTGATACATCCCCTGCGTGTACACTATAAGTTTATGTATGCCTATAGGGTACACGTAGGCTAATATCAACCAACAGAACGTTTCTTGAGATCTATCTCCAAATATAGCTGACCAATATTGATCGATTGAACTCTATTTTGCTAAGTCATATTCTGCAGTAATTCTAGCCTACGCAGCAAGTCAGTTGGAAGTAAGGGCTTAACAGAAGTTTAAGCAGTTACACAACTTTTTTGTGTAGGCCACAGTAATTATATTCTAATACAATAGCCTACTAGTCAACACTAATTATTTTAATTTTTCAATATAGTGCGCCTACCCGATAAAGGGGACTACAAAATATCGACTTTAGCAAAACATTGAAGCTGTCATGTTCAAGTTCAATGAATCATGTTGATGTGTCTAAGCCATACGTGTTCAAGTTTTTTATATATTTTGTTTGAAAATTATTGTACATTCAAATTCTCAACAAATGGAAAAAGACGTTATTGATACTGCAGTGTAAAAGTATAGTTCAGTGTTTAGTGTCAATTTGCGTTATCAGTCTACACTTGCTTTGTAATTATTATTGACATAGATTTTATCAATATTGGAGCATTACGTTACAACGTAGCCATGGTTCTGAAAGGGTGTATCTGCCACTCTGTAAGGTGGTAGATACAGCCTTTATATCCAAGGGGACGACAATTTGAATTTATAAAGTATGCCTACCTCTGTTTCATGCATTTCAAGATCTCTGTTTTGATAATGTTGATTAGGGTGAAGTTGCAGACCGATAATAAATGTCTGATGTAGGCTACCTCTGAAAGTATATAGGCTGAGTATAAAAAACAAAGTAGATATTACTAATAAGCCGTATAACGTTAATATTATATTATAAATAAATGTATATGAACAGTATATGTACCTTCTCTGTGTCACTTGAAGTTATGTTTCGCTACCGCGAACTATAACTTCATGCGACTGAAAATTTGTGTTATTTATGGAACTTAAGTCCCAACATATATCAGTGTTTAACTTTGCAAGCATTTTTTACTATTAACAACTGGTTATACAGGTAGGGCCTACCAATACAAACACAGAATGTCTACTGTAGTCGACATCCGTGTTCTAAGAGTTAATAAATTTAGCCTATTTAGACATATAAATACACATATTATGTAAATGTGTTCCTTTTCTGTGATATCCAGTGGACTCCGTGTTCACTTCATGGATCTATTGAACGTGGTAACGGCCGATACACTGAATATACAACAAAAATAATGGGGTGAAGTTGCGCAGTCACAATACGTGTCTGATGTGAAAAGTCAGAATATGAACAAAAAGTAGATATAATTATTACTACGTAGCCACATAACTTAATTATTATGATATATATAAATGTATAGGCAAAATATAATTACTTTTTCTACGATATTATCTGTTGTTGATTCGGATTGTTTTTCACTCTGAGAGTCCTTCAAGCTTATATTTCGTTCTAAAAAGTAAAACAATCGGTACGTGGTGTATCGTAATCTCATGCGTTTATAAATATATAATATTTCTAGGCATTAATAACATATATATAATATTTAAACCTATTTCTGTACTTGTGATGGTTATTATGATAATTATTGCTATAATATATCATATTTATTGAGGTGTAACCCTTACAAATCAGTATTTTGTGTATGGATAATAATAAACATGGTATAAAAGCAGTTTAAAATGTAAATGTTCACCTTTTGTATTTGCAGTATCTTTTTCTGATATTGCTGGTTGGTGTGTGAATTATGTAGACAAAATGGCATTTATCAACTTATGGAAAATAGACTTGAAATCTACATATATAATTTGTTCACCTTTCCCCTTCTTATATCACATTTACTTTTTTCGCCCAGTCGATTTCATATTCACCATGTTCACGTTCTTCATGGATATATTGAGCCCCGTAACCATGGTAACAGCCGATCCACTGTGAGTTTAAAACCAAAAATATTTGTTCAGTTTGTCACCTATTTTTCATTCACATCAAGTTGGAAATTGCGTTAGCAACTCGAGCTTGATGTGGATGAAAAATACTTATAGTGCAGGATAATGAACAACGCAATAAATATATTATAACATATTAACTCTTTAAATGCCAAGTCATGTGTATCAAATTAAACAAATATGAGTCATTTACACCAACTTGCAATTGTATCTCGCAACCGCGAACCACAAGTGGGTAAAAATGCTCCCTACCCTGCATAGAATCTTCAAAAAAATTGAGCAGAGCTGCTCGCAGGAAACCAGTGTTTTTCTCATATTTTGACAAGTGTCAGATCTGGTGTGAATACGGATGAAAAGTCCAAGTCAACAGATGATGGACATAATGAATTTCATCCACATTCGCCAACCTGTTTCATTCATAGGTATTTCTACACATTTACATTCAACTTGAGCTGTGAATTTGCTCTGTAAATTCCAATTTAATATGAATGAATATGAAGAGAAATACTCAGTGTTCAAAGGGTTAATGCAATTTGACACATGTACCCCTGCACTACACTTGTGCATTTCACTGACCACCAGGGCTAAAAACTACTTAAATGCATCATATTATAATTCACTTCAAGATGCGAAGCGCTTGTTCAATTTCTAACTCACAGTGAATGATAATTATTAGGTTCAAAACAAATATGTTCACTTCATGGATGTATTGAACGTGGTGACCATGGTAACGTCCGATACAATGAATAAACAACACAAATAATGGAGTGAAGTTGCGCAGTAACCAAATGTGTCTGGTGTAAAAAATCAGAATATGAACAAAAAATATATATTACCATGACTACTACCCAGCCGTGCAAAGGCAAAATACAGTATCTGCTTACTTTACAAGTAATCAGATACTGCCTTTGCAGAGCATTAAGTAACCACACAGCTTATTAAGATATAAGTGATTTATATCATATAAATTATTATGATATAAATAAATGTATAGGCAAAATATAATTACTTTTTCTATGACATTATCTGTTTTTCACTCTGAGATTGTTCTTCAAGCTTAGATTTCGTTCTAAAAGTAAATAGATCATAATCACATGCGTTTATAAATTTAAAATATATCTAGGCATTGATATTAAATATATAATATTTAAACCTGTTTCTGTACTTGTGATCGTTATTATGATAATCATGGTTATAATATATAATATCATAATTATTGAGGTGTAACTTTTACAAATCAGTACTAGTTGTATGTATAATGATAAACATGGTAGAAGAGATGTATACAATGTAAATGTTCACCTTTTGTGTTTGTGCAAGGATTCCTTGGTTTGTGGCATTTTCTTCAAGTATTGCTGGTTGATGCTTGAAGTTATGTAGACCAAATGGCTGAGTTGTCATGTATAAACTTACGGAAAATAGACACCCTCTTTCATAATAATATGTTTATTACAATATTAGGATCAAATGACGTAGGAGGTGGGCCTAACTGCTGTATGTATTGGTTTTGAAATGATTGTAAGGTAATCACTACAAGGCGCCACTGTGGATTCGTGTCGTACTTTTTGAAATGTCCTTATAAAGAAAGATATGTGAGTTAATATGTCTATCATGTACGGGAATATTTTGGTTACCATAAACTTCACTATTATCTGACCTCCTAAGATCATATCAGATCACGGATCCAGAACATCACTGTAGAAATATGACAACAAACATTGATCTACGCATACTGTTAGATGGGCTCAGGACAAATAATACAACGCTAGAGATAGAATAACAAACGCCTTAATGTATTTAATGTGCTAGAATTGTCAATTCTCGTTATTGGCATGGGAGTTTTTACATGTGGTATTTTGTAAATTTTATAAATTAACCCTTTAAGATTCAGCCATTACTACAATCGCCTTTTAATCTTTTATATTATCACTTAAATCTTTTGAGGCGTGTAATACCAGTTTAATATGAACATGTATGGCAATTTTCTATTTCAAATCACACCCTTAGTGGTAAAAGGGTGTAAATGACACTTTACAAAGTGGCATTTATACCCTTTCACCACTAAGGGTGCGAAATAATGTTTTATATTGATTTTTTCCATAATAAAAATATACTAGTGGTAGCAGTTTGAATTATGCTGCGTCTAATACATTTCTTTGCAATTTGATTTGTATTTTAGGTGTTGCAAGCTATTTTTTGTTATTTCGTGTAGGATAGGAGTTTAGTGGAGACGGGAATGTTGTGCTGGAGTCATATATATATATAACCCTTTGAATGCTACACGCTTAGTTGATTTTAATCATTTGAATCTTGCCGTCTTGAGTGGAGATATACACAGAACACAAACTGATGATTCGTCTGTACTGGTGAAATGTCATAATACACTCTATATGAACATGACGCCGGGTCATAGATATATTGTCATCTGAGAAATATATCGGTATCTTGTGTTGAAGGTTCCCTCCATATTCCGGAGTTAACAACATGTTAATCAACACAATAGTGGATGATTATTAAAAACAATATAATTATCTGGGATCGCTAAATTACACCTATAGTCTAACCACTTTATATGACCTGATCATTAGTCTATATAATCATGATAAAAAAATATTAAATGTGAACAATTATATTCATTCGTTTCAAGCTCAATATTGTACTCCATGTAATCAAATAATACATTTATTTGCTCGGTATGTCGCCTATTTTTTGGAAAGGTATTTTTCATCCACATCAAGCTGGAAATTGCGATATATTTTACCGTCAGGTTCTTAAGACGTTTATAAGGTCAGATATAAGATTGACTGATGTCAAAAGTTGAAATATTGAAAATGACTCGTAAAAAATGAACATATTGAGGCCCCAAACACACTACAAATGTAGGGTTTGAACAAAGACTACATTTTCCCCTATTTCAGCTCTTAAATATAACCGTGATAATCACTCAGAAATGTATTCAGAGAATGTATGGGCTATAACTTGAGTGGGATTTGAAATATTTGAACATATAATTTAAAATTGTTGAATTATTTATTTTACCTCCTATTCAATGTTGCTGTCTTTTTTCTTTATTTCTGATTCATTAAACTTCTCTTTTATTTCTTCGTGAAAACCACAGATTTTCCGCAGCTGATAACGTCATTATCAATAATTGCCTGATGAGATTTCTATAGGGATACGCATCTGCGACATATACCGGTTTGTCTGGATATAGTATTTTATCTGACGACAGCAGCTTTCTAAAAGAATTCCTGTCGGCAAATCTCTGTAAGTTTCGCTTTGCTTTGACAGGTTGGCTCTAGTCACATGGTATACAATACACCATCTACTGACGTACAAAGACAAACAGCAGTAACTGGTTACTTTACAAGTCAGCCGCTACTGCTGTTTGCCTATACACGTTAATACAGGGATCTATTGAACCATCAGATGTGGATTATATATTATGTTAATTAAGTATGAATCACAGGAAGTGGCCGCCTTATCTTCTACAGTAAATCAAGTTAACAAACAGATGTTTGGCGAGTCTGCCACCATTGTCATGCTAGAGTTTACCTCTTTAAACCCTCAGGATGTAGACAGATATTCCGCCTCTATTTGGAGGGGTACTTTCATCTACAATAAGCTGCATATTGCGTTAGCAATTGCAGTTTGATGTGGATAACTGTAGCGTAACGGTTTTTATTTTTTTTATCACCACTTTAACTAACGCGTTTTGAAGGTAAAAATATATTTGATCAACAAGCTTAAAGTTAAATATATCTCACCCACGGTGGACTCATCCTATTGACATCATAGGCGTGAAAAAAAGAATCATATCTTTCACCATCAGGTTTCTAGATATTTATGAGGTCAGATATAAGATTGACCGATATCAAAAATTGAAATTTTGAAAATGACGCGTAAAAAATGAACATAATAAGGCCTCAATTAGGAGAAACTGACTACAGATGTAGGGCTCGAGCAAGGACTTTGTTTTTTGTGTATTCCTTGCCTCATATCAACTCTTCAATGATAACCAATAAGAAATGTACTAAGGCAATGTATGTGCAATTGCCAATAACTTGATAGAGATGTGAAATATTAATATAACTCTAATCTAAAATTGTTCAGTTATTTATCAAGCTGAGTCTTACCTCACATTCAATGTTGATTTTCTGATTCTGTAAACTTCAGTTTTTTTCTTTGTGAAAACCACATATTTTCCGCAGAGGACAAAGTCATTATATATTGCCTGATGAGATTACTATAAGGATACTCATCTGCGAGATATATTGTTTTTTCTTGATAGGCCTATAATATTTTATCTGACGACAGCAGCTTTCTAAATGAATTCCTGTCTGTTTGGGTGGCTAATCTCTGTAAGTTACGCTTTGCCTTGAGAGGCTGGTTCTCGTCACGTGGGTATACAATACACTATCTACTGACGTACAAAGACAAACAGCAGTAAGTGGTTACTTTACAGTGGGTAGTTACCGCTGTTTGCCTGTACACGTCAGTACAAGGACACCTTCTCCTGATCCACATAGCATAGGACAACATACCGACCAGGGATGTGAGTGCGAGGGTAGAGGTCAAATAACACAAAGAACAGGGCCTACCAGGGAGCGACTAATGAGGCAGATCGAATTTAATTCTCATTTAAAATTATCTGAAGATGCTTAGTGGCCTGCGAAATTGATACATTTTGAAATGATGTACTTTTGTAGATAGTATTTTATTTAGATTGCAAAAAGTCGATTTAACTCAACCATTTCACTGATAATCACGATTATAATAGTTTTTAATCCGTTTAATTGGCAAATTGAACCACTGCTGTTGGAAATGAAATGAGTGTTTAAAAATCAAGGCTTGGAAATGATCAGTAAACAATTTAACAAATATTAGTAATTTTCACCCACTTGAAGTTGTGGGTCGCGGTAGCGAGATACAACTTCAAGTGGGTGAAAAATTAAATTAGATAACCTCGCCGGGGGGGGGGGCGGGGGTACGAGAATATCAATCACCAATAAACAAGGAATGTAGAATAACTTTTAGAAGCTTTTAGAAGATTTCTGATGGAGGCTGATACAGTTTATTATGCCTTATGTAGCAGTGACATGCAAACCCAGAACGTTCACCAAACGTTGGTTCAATGCTGGGCTATCGTCTGTGAGGCTGGCCCAGCATTGAACCAACTTTGAACTGAGGTCTCTTTTTTTCTGGGCATGTTAATCAATAGTCCTACAGTTTGTGACAAGAGTATAATACGTAATTACTTACAATTAATCTAGAGTTATTTTAATTTTCAGTTGATTGTGCCCATTTTTATTTATTCGTAGGTTGTTATGCCATTGTGTGTACGTGTATCTGATTGTCAATATTATGATTAGCGGCAAGCAACGATGTAACTGTTTTATTTTGATAAGGCAATACTTCTGAAGAACCTGCGATCCACTTTGATAGTGTGTGTACCCACGGAGAAATATCGGTAGGGCTGGACTCGATCTCTTGGTTAATGATGCATGACAACAACACATCCCTATATCGATCCTTGAAGACATCTCAACAAATCACGAGACGCTCAACCAATGTTGTTATAATGTTGGCTCACCGTCTGAGACGTTGGACAAATATTAAAACAACATTCATTCATCAACTGTTGTTTGTTGAGATAATACTATCTGACTGTTTTAACTTATACACTGCCAATCACAATTATTGAAAATGATACAATCTGTCACATGACGTGATCAACTCATCACAGTCCGTCATTCTGTTGTTATTAAAAGTGATACAATCTGTCACATGACGTGATGAACTCATCACAGTCCGTCATTCTGTTGTTATTAAAAGTGATACAATCTGTCACATGACGTGATGAACTCATCACAGTCCGTCATTCTGTTGTTAATAAAAGTGATAAAATCTGTCACATGACGTGATCATCTCATCACAGTCCGTTATTCTGTTGTTATTTAAACAGGGGTATCATACCATAGCCGATTTGGACGGGCATGTCTCACCTTTTTCGTGGGAATTTGAAGTATTAAAACGATGTGTTCCTTGTTGTACAATACCCATTGCTGCCTATGGAAAAAATTGAATCGCGGTAGCGAGACAGAACTTTACATGGGTAGCATATTTCACCACCTACATGTAACTTGGGCCTTAAATGGATAAATATACACTGAACTCAAGCCTGAAGGCCTGAAGAGTTACATTTCCTTTAATAACGTATCTGGCAGCTGTCTACCACCCCACTATAATACAACTATACACGGCCTAAAAGCAAGTAAGCCTATCTGCGTACTTGTAAAGTAAGCATATACTTCCTTTTGGCTTTGTGCGGCAGTATATAGGGTAGAGTCCTCACATGATGAATGAATATCACACAATTTTAGTAGCATCTGGACATTTTATTCACATTCAGCTGTAAATTTCCACAGCAATTATTCAAATCTCAGAGTGAAAAGAAAATGACAATTCTTGGTATCTGGACTTTAGTATTTTTAACTTTAGTATTGAGGAAAGATTTGTGAAAACTTGTAATTTATAACCCGATAAGTACGAGACATTGACCCAATGCGGATTTAATGTTGGTCCACTGTCTACGATGCCGGCCCAATTTTAAATCAGCATTGGTTCAATGTATCGTGTTTGCTTGTAATGTAGGGCCTAATACCCAATCAAGATATCAGGTTTAAAAGCATGATAATAGAGGGGCGTCATAATTGGCAATTTACTAACGTTACATCTACCATTAATACAATTATAGTATAACTTTTAACACTAGATTTGTGATGGCATTTTCAGGGAATCGTCGGAAGACTAGAAAACACTGTTGGTTTATTGCTGAGGGAACGTGCTAGACGCTGGCCCAGCATTCAACAATGCAGGGTTAAGGTGAGTGTGTGCTGGGCAGTCACTGGGTTGTTATGCTTCATTGAGCCATAATATTTGCGTTGCGGCGGACCCCACTCCTGTGGACGTTGACCATGCTGCGCACATGGCGAGATCAGCAAATCGCCGTCATTCAGTTGTTATCCAAACGTGGGTGAGGGGTAGTGGAGACCGGGGCTAGTTCGAACAAAATTTTGAAAAAATGATTTTATTTTTTATATCACGAAGTTAGGAAACTGATTTTTCTGTCCAGAAGTATTCAACTATATATGCTATTTTTAGCACACATTATTCTCAAATTGAAAACAAAGTAGAATCAGAAAAAACATGTTGAAGTTATATTTTTCACTGTTCGAACAAACACCACACCTGGGGTTAGTTCGAGCACAGGATGGGGCGTGTCTCAACAGCATTGGATGTACCATATATTTTGTGGGGTTAGTCTGAACAGTGTAACTAGCCCCATTTTATTTGTTCTTTGTTCGAAGAAACCCCACATGGACGTATTTTACAAATTCTATAATTAGAACTAGCATCATAGAAGAAAAACTAGCTTGTATAAAGGAATATTAACTTGTTTTAGGGTACTACAACTATAGGAGTTGAAGCTGTCAAGTTTAATGGCAAACATTGAGCAAAATAACATTTTGTGCGATAGCAAAAAAATACTTTTGACCCCTCAAAATGAAGAAGTGTTTTTACTTTTTCATATTTTTTTTAGCCTCTAATGGATTTAGTCATTTATAGGTTGAAATTACCTACATGTCACTTACGTCTACATTTGTTAAATGATTAATATTAGTATACTGTGAATTTATTTAGGTCTGAAGAGTCACATTTCCCTTTAATAACTTCTCAGTAAGCTATCTATGCTACCATCCTTCTATAAATAATTATTACGCATCTAAAGTGCCGCGCAAAGTCAAAAGGCAGTATCGGATATGCAGCTACTAGGCATATAATTAATGTTTGTGCAATTTGCTTTTTTTGTTTTTACTAAACTGTACTGTTTTGGGTCTGAAATCCTGGATATAACAAATCTGTATACTTACTTTCAAAGCTGACATCAATCTTGAATTCGCTTCTATAAATAGATACACAGGCAATCCACATAAATAATAATTCTTACATAAAATCCTAATATAAATTTTCAGAAAAAATTGTCGCGCGGGGATCGACTTTAGATGTCAGAATCTACATATATCAGATTATGGCGTCTATAGTCGATCTCTGCACTGAAAGAGTAGAAATATAGATCCCTATATAATAGCCGTAGAACCATAACATAGGTATTCAAATTAAGCGGGAAAGGCTAACTGGGAAAAAAATTCCTTGGTTTCCATGGTTTATACAGAAATATTTCAGCGCTGTAATATAAGGGTGAAATATGGCCTACATAAATGAGAGGCTTAAAACCCTCTACATGAATTACATCTAACGCGTTATGATTTGATATCGAAATGATTGAAATAAAAATAAATGTACAAGGAACAGGTTTAAAGTAGGAATGAAAATTGATGTTGAAACATTACTAGTATCCTTGATGTAACAAACACAGAAAATATAGTTGTCTTATTTTAGGGCCATCTTGTTCAAATAAGACAAGCTAGACATCTCTATGGACATAATAAAGATAAAGTACCAGCTTATTATTATAAATATTATATATCAACCATCCTGACAATGGTGTACAATGCCATTTAGATGAATAGATTAAAAGTGTTTTAAATCAGCATGATGTACAATCTAGAGGATTAAGATGTTACCATTCAGTCGTGCAAAGCCAAACGGTAGTAACTGCTTACTTTACAAGTAAGCAGTTACTGCCTTTTGGATTTGCGAAGGGATATTCTATCACGTGATCGTTCTAGGCCTACTACGAGACATTGACCCAATGCGTATTTAATGTTGGTCCACTGTCTACGACGCCGGCCCAATTTTAAATCAGCATTGGTTCAATGTATCGTGTTTGCTTGTAAGGTAGGGCCTAATCCTCAATCAAGATATCAGGTTTAAAATCATGATAATAGAGGGGCGTCATAATTGGCAATTTACTAACGTTACATCTACCATTATTAAAATTATAGTATAACTTTTAACTCTACTAGATTTGTGATGGCATTTTCAGGGAATCGTTGGAAGACTAGTAAACACTGTTGGATTAATGCTGAGGGGACGTGCTAGACGCTGGCCCAGCATTCAACCAATGCAGGGCTAAGGTCAGTATGTACTGGGCAGTCACTGGGTTGTTATGCTTCATTGAACCATAATATTTGCGTTGCGGCGGACCCCACACCTGTGGACGTTGACCATGCTGCGTACATGGCGGCGGACCCCACTCCTGTGGACGTTGACTATGCTGCGCACATGGCGAGATCAGCAAATCGCCGTCATTCAGTTGTTATTCAAACGTGGGTGAGGGGTAGGGGAGACCGGGGCTAGTTCGAGCAAAATATTGAAAAAATGATTTTATTTTTTATATGACAAAGTTAGGAAACTGATATTTTTGTCCAGAAGTATTCAACAATATATGCTATTTTTAGCACACATTATTCTCAAATTGAAAACAAAGTAGAGTCAGAAAAACATGTTGAAGTTTGATTTTTCACTGTTCGAACAAACTCCACACCTGGGGTAAGTTCGAGCACGGGATGGGGCGTGTCTCAACAGCATTGGATGTACCATATATTTTGTGGGGTTAGTCTGAACAGTGTAACTAGGCCCATTTTATTTGTTCTTTGTTCGAACAAACCCTACATGGACGTATTTTATAAATTCTATTATTAGAACTAACATCATAGCAGAAAACCTAACTTGTATAAAGGACTATTAACTCCATTTAGGGTACTACAACTATAGGAGTTGAAGCTGTCAAGTTTAATGGCAAACATTGAGCAAAATAACATTTTGTGCGATAGCAAAAAAATATTTTTGACCCCTCAAAATGAAGAAGTGTTTTTACTTTTTCATATTTTTTTTAGCCTCTAATGGATTTAGTCATTTATAGGTTGAAATTACCTACATGTAACTTACGTCTACATTTGTTAAATGGTTAATATTAGGAAACTGTGAATTTATTTAGGTCTGAGGAGTCACATTTCCCTTTAATAACTTCTCAGTAAGCTATCCATGCTACCATCCTTCTATAAATAATTATTACGCATCTATAGTGCCGCGCAAAGTCAAAAGGCAGTATCGGATATGCAGCTGCATAGGCATATAATTAATGTTTCTGCAATTTGCTTTTTTTGTTTTTACTAAACTGTACTGTTTTGGGTCTGAAATCCTAGATATAACAAATCTGTATACTTACTTTCAAAGCTGACATCAATCTTGAATTCGCTTCTATAAATAGATACACAGGCATTCCACATAAATAATAGTTCTTACATAAAATCCTAATATATATGAAAAAAAAAAAAAAATTGTCGCGCGGAGATCGACTTTAGACGTCAGAATCTACATATATCAGATTATGACGTCTATAGTCGATCTCTGCACTGAAGGAGTATAAATATAGATCCCTATATAATAGCCGTAGAACCATAACATAGGTATTCAAATTAAGCGGGAAAGGCTAACTAGGAATTTTATGATTATTTCAAATTGAAAAAAAAAATCCTTGATTTCCATGGTTTATACAGAGCTATTCCAGCGCTTTAATATAAGGGTGAAATCTGGCCTACATAAATGATAGGCTTACAACCCTTTACACGAATTACATCTAACGCGTTATGATTTGATATCGGAATGAAATAAAAAATAAATATACAAAGAACAGGTTTGAAGTAGGAATGAATATTGATATTGTAACATTACTAGTATCCTTGATGTAACAAAATCAGAAAATATAGTTGTCTTATTTTAGGGCCATCATGTTCAAATACTACAAGCTAGACATCTCAATGGACATAATAAAGATAGAGTACCAGCTTATTATTATATATATTATATATCTACCAGCCTGAAAATGCTGTACAATGCCATTTAGATGAATAGATTAAAAGTGTTTTAAATCAGCATGATGTACAATCTAGAAAATTAAGTTACCATCCCGCCAAAACGGTAGTAACTGCTTACTTGTAAAGTAAGCAGTTACTGCCTTTTGGATTTGCAAAGGGATATTCTATCACTTGATCGTTCTAGGCCTACTTCGTGGGTACATCATTGTATCAATGACAACCACTGTTTTCTTATGCCGTGACCTTGTGGCCCATATAGGTCAATCAAAAATGATGACCACAAATTTTAACTATTTAAATGGGGCATATTTTAGGTGTAGAATATACCGCACATGAAAGAACCATCTAAATCAAAGTAGGCCTATGGTTGTGTGCGCCTTTAGATGGGGGCAGTGTAAGAACCATCAGATGTGGATATATATAATATAAAATGAATCACATGCAGTGGTCACTTATCTTCTATGCTGTAAATCAAGTAAACAAACAGATGAGAGGTGAGTCTGTCTATCTTTATGACACTAGAGTTTAATCCTTCAAACCCTCAGGATGTATCAACACAAACATTTTACATCCCTCAGAAATGAAGTGAAACGATCAGGCTAAAATAATCAAAAATCACATGGCCATATTCATAATAATATTTTATGTGAACATGTTCATAGACTAGAATAATTGCGGAAGTGGGTAGCTGATGTGGCAGCGTAGCAAATGTACCAGAAGCCCCGTTTATGAGTTTTGTGGTGGTACTTCTTATTTTGAACATGCATGTCTGAAATTAAGTATCGTCCTTATTTCTCGTTTAGCTGGTAAACATGGTAAATGCGAAACACAAAGTTTGAAATTCTAGTCTATGGACATGTTCATATATGATTGACATATCAAGCTACCAAAATAAAAATGACGATTTTGGCCTGCAGTACAGAAATTAAATAAAATAATGGCAAGCCAATTCTGTGAAACTCAATAGCCTTGACCTGCGATGTTTTCGCCTATCAACATGACCAATCAAATACAATGAAGTGGGTCGGGGGCTTGTTTTCATCGAGTAGCCATTCAAAAGGGTGACGTCACTGCGTTCCACATGATTGACTTTAATTTGACACCCATACCTGATAATATTCTAATAATATTCATCCACTCTAAGTCGAGAATTGTGACCGCAATTCGCGGCTTGTTGTGGATAAAGATGACAATGGTAAATTCAGGCTTGAAAGGGTTAATACAATGTATTTGATGTAATGTGTGTGTGTGGAGGGGGGGGGGGGGGCAGGGGTTGTTGTGATATAAGTATGTGCCTACATCATGTACATGACGGGGGAAGGCTGGTACTGATGCTGGACAAAATATGTTGACATAACTCCCAGCCAATGTTGGGCCTATGTCCGTTTCTGCTGGGAAGCTTTTCATTCATCAAAGTGGGCCCCAATGTAGGCCAGATGATAATATAATTGAACATGTTGAACTGTTGTTTAAATGAGCGTTCTGACGCCCAGAAATGTCCCCTCTTTTATATTTTTATTCGCATCTCTAGTAAATAAATGAAATGAAATGAATCGGGCTTTAGGCCACCTTTGTGCACATATAGGCTAAACTGGGCCAGGAGAACCTCCTGAGGATGGTGAGATGATTGAGATGACACTGTCCTCCAGACACAGGTTTCGAAATTCGTGCCCTGGCGGTCTTAGGCCGAGCACGCTACCTCTCGGTCACGGAGGCTCCCCACAATACTAACTTTCACACGTGGATGGGGAAGAAACAATTTTGTTTCTTTCAAACCGCCGAGACCGGGAACCGAACCCCGGACTCTGGCGTGAAAGGCAGCGGTGCTAACCACTACCCTAGGGCCCCCGCCCGCATCTCTAGTAGCCCCAGGACTAACCAGCGATGGCGAGGATCTGTGAGCAGGTGAGTCCAGGATGTACTCACTATATGCCCATTTCGGATAATTATATTTATACCTAAGATAATTCTGTGAAACGCAGTGACGTCACTCGGTAAAAACAAGGTTATATACGACCCCATCCCCCATATTTCATTCTGTGAAACTCAGTGACGCCACTCGGTGAAAACAATGTTATATAAGACCCCTCCCCCATACTTCATTGTATTAGCCAGCTTGATGAAAACAAAGGTGGTCAAGGTCATTGAGTTTCACAGAATACAAGTTATCACATCCAGATGGGAGGAGGTGATGTTACTGCCATCAGGAAGTCCAAGCTATCTATGCGAGAGATTTATAACTTGTTTTTATATCTATCTCATTTTAACATATAAAATTGGCATACAGGCTGGGTTCCCTCTAACAAAAGACCCACAATTTCAAGTGGTTGAAAATTATTCATAATTGTTAAATTTAAAATATTTGCAAATATTGGTATTTCAACACTCATTTATTCCAAATAACAGCCATTTAATCGGCCAGTAAAACGGATTAAAAACGCTTGTAGTCGTACTTAGCAGGCAAAGGCTTAACCCTTAGAGCACTGATCTAAGAAATTTCAATTTTCAGCCACTCGAAGTTGTGTCTCGCTACCGCGATCCACAACTTCAAGTGACTGAAAATTTGTGTTATTTGTGAAATTTAAGTCCCAACATCTATCAGTGTTTCAAGATTGGAAGCATATATTACGTTTAACAACTGATTATGCAGGTGCTGATAAAAACACAGAATGTCTACTGTGGTCGACATTAGTGTGCAAAGGGTTAAAATGTTAAAAGAAGTGTTTATTTCTCATTCATATTACCGCGAGGTATGAATTGCTATCACGTTTTCCGACTCTAGTTGAATGAATTTACTAGGTTTTTCATCGAATACCTAAGTAACCAACTCAATTGTTTTGTAGTGAATGACGAAGAAACTGAGGGTTTTTATCAAAACAAAGAAGAATAATTCAACCTTATGGATTTTCTAAAGAGGTGACGTAACTACGCTTTTGTATGTAGGCTATCTATAATAATATGTTAGCCGAGGTTGTGTATCACTATGCTGCTGAATTGTTTGGTTCTAATTTTTATTCATTCGAAGCTAGAATTGCTAACGCAATTTGCAGCTTTAAATGACGAAAAATATGTATACAGTATTTATGAAAAATTATGAAAAATAAACATCTCTAATATTGAATTATTGGATTAACTGAGCATCTACCAAAACTATTTTATCAAATTTAGTGATATTCCTATTGAGTAAAACATGCTGGAAACTGTATATATACGGTTTAACCCTTTACCCGCCAAATTATTCAATTGAAATTTTCACCCACTTGAAGTTGTGTCTCGCTGACGCGATCCACAACTTCAAGTGAGTGAAAATTATCCAGATTTGACAAAATGGAGGTCAACTCTTTTCAAATCGTGCTGATTTATTTCACATTATTGCTTTAACATGCGTAAAAGGCGGTACTGAATGTGGTGATAATTGAGTGAAAAAAACATATATTCGGCGGTTAAAGGGTTAAGCATCACAAAGGATAAACCATCTCCACCGATCCCAGTGTGTAGTGGGCCTACATGGATGGTCGGGACACTTTGTACTGCAGGGAGTTCTAAAGATCATATCAAAACTCCTTGTACACCATCATATTTATTGGTAGTTTTTTTTCACCAATTAACGCTAGTGCAAAAATCAGTTATCAGCTAGACTTTTTTACGATACTTTTTTTTAGCTTGACACCTTTATTATGTTTTAAAACCTGAAAAGTCACTTAATTGTTTTTAAAACTATCTTGTCAATGAAAAAAAGGGAAAGCATCCCCCTTCACCAGGTCCCTCCCATTGACACATTGACCCAGCATTGTTTAAATGTTAGACCGTAATTATAGACATCCACCAACATTTTCTAGATGTCAGGCCGTCATTACTCACACCAAGAACGTTATCCATCTGATGCCAGAATAACTTAGGGCGGTGAATTTATTATTTTACGGCAGATTGAAACATGGGGATCAATAATGTTTCCTTAGTGAAATTCAAGAACGTTTTCACGAGGACAATCGGGAACAAATGCTAGTGATACTACATATCTACTCTGAATTTTGGTTGACATTGACATATATGAGGTCGCGTATAATAGGTCAGGCCATCATGGATAGCTTTCTTTGAATCTGAGCCGTGTCATCAGTTGCAGCAGCAGGCAGCGCTAATCAGCTAGGTAATCTGTGGTTTGATCTGCCCAACAAATAAGATATATTGACCCAATGATGGCTAAATGATGGCCGATCGTCTACGACGCTGGTCCAACATTCACTGAAAATTGTGTCAATGTCTCGTGTGTGCTGTAAACGACTGATCAACAGAATCATAAAATCCTACTTCCGGGATCATAGGGAAAGGGGTCCTATACGGATAACATCTTCATTGAAGCAAGGAAAATGGTCTCAATCTATTTTCCCTCTTGAAGGAATAAAACAGACGGAGCTGCCAAATAAAATTAGTTTAGAAAAAAGATAACACAGAAACTTACAATGACGTTCTCGTAGTTTGCTATATTCTTAGGAACAAAGCACTGGTCACAAGACATGGCACCAGGCAGCTTGTAAAATTTATGACCGCGTCTACCCCTAGGAAGAACAAAGTCTCCATTCAATGCTAGCGGAAACTAATTGAGAATCAAGGCGTACTATGGCTGAGCACTATCAAATTTAAATTGAAAAACTCTGCAGTATTTTCTTATTCACTTGAATTTATATACAAACGCGTTACATGAGCTACTGAACGTTGAAATGATAGGTAATCTATGGACTTAAATGAAGTTGAATACAAATATATTGGCTAACCATTAGAAAGTACATTATTAAAACATATTTAAAACAGTATTATCATAAAATAGGAGGTCGGTGTACCCCTTAATGCGGTATTTTAACCACCAACCGTTCAAGGGAGCTCAAAACCACTATGTAGTATGATGGATGCCATATCTAACGAATTTTATTACCAATAACCAGATCATTATCTGATCAAATAAATAATTTAAAATATATGATTAATAAATATCTTTTAGTTACTAACATCGTAGCATACAAGTCGTTTTTTCTCCGAGGAGATTATTGTTTAAAATGTTGAGATTATATACGAGGGAAAGTTATGTGTCCTCTTCTTCATTGGAAATTAGTGCACATTGTGCAAGTGAAAATTAAAACTCATGTAAAATACGGATCCAACTAAACAGTACGGATGGCTTGATAAAATATGTATCTTTGCTCATGCGCACTGAATCTCACGAGTCAGGAGGACCAGCACCCCCCCCCCCCCCGATCCAGCATTGGGACGGGGGAAACAATTAAAACCCTATTATGTTGACCACAAAAACAAAGAAATCACTTCATTGAAGATCTCACTCTAACCAGTGCCCCTTGTTTGAATATTCAAATTTCCTCTCCTTCTTTATATATAACTTCCTTGATTATAGATGCAGCTACGGAATTAATAGATTCTTCGATCCAGCTTATAATCAGAGCATCAATTGACAGCGGAAAAGTGACCTGGAAACTATGAACTCAGGTTATGACCTCGGAAGCTGACAAGGGGTGCTACTAATGAAGGACAGTTTATATCTAAATAGGGCTGTAACAAGGATGCGGGGAACAGAGAATGCACTAATTCAAGCAAATGATTTAGTGACCTCTAAGTGACCCCAGTTAACTTATTCGATTTAAAGGACAGTGATGTATACTTCAGCGAGAATCCTACATGATGTTTCGCTAGGTTTTTCAACTTGTTCTTCTGTGGCAAGTTATTGTCGTATAATAGACAGAGCAGTAATGTATGTGTGCACAACAGTGGCAAATATTCATTCATTGATCCACTGCATTCATTCATTCATTCATTCATTTATTCATTCATTCATTCATTCATTCATTCATTCATTCATTCATTCATTCATTCATTCATTCATTCATTCATTCATTTATTCATTCATTCACTCATTCATTCATTCATTCATTCATTCATTCATTCATTTATTTGTTCATTCATTCATTCATTCAATTATTAATTAATTAATTAATTAATTAATTAATTAATTCATTCATTCATTCATTCATTCATTCATTCATTCATTCATTCATTCATTCATTCATTCATGTGTTCATTCATTTATTCATACATTCATTTATTCATTCATTTATGTACTCATTCATTCATTCATTCATTCATTCATTCATTCATTCATTCATTCATTCATTCATTCATTCATTTATTCATTCATTCATTCATTCATTCATTCATTCATTCATTCATTCATTCATTCATTTATTCATTCATTTATTCATTCATTCATTCATTCATTCATTCATTCATTCATTCATTCATTCATTTATTCATTCATTCATTCATTCATTCATTCATTCATTCATTCATTCATTCATTTATTTATTCATTCATGTATATATTCGTTCGTTGGTTAGCTGGTTCGTTCGTTCGTTCGTTCATTCGCTCATTCGTTCATTCGCTAATTTATTCATTCCCTCATGCGTTCTTTCATTCCTTCATTCGTTCGTTAAGGTCGAAAGTTCTAAAATTGACAGATCGAATTCACGGACTGGCCAATAAACGATTGACGCGATTCTTACACATGATAGATACTTAATCAAAATAAATGTGGTATATCACTTCACATTTACCAGCGTTCTGCATCAATTCCATCAGTTTGATTATTTGTTAATACATATAAATGTATATGTAAACGGTATTCATTCGAGTACAATATCACCCTCTGTAGACCTGTCATGCAGATACTCTTTCTAGCATGGTGTCATGCGTGATACTCTTTGTAACATGGTGTCCTGTTTTCTAATGAGCCATCAACAAGTACATAATTATGACGAACAGAAATTCACAGTTTTCGCATATTTACATATGCTAAAAGTGTTCAATTTTTTTTTAGATATTTTATGAATACCTGCTGTACCACCTTGCAAACACATGTACGAATTGAAATTGATTTGGTGTGTTCATAAGGTAAGATTGATGCCTGCTCACGAAATATCAGCATGGAAATTGACACTTTTGTTGATTTTATTTCAACATGGATAAATTTGCCGCGATATCCAGCAAAGTATTATCAGAAAGGGTCCTGCTTTCTAATCATCATTGTCCTGCTTTCTAACAATAAATTGAGCAAGTATGTCCTGCTTTCTAATTAAGCGATCTGCTCAATACAACACTATCACGATATAAATGTTGCAGTTAAGTATTGACAATTTGAAAAAGGTTGTAAATCATCATTACATGTATAATAATACTGCAACAACTGATGCGCACACAGGGCGGCAACCAGTATTGTGTAAAATACATACAAATTAAACCGATTGAATCGTTGAGCACATGTTGTAGACCCACCCACATGCGCATCATAACCAACGTCATACGGAAAGGAGTCCGTCATAGGTACATATTATGAATCATTGAAGCTAAACCACTTAGTCTACATGAACTTTCACAATTTTTTTTGTGTATGTTTGTAACCTTTCAATATCAGTCACGTCCTAAATATAAGCCTAACTAGTCATTATGCCTATGTTAAAAACAATAGGCCTATGTGTGTATGCTTACAGACTCTGGGTATAGACTACAACAGCCCCAACCATATGCCTACTAATTAGTCCGGTGGCAGAGGGTCTGAACCTTGCAATGTCTGGTAACAATCATTTCTTTGCATTTTTCGGTACTCTATATCAAGTAGTTTGAGAATCCGTCGGGTGTACTGAAGGTCATGGCTTGACAGACCTACAGGGGGAATGTATCAAACATATATTTATAATAAACATAACTGTTAAGAGAGGGGGGCTATTCAATCACCGGGGGGGGGGGTGGATTATTTATCCGCGCATAATTTCAACTGGTCCTGGCTCAGTGGCACGCTAAAAAATTCTAATTTGATTAGGCCTAGTCTAGATCTTGAAATATATTATTTATTTCATAAAGAGTCCAGGGTTTTATTATAAAAATACTCCTGACCCCCCCCCCCCCCCGGCGATTGAATGGTTGCCCTCCAGAAATGTAATTTTGGGCCTATTCTGTGGAACGCAGTGACGTCATCGGAATGACTACTTGGTGAAAACAATGTTATGTAAGAACCCCTCCACATACTTCGTTGTATTAGCGAGCTCAGTGAAAACATCGGAGTTCAAGGTTATTGAGTTTCTCAGAAAAGGCCTAATAATACAGGTTGGCCTACCTGTAAGTAGCCGCCCTATGTATCATGATGTATACTTTTCTGGAGGTTGCGACTGTGTGATATTTATAGATTATGATCCAGCGTCAGGAACACATGTAGCCGAAGCCAACACACCCGCTGACACGAGAAATTCAGACAACACTGTCTCAATACTTGGCCAGCATCTCGACAACTGGCACAACATTGATGTTGTCCCCGCTTTGACTTGCGAACGCCGCAAGCACATATATACGGAAGCGTTGAAGCGAAATGATAAAAAAATATTTGTATAACGCTTTATTTATATAACGACATATAAGTCGTTAAATCGACTTAGTATAAGTCGTTATAGCGACTTATTAATCGTTAAATCGACTTAGTATAAGTCGTTATAATCGACCCGAATGTTTAGAATGCAGTCTACAAGTTTCAGAATATAAATCCAACAACACGGGTTATAGCAAGGAATCTCAATAGGCCCTATAGATTCCTTGGTTATAGCAAGAACCGGTACAACACTTTTTCATTTGGCGGCGCTTGAACGCTGTAGATATCATTGTATAAACGAAAGTGCATCCGAAGTAAAGGCGAAGTACATTTGGTATGTGTGTGATCAGCGACAGAAAGACTAATTATGTATATTTTTATTTGCAGCGGCGAATGGCTCATCCATTCACAGCGGGTGAGTCGTTTTGTTTCACTGATCAATAATATGTATCTCGTGGCGACCCCACACCTCAAAAGGTTGATCACGGAGCGCATGCGTGTGGGCCTACAGCGGGTGTTTAGCTAATCGTGACGACGCAGGTTATATGCCCACCCGCATACCCAGCATGGTCAACGTTCCAATGAGTGCGGTCCGTCGCAAGTGAATATTATGAATCACTGAAGCGTAACGACTGACCTGATTTAATGTTAGGTGCCAAATTAGAACCATCAGATTAAAGCAGCCCCTTGGGATGACATCAATTTTCGTCTTTAGTTCCGTACTGAAGTAGTGTATCCCACGGATCATGTTTTTATTTTTTTCAGAATTTTCGTATTTTTACAAATATTTTTAATCAACATTTCTATGAAACCAGAAGAAACCCAAACAAACTATTTGTAGTTTCCTATACCTGAAGGACGATTGAATGTTTTCACAGCATTGGGCCACATGGTTCGCAGTAGCTCTACAACGGACTGGACGTCGGTCTCATCTTTTTAACACGTGATGGCTGAAGAACTGAATGAAGGCTATGTGGAGAGTCGATTTCAATAACACTGCACAGCTGATTTAGAACTGTACTTCTATGTTTAGCATTGAGGTAGTATTTACTCACTGCAGATGGTTTTGTGCTGAAGACTTTGGTACCACATGCAGTTCGGGTATGTCTTTGTCAATGGTTTATTCAATAGCTTGGTCAACAGATGTTCTACTGAAATGGTTTTCTTTGTCAATCTGAATGCTGAAGCCACCACCTATAAAATATTCGTAAATGTTTGGGTGTTCTTCTGTAAGTGTAATATGTCATTTGAATGTGGTATACTGAGAAGCATTTAGCATAATTTTGCCTGTCGTATGCAAAACAACTAATCATACTTCTAATCGTGTACAGGTGTAAATGTCAATTACCTTATTTGAATAAACAAAGAAATACGAGCTGGATTTCTACAAGGTCGAGGTATGACAACCAAAATGGTGATAAGAGACCAGAATTCTTACACACCGATTCACGAATTCATCAAATAGTTTTAAAATTCGAACACATTAAGGATTAACTAGAACTCTACTCTATGGCAAGTGTCTTCATAAAGTTCCTTGATATCAGGTGTATCTTTGATGGTTAGGTTTGATTGTACCATAACTTGTGGATGATATTCTCCCAACCAGGGGTAGAATTCTGGCCATGCGAGTCGCATGAGAGATTCATAAATTATTTCATTAAGGCATATTCCTCTGTTATATTTTCTGTACTCGTGATAAAGCCATATGTAATTAATCTTGAATCAACAGCTATATCTCTTAATCCTGCATCGCTAAACTTTTTTCCAATAATAGAAAGAAGATTACAAAGGGTTTTGGAATACACTCATACTAAGTACAATCCTGTTGAGCTGCTCCTGATATTTGTTTGGCATAACGCCTGGTCAACTACACAGACGACATCATCGACACGTAAGGTTTAATCACTATGCTTTGCCTGTTGGAGAATTTCATATCGTCGCCTCGGAGCTAAAGGATCCTATCTGACACTCGTTAGAGTGGCAGATAGGATCCTTTAGCTCCGAGGCGACGATATGCAGTTGCCAAATGTGTAGCTGGCGCATTACCGGTGGGCAAATATGCAATTGTGTCCATACACACTGTGATATAATTCTTAATTTGTATATTGAATCCTGTCCAAGAAGTCATTTTTGCTGTGTTGTATCGCATTGTCTTACCATCGACCAAACTAAATGTGCATTCTGTGCCAGTTTCACATCCGCATCTGCAGTAGCATTATCAGATACAAATGAATCAATTAAGTGGGGAGGGCCACATCTGTTTACAGTAGTATACTGAAGAGACACCGGGGTTGTAGGAGGAATTGACCTTTTCTTGTATTTATTCAGTGTATATCTTATTATTAATGGCTGAGGTTGGACTGTTATCAAACGCTAGGGTAGCTGTACACAGGGATAATAGACCTGTACCCCCCTCCCCCCTGGGTACTTTTGTACACCATATTTTGTTTAACCTTATTATGTACCACGCTACTTTCAGGTGGTCTGCATATTTTCTCTGCATGGAGAAGGTCACCAGGGGTCACTGGAGTATGGTACCCTTGACCCTTAGGGCGTATAATAATAAATCGGTCGAAACCCAAGCCAAGTACACATGGATATTATAGATGAGTTATCTCAAGGTCATGGTAAGGTCATCTCAAAGTCACAGCAATGACAAATCAGCTCAAAATGGTTGAACGTAGATTATTAGACCAGCACTTCCAATAAATTGGTCGGAACCCAACCCGGGTACTATTGACCAAATTACAATCAAAGTCAGTCAATAAAATTCATTCATCTGGGCCAATACATGTGTCTACAGAGTGGCTACACATAGGGGCCTATTCATGTTATGTCTACACAATATAACTGATGGAACGGGATATTTCACAAAGGCAAAACCTTGTATTTCCAAGTGTTTCCAATGTTCATTTGACGTACCACGTCAGTGATGTTGAACGTGGAAATAATAACACATGGATGTATAATATATCGCTCTACGATATGGGAATAACTAACAAGAGGTAGGAAATATTGACCATTAATACGTATACAGTAAAAACTAAATATTTACCCACTTTAAGTTGTGTCTCGCTAGCGCGACCCATAACTTCAAGTTAGGCAGCAATAGACCGACTTCCAGGACTGAGAGTGCTGCTCACTACTTCAAGTGGACGAAAAAAATTATATTTGTTTAATTTCAATCAATCATTTGCAAATATTGCTGTTTAAACCCCCTTTTCATTCGCAAATACAATGACTTAATCGACTAATAAAACATTTTTACTGGAAAATTTTATAAATGACTAAGTCAGCGCTTTCTGCGTCACTTGAGTATTTATTTTATAGATCTACCACGATTATAAATATTTAAATATTTCAGTGCGAGGATCAAAATCCCTGCATAAAGAATTCACTCGCACAGCTTGCATTACCTCAGAGCTCGCAACTCACTGTCAGAGCCTGTTGATCTCTCATTGCGTGCTCGCTGAATTGAGTGTTGTACGAGTTGTAGGAGGAGTACAAGTAATATACGAACGTAGGTTTTTTAACAATGATCTAATAGTGATCTAAGGGTGATTCAAGAGTGATCTCAGAGTGATTTAAGAGCGAGTTGAGAGCTCCAAGAGCTATAAAAAATGTCTGCCACAAGATATGTCCGCATAAATGCAAAAAGAAATGTCAACCACAAGATATGTCCACAAAAAAAAATGGAATGTTCGCCGCAAGATATGGCTAATATTTCTATTGGCGTTTGTAATAGCTCGTATATATTTTATAAATTTAGAATAAATGGTATGAAACTTTCACACACGTTTTAACTTCTTTCTCAACACATTATACCTGCGTGCAGCACTAATTCAACACTAAGGTCAGGTTTTCAGGTTTTAACTGCGTGCAGCACTAATTCAATCACTGACGTTGGGTTAGCTTTTCACTGCGTGCAGCACTAACTCAACACTAGGGATAGGTTTTCAGGTTTTAACTGCGTGTAGCACTAATTTAACACTAATGATAGGTTTTCAGATTTAAACTGCGTGTAGCACTAATTCAATGACTGAGAATGGTTTTCAGGTTTTTACTGCGTGCAATAATTCATCACTCAATATGGGTTTTCAGGTAATAGCTGTTTGCAGCACTGATTCAACCATTGAGGATGGGTTTTCAACGCACCGTTGGATGTAATACTAAAATGCCGGAATCTTCAAGTCTATGTATGGACGCGCCCAAAAGGGGTTTGTCTAAGGTGAGCTAAAATTTAAATGTGTAACCATTAAACACAGAAATATTTTGTAGATATCGAGAAAATGTCTGACATCACCATACCATTATTTCGTAGGGTGTAGAAAATATTTATAATTTTTTTTTAACGTTATGCAAATAACATCATTAAGAACGTTTTAAAAACATTTTTTCAACATCACATAATGTTCACAAAATTTCTTAAAAAAACATAAAAATAAAGTTTAAAAAACTTTTTTATTATATTTGTTTGTCTAACATTAAACCCTACGAATATTTGTATGCGACTTTCTAAAATACAATGTTAGAAAAATGATTTATGTTTTCTGGGTAGGCCTATCAATTAAAAGTTGCATTGAGTTTGTCATAATTTGTCAGCCATTGTTGAGTTACGGATTACAATTATCACTGAAATTCACTGTTTTTTAATTTATTTTAAGGCTTGGCACACTTTTCTGGCACTGATGATCGTAGCTACATTTAGTACATACATCACCATCAGTAATTTCCAAGTGCGGTTTCCATTGGATACATATTATACAGGTTCGTGCACATAATCATAGTAATGTAAGTTCACAATAATTAGTTTCGGTCAAGTTCGCTGATGACGGCTGTTCCATAATAATTGGGGTCACCACAGCCGTTAAGAAAGTTCCTTGTAGACATTACACACTCTTTAACCCTTTAAGCCCTCACGATGCAATAAAGCATAATTTTACATTCCTGAAAACAGACCCAATTTTCCTACAATAAAGGGTTTTAGAACGAAAATTTCCATGAAACTGGTTCACTATTACATGGCAATTTAATCAAAACTGCTCGCTCTTAAAAATGTTATGTGTTCAATTCCTCAACAGCCCAATCAGGTTCGCAGATGAGGTACTGTTCCATAGTAACTGGACCACCATTACTTTTTTCACATATACATTTTTAAAATGTACTTAACAGCGATATCACAAGTAACGAATTGTGTGCTCTTTATCTAATATGTCATACACCACATATCTAATAAATAATACAATTTGTTTTTTTTAATTTAAGGCAATTTTGCATTATCGGAAGCACATGCCGAGTCTACCAAGAGAATAGAGCGTGTGTGTAAACGGATCCAGCAGGGTGCATACCCTCAGACTCCAATGGCATACAACGGGACTATCACCATACAACAGGGTGCATACCCTAAGGCTCCAATGACGTACAATAGGAACATCACCAGAATCCACGCCATCGTGGACGACTATCACAAGGTGGTGTATTGTCCTATCCCAAAGACTGGCACCACCAGCTGGTGGGGTATAATCGGCAAAATAGTGGACCGTGAGAAACAGCAGAGAAGGAGATGGTTCTCACAGCACCCCTATCATGACGACTCTCACCAGGGAACAGGGAGATACAGGTAAATGACACCCCTATCATGACGACTCTCACCAGGCAACAGGGAGATACAGGTAAATGACACCCCTATCATGACGACTCTCACCAGGCAACAGGGAGATACAGGTAAATGACACCCCTATCATGACGACTCTTGCCAGGGAACAGGGAGATACGGGTAAATGACACTCTTATCATGACGACTCTCACCAGGCAACAGGGAGATACAGGTAAATGACACCCCTATCATGACGACTCTCACCAGGCAACAGGGAGATACAGGTAAATGACACCCCTATCATGACGACTCTCGCCAGGGAACCGGGAGATTCAGGTAAATGACACCCCTATCAAGACGACTCTCACCAGGGAACAGGGAGATACAGGTAAATGACACCCCTATCATGACGACTCTCACCAGGGAACAGGCAGATACAAGTAAATGACACCCCTATCATGACGACTCTCACCAGGCAACAGGGAGATACAGGTAAATGACACCCCTATCATGACGACTCTCACCAGGGAACAGGGAGATACAGGTAAATGACATTCCTATCATGACGAATCTCACCAGGCAGCAGGGAGATACAGGTAAATGACACCCCTATCAAGACAACTCTCACCAGGCAACAGGGAGATACAGGTAAATGACACCCCTATCAAGACAACTCTCACCAGGGAACAGGGAGATACGGGTAAATGACACTCCTATCATGACGACTCTCATAACGCAACAGAGAGATATAGGTAAAATAATCACAATAATAAGATTCATCTCACTCTGTGCAGTGTTTTTTAATATGAGTATATCGGTATCAGCCCATACCGCTCCCTACACTAACAAATGTGGACAAGTGTTTAGCCAAAGAAGCGGCAATTTAAATGTTTAGCCATAAAAGATATATAGCACAGTCATTTTCCAGGAACTTTTAAGATATGGAAGCAAATTAAACGGTTACACGGGTCTAACTTTGCCCACTGCTGATTTTGCAGTGTATTATTTTTTCCCACTAGTTAGTTTGAACTAGAAAATATATTTTAAGAAGTCAAAGTCTAGTCCAGCTCACTCCACAGAGCCACCTGGTGAATGACCATGAACATAGACATGCTGCTCTCTGTCTCTGGTTGCTAAGCGTCATACTCGCCGTGCATTCTGGGTATGCACGTAGCCTGATGACGTTTCGCAGCAGAGTAACACTTGACAAGAGTAATTAAAAACATAATTTATATTTACTATGTTCCATAATTTATGTAGACAATATTTAAAACAACTGGGGGGGGGGCGTTGCGATACAAAGTAGGATTATAATAATAATGTCAGTGTTCAATTTAATCGTGTTGACGGCTACATTATATAATTTAACTTATTACCCTCCTGGAGTTGTGTCTCGCTGCTCACAACTTCAAGTGGGTGACATATATTTTTTTTATTGGTCTGTACTTTTTTTTCTTAAAATATCATTTATTCATACAAAAACATTCAAAATTACAATTTTCATGCACAAAATAACATTCATACTGAGAAAAAATAAGTATTTTACATGTATTCCTTGAGGTTATATTTCTTGATATGTCTAGCTCTGTTATATATTATTGCCGTATATAACAATGGCTTAAAAATAAAAAAAATATGATGTGATTAAATTTTTTTTTTTTTTAATTAGAAGCGATTAAGGTATCTTGTAAAGTTTTTGTGTCTTCGTGGTTATTTGCCATGGCGCTCTGCTTTGGCCAAAAAACACGAGGACATTTTTCCTGAAAGCCAGCCTCCGCTACATACAGAGCTATTTATGTTTGCATACAAAATCTTCACCCATCGTAAAAACGAAGGTCCAAATCCAAATTTCTCAAGAGCTTTTAACATAAACGGCCATTCTACAGTGTCGAAAGCTTTTTTAAAATCGAGGAAGAGAATGGCTCCTGTAAAATTTTTAATCTTAAAAAAGTTAATAATATCTGTAATTAGTCTTATGTTATGACCAATAAATCCTCCTTTAATGTAGCCTGCTTGATCAGTATTAATTATGTTAGGAAGTACTTTTTGTAATTTGTGCGCAAGCGCAGATGTAGCTTTTTTAAAATCGGTATTAAGTAAACTTATTGGTCTCCAATTATTGGGCAATAATTTGTCCCCTTTTTTATATATGAGCTTAATCAAACCGTTTCTTTGTAGTGATGACAATTAACCACTATCCTATCCTTCGTTTAGCGAATCTACTACTAGATATTTAATGTTTGGCCAAAAGGTTATATAAAACTCCACAGGGAGTCCGTCTGAACCAGAAGACTTGTTGAGTTTCATGGTAATCATGGCGTCATAACAGTCATTCACTGTTAATTTACCTTCACAGGTTTTCGAATCGTTTGGGCTTAATTTATTTTCTAAGTGTACATTGCCAAAATAATTGTTTAGGGCATCTGTTGAAGTTTGTTGGCTACTATATAGTTTGTGGTAGTGTAAAATATCTTCCGGGGTACTGACTAGTTGTCCCTCAGAGATTATCAATTTAGTTATGCACATCTGTTTTTGTTGACTACTTTCTTGCGCAAGAAAATATTTAGTATTTCGTTCGCCTTTTTCTATAAATTTGGCTTTAGATCTTATTTGAGGTCCTTTGGCCTTCTCATTATATTCAATTTCTAAATTATTTTTCAGCGAATCTAATGTTTTAATATCGTTCTTAGTAGGGGTAATGTCAACTTTGTTTGTATATATAAACTATCATTTTTTCTCCAGTTCATCTATTACATTTTTCCTATTTTTGGATTGATTTTTTGTAATTTTTAATAAAATATGTTAAATTTTTCTGTTTGCAAAAATCTCATGTCTGTCTGGCATTAAAACCAATTGTTCGAGATTCCTGAATGGATTTCGTGATCGTTTCAGTGATATTATGTTTCACATCGGTATTTGAGAGTATGGATGTATTTAATTTCCATGTTCCTGGACGTCTTTTGAATAATTTGAATATGCATTGCAGCGAGACAGCCATATGATCAGTCTTTACTGCAGGTCTAATATCGCATTTAGTGACCCACTCAACCAGGGACTGATGTATGAGCCACATATCTAGTCTATTAGAGACAGGGGGGTTACGTTGTCTCCATGTATATTGGAGTAGTTTAGGATGTCTGTTACGCCAGCTATCCACGAGGTTTTGTTTTTAAATAAATTTTCGAAAATTCGAGCTATTTGATTTTTTTTTGTTACCTCACGTTTGTGTGTCTATTTGTACATCATACACAGTGTTAAAATCGCCACCTATTATTGTTTCTCCCTGGGAGTATTCTTTTATCCATTGCTCTGTTGAAATAAAGAAAGAATTTCGTTTTTTCTCGATGTTGGGTGCATATATATTTACAAGTGAAAAATAACTATCATAGTGCTGGACATTACATAGAACACCTCTTATATAGAGCTACACTGTCAATGAGTGTTAAACTGACTTCTTTTGTAAACATTAGGCCCATTCGAGTGGCTGTTTTCGTCGTTGACGTTTTTTTCGTCAAAAAGGTCAGAGGTCAAAGGTCATTCAACAAAAAATTGACGGTGAATTTTTCCGTCTCGTTTCGTCGACGACGGAAAAAAATCAAGCAGCCAATCAAGTAGGATATAACAAAACGTAAAAAACGTCGACGACGAAAACAGCCACTCGAATGGGCCTACTATTGACGTTCCGCTACTGTTCGAGGTTCCAAGTGAGTGGTATCCTTGTCCATTCCATTCGTTTTCAATTTCTAATATTGTATTATTTGTAAACTAAGTTTCTTGGAGGAACAAAATATCAGCTTTTTTGTGTTTGCACTATTCAAAAATGGTTCTCCTTTTGATTTTATCATTTAAACCGCGAGTATTTAAAGTTAGCACATTTAAAGTAAAGGACATGATACGCTTTTGATTAAAAATATAAACAATTTTACATACAAGAATACACTTGCATTTCGCAGTTATTAGTATGATTCTATAATATCTGTATTTTTTGCGATTATTAGCAAAAACATCAAATATTTCAAAACCATGCATTAATTGAAATATTTCGGTAGCTTGATTAATCACAATGCTTGTGTAACATGCAATAATGGTGCTTGTAATTACAATAATGGATAAATATATAATTTTATGAACTCTATATTCATATGTATATACACGATCCAAATCACATATATTATATCGATTTCCATGCAGGCATTCAAAAATGTGCATAAAAAGGAGTGCGCACAAGACGAATAGCCTTGTCTTAAATACATTTAGTATAGCCACATGCTTTCTAAATCTACATGTTATTATTGACATTTTATATCTAAGAATATTGTCTATAAATTGGTTCAGCATGCGAGTCAAAATACCTGCTATGATGGCTGAGAAGATGAAAAGTTTTTTTTCAATTTCTTACATGTACAGTTTGTGCGTAAACATATGCTCAGCAAATTCAATGCTAATTTCTCCTTCAAATATTTTCGTTTGAAGGTCAAATAAAATGGCTGAAAAAAGCTATAGCCGCGATTTCTACTTTACTGGTCAACCCTTCCAACGCGGCGATCGACTTTAGACGTCAGAATCTGACCTCTGTAGACGTCAGATTCTGACGTCTAAAGTCGATCCAGGCACTGTAAGCGTGAAAAAATTTATAATAGCCGTAAACCCATAACATAGGTAATCAAATGAAGAAGAAAGAACTAACTAAGACATTTATGATGATTTCAAATTGAAAAAAACCCTTTGGTCTCCATGGTTTATGCAAAAATAATCAGTGCATGTTGTTGCAGTGCACTATATGAGTTTGGAATAAACGTGCTATCGTCTGGTGGTGGACGTCGTGAAGTCAGCGATGACATTCCTGATCCAAGAACAGATTACTTCAAATTTATTCAAGTTCGCCACCCACTTGAGCGGCTTGCGTCAGCTTACGCGGACAAAGTCCAGGGATATAATGCCAAGAAAAAGGGGCGCTTAATTCACATGAAGGTTCGTTATTACTTGGACTTATTGCTTAGGGGTTTTGTTAAGTTAAAACAAATTCAAAAATCCGAGAAAAACTCGGATTGGTCAGACCCCAAACTCCCACCCCCCTATTAATTTTTTTTTAGAAACATTTGGAAACATGAAAACAACACAAAAACACACAAAAACACAAAATTTCAAAAAAAAAGTTCGGGCATGACCCACCCACCCACGTCCGAGTTTTTCTCGAATTTTGGATTTTTGTTTCACTTGAAAAAGCCCCTTAGTAAGTGTTAGGAAATATGTTTATGTTAGTTTAATATAAAGCTGGGGTTAAAAAATCGAGTGCCAGTTAAAAAAAACTGTTAAAAAGCAAGTGATATTAATAGCAGGGGGAAATAAGAATTACCGATTAACGCCGAATATAATATAAATACACAATAGTAATACTATATAGAATGAGCTCACATGATTTAAAAATAGAGAGAGGACGATTCAATAATCCAATAACTCCAATAAACCAACGAATATGAACAAGGTGTGAATCAAACGAAATTGACGACGAAATACACCTTCTTCTCCACTGTAATGCCATGAACAATGAACGCGAAATCTTGCTTAATTCTATAGCCGGAATTATCAATATGCAACCAACAAATGATATTTTTCTACGAATTATGACATCTAGAGACATAACAGTGGTGAAGTCGCTAGCAAAATTTATCTATGGTTGTTTTAAACAAATTAAGGGTTGAAAATATTGAGTATGATGATAAATGTAAATTCATCTTCAAGCTGAAATATTTTGTATGTGTGTCGTGACTAGCATGATTAATTATTATCATCATGATCATGATTATGTGTCATTATTATCGTTTTAACGTTACATTTTTATGTAGAACAATCACAAGTCACCTGTCGCTATATTATCCATATTATCATGCCTTCATGATCTGACTTGGGTATTACCACATATCAGGACGGCTGTTGCTCTCGGATCTTATTATTTGGCTTTTTAGGGCCGGTTAGGGACGTTTCCGTCGCCTTTGTTATCAGACGAGGTGGGGCCTTATGGAGGATTTCAGAGTTGCTAAGTCAACTGATTTTCTCTATGAGGTCGGGAATGTTTTTCTTCGATTGTAACTCCTAAGTATGTGGTACTAACTAGGTCGTGAGTGAAATGGTATGAACTAAACAATATAGTGAATTAAAATAAGCTGTAATGTTTTTGTGCGAGGGCCATAAAGATAATAAATCACTAGTTAATTAAACAAACTTTATTGCTATTGTGTGAGTGCCATGTCCTGCGTGAATGGCACGCATAATTATTATCCGTAATTTTTATTCTTATTACATCACTAAGTCTCCAACACTCGATAATATGGATGGTTCTGATGCTATACTTTGTTGGCAGTCGACGAACCACCATGTCCGACTTTTATTAGTATGTATATATTGTGTTTCGGTGGTATTACTGTTATTACGTTGTTAAATTTGCATCACTAGTCTATATCAGGGGATCGCCGAGTTCATATCGACTGTGCTTGCATGGTCACATGGCTCGGAGCTACCTGTGTCGCAGATTGTCACATTAATTGTACTTGCATGATATAATATTTGATTTTTAAAAATATCGTGTAATTTTTAACATTGTCCTAATACATTCTCAAATTACTGTAGCATAATTATGCACTTGTATATATTCTAGGTTTCTACGCTTTCCAGAGTGTCTTTTTTGCTACTATATATATAATTAGCATGTCATACATAGTAGCTATTTTATCTCTGGTTTTGGTGCGGGAAACAAAATGATAGACCTTATGTTACCCTGGCAATGCCTTTCAATCTTATTTTAAGTATATACCCAGTGTTTCTTATGGCAATGCCAGTTAACATGATTTTAGTTATGTATGTCATACTATGTATATTGTCATATGATTTTAACAAATTAACAATGTTGTATATACATGTACATATCTCTATTTCTATGACAAATAAGTCTGGATTGACTTTCTTTCTGTCAATAGGGCGGGGGCCCTAGGGTAGTGGTTAGCACCGCTGCCTTTCACGCCAGAGTCCGGGGTTCGGTTCCCGGTCTCGGCGGTTTGAAAGAAACAAAAATGTTTCTTCCCCATCCACGTGTGAAAGTCAGTATTGTGGGGAGCCTCCGTGACCGAGAGGTAGCGTGCTCGGCCTCAGACCGCCAGGGTTCGAATTTCGAATCCTGTGTCTGGAGGACAGTGTCATCTCGATCATCTCACCATCCTCAGGAGGTTCTCCTGGCCCAGTTTAGCCTATATGTGCACAAAGGTGGCCTAAAGCCCGATTCATTTCATTTTCTGTCAATAAAATATCTGTCTGTCTGACTATATACTTCTCTCTACAGAAGAAGCTGGGAAACAGAACTTGGAAACGACGGGATAAAGTCTCAATCACGGAATATCTCACATACATCGTAAGACAAACTATTTATATATTCCAGTTTTTGATACTATATTCTGTCACGTAGCATCTAAAACTGTTTGTATCTCACCTCCTGTATCATTTTGAAGAATTTAGAGGGATATATCTGCCACACTAATAAAGGACCTGTTAGCTCTCAGGAACGATTTATCATAGATTAAATCTGATCATATTCACGGTTTTAGTGGTTTGGGGAACTAAAAAAGGATATCAATTAAAAATTAAAATTCTAAGGTATAGGAATAAAACTTTCAATCACTTGAAGATGTATCTTGCTACCGCGACCCACAACAAAGTGGTTAATATTGATTTGTTCGGTCAAGAAAGTTTATATATTATAGACGATAGTAATATATTATAAAACACGTTGAAAATGAACAATTTAATAACAACAATATTTAATAATAACATGGTCATAATAAAGCTATTCTCTACATATTCATTTATGAATAACCTAGGCCTATATTCCAGATACAATATTTCATTTTATGACATAGCAGGGTACAGAATGTAACTAGCATGCAAACCCCCATCTCCGTGAATACGAATTATTTCTATAAAGTACAATTATTGTGAGGTCATTGTTCAATACAAAACGCCTTACAATTTGCACAGTGAAGATGTCTGATACATTCAAGTTCAACATATTCACAATCAGTTCACTAATTTCCGCTGGCAATACGAGTTTGATATACGCCAAATTTGTCTGTATATATCATCCCTGAATCGAAGGACAGGCAAATAATGCACGTCTAGTGGTAGTATCACCATTACATGCCATTATCATATGGACCATTCTCATTAATAATCTTTTAAAACGTTTTTTATTTTTTATAGGCTTTACCGGATATTGAGCTTACACATGAAGGAGATGTTCACTGGAAAACGTTTAATGTTAGTATGTTTTTCTTTGTTTATGCATAAATTACCTATCTCGACGTGTTAAATATATTATACCATACGCTGTTTTGCCTTAGCCGCGATGTGTTTTGTTTCTAGTTTAGTTGTTTCGTTGCTAATTTAGTTGTTTGTTTAGTTGCTAGTTTAGTTGTTTTTATTGTTAGTTTAGTTGTTTTGTTTCTACAATGTTATCTATCTACAAATCTATTAGCCGTGTCGTCCTCTCCGAGGCCGTGGATTGATGTATTTGTTTTACCCGAAAAATCCAACATGGCGGCGACTGAGAGCGATCCCGACCCCAAGGTCCGAAAAATGTCCATAACTTTTTAATGACTATGTGACCTCTGAGCTGAGCATGCGGGCATGGAACTGAAATGTTACTTATTCTAAAAAAAAACAATTTTGAACCTCATTATTCAGCGATATTTTCCGATATGACAGTCCAAAGAAATGTCCCATAATGTTTACGCTGTCAATCTGTGGCTGAAACCTGTTTCAGCCACTGGGACTACAATTCTATGACCTTACATTTTGATTGACAGATTGATCTTTGCTCTATCTACGTCTTTTCAAATGGTGAACAAATTTCCCCCCTCACAAAACCAATGTAATGTAATTGTCCTATAGAAGTATGTCGTCTGATCATGAAAAATGTATATAATCATACAGTAAAAGAATTAATTTGCGACCAAACATTTGCACATCTTGATGTTAAAACATATATCTTAGAATATGATATTTTAATAATGATTTCATTTTATTTATTTTGATTTACAGAGTCTATGTGATCCTTGCTTTATATATTACGATCACGTGGCTCATCTAGAAAATCTGGATAGTGACTTGGATGTCATTTTACCACACTTCAAGTCTGCAGATTTAAAGAAGACGTTCCCGGAATTGAACAGAAGTAATGGAAAAAACAGCACATATACCACGTTTTACCACGGACTTGCTGCTTCTGTTTTGAAACCAGTACTTGATAAATACAGAGCAGATGCAGATATGTTCGGGTATACTTTTGACGAATATTTAGAAGAAAGTGACAAACACCTGTTGATGTCAAGCTGATCTGGAAACATTATTTTTTTGCTAACAAATTCAATACCAGTTTTTAAACATGCTGAAGACAAAACATGGCATCAATCAGCAAGATCAAAATTGTTGACTTCCATTTTGTCAAATCTGAATGATTTTCACTCACTTCAAGTTGTGAAAATTGTGAAAACTCCGATTAAATAATTTGGCGGTTAAAGGGTTAAAGTGCTAATTACATTAATAGCAGTTTTCCTGTTTTTATTTGCCCTCCGAACAACGGAATTCCAAGAAGAAATAAGCATTATATGATATAAAATAATAAATAAATAAAAGCTTATAAAGCGCGAAAATGTAATGCTAGTGACAGATACCAGGGAATGATATGTAGTTCTAATACTAGTATAAAACATTATCGTTGTATAAATTCACCAATTTATTGATTAAATTACCTTGAATAAATTACACTATACATTTCAAGCATGTTATATATGTTGAACAGACTACTATTGCAATACAGTTGAATATCAACCACATATTGCGAACAAATGTTCATTTAAAGCCAACATCAGATTATGCGTCGGTAACTGTTGTCTCCATAAAAGGTCAACCTCGGATTCTGTGTATTTTTCTTCCGCGACATACACTTGCGACAGAATCAGAAATTTGAATACAAGAATATGGTACAATAATAATACAGTTCTAAAGTTAAAAATCGTGGATCATGCATTTATTCATGCGCTGTTATTAATTGAAGCCACTCAAACCAATGACGATGGTCCATGGAGTAACTCCACTTCACCTAATCACAGATCGTTATTTAGTCACCTTCATATTTACTCTACTGCAACCAATCACAGGACAGTATTTGGTCACGTTACCTTCATATTTCATTTCCCAGAAAACACCTAACACTGCCCCGATGTTAGATTAATGTTAGCCTACGTCACTAGCCCAGCATTGACCCATCATTGGGTTAATGCCTCATGCTTGCAGGGTAAATACGGTGAAGATAACATCCCAGTTTGATTATTTAACCCCTTGTCTTCATCAATCGTCACTTAATAGTTTCGTTTATTTTGAATTTGAGTTATTTTCAAGGACAACTTAATATTTAATACAAATTATTTTGCCAATTTCTGGGGAATCTGTTTGCAAACGTATACAGACGCCTACCAGCCCGTATATAGGGGCCTGCGAGGCTATAGCAGGGAAAGAGGTAAACGTATATAGGTTTTTACGAGCCATAACAGGATAAGAGGTAAGCCTATATATGGCTTTACGAGCCATAACAGGATAAGAGGTAAGCGTATATAGGGGCTTACGAGCCATAACAGGATAGGAGGAAAGCGTATATAGGGGTTTACGAGCCTATAGCAGAACAATAGGTAAACGTATATAGGGGCTTAGGAGCCTATAACAGGACAAGAGGTTAATGTTGAATTATTCAAAGATATATTAGCTGTCCATTTGATTTTGGAATTGTCACGTAATTTCAACTTCAATAGAAATAATTTCATTTCACCACTGTGTAATATGTAAGGCCTAACCCCTCTTCAGTGGTGTGAGGGTCAGGCCTAACCCCTCTTCAGTGGTGTGAGGGTCAGGCCTAACCCCTCTTAGCGGTGTGAGTGTCAGCCCTCACCCCTCTTAGTGGTGTGGGGGTCAGGCCTCACCCCTCTTAGTGGTGTGTGGGTCAGGCCTAACCCCTCTTAGTGGTGTGAGGGTCAGGCTTAAACCCTCTTAGCGGTGTGAGGTTCAGACCTAACCCCTCTTAGCGGTGTGAGGGTCAAGCCTCACCCTTCTTAGCGGTGTGAGGGTCAAGCCTCACCCTTCTTAGTGGTGTGAGGGTCAGGCCTCACCCCTCTTAGTAGTGTGAGGGTCAGGCCTCACCCCTCTTAGTAGTGTGAGGGTCAGGCCTCACCCCTCTTAGCGGTGTGAGGGTCAGGCCTAATCCCTCTTAGTAGTGTGAGGGTCAGGCCTAACCCCTCTTAGTGGTGTGAGGGTCAGGTCTAACCCCTCTTAGCGGTGTGGGGGTCAGGCCTAACCCTTCTTAGAGGGGTGAGGGTCAGGCCTAACCCCTCTTAGTGGTGTGAGGGTCAGGCCTAACCCCTCTTAGCGGTGTGGGGGTCAGGCCCAACCCTTCTTAGAGGGGTGAGGGTCAGGCCTAATCCCTCTTAGTGGTGTGAGGGTCAGGTCTAACCCCTCTTAGCGGTGTGGGGGTCAGGCCTAACCCTTCTTAGAGGGGTGAGGGTCAGGCCTAACCCCTCTTAGTGGTGTGAGGGTCAGGCCTAACCCCTCTTAGCGGTGTGAGGGTCAGGCCTAACCCCTCTTAGCGGTGTGGGGGTCAGGCCTAACCCCTCTTAGAGGGGTGAGGGTCAGGCCTAACCCCTCTTAGTGGTGTGAGGGTCAGGCCTAACCCCTCTTAGCGGTGTGAGGGTCAGACCTAACCCCTCTTAGCGGTGTGAGGGTCAGGCCTAACCCCTCTTAGCGGTGTGAGGGTCAGACCTAACCCCTCTTAGCGGTGTGGGGGTCAGGCCTAATCCCTCTTAGAGGTGTGAGGGTCAGGCCTAACCCCTCTTAGTGGTGTGAGGGTCAGGCCTAGCCCCTCTTAGCGGTGTGAGGGTCAGGCTTAACCCCTCTTAGCGGTGTGAGGGTCAGGCCTAACCCCTCTTAGTGGTGTGAGGGTCAGGCCTAACCCCTCTTAGAGGTGTGAGGGTCAGGCCTAACCCCTCTTAGTGGTGTGAGGGTCAGACCTAACCCCTCTTAGCGGTGTGAGGGTCAGGCTTAAACCCTCTTAGCGGTGTGAGGGTCAGACCTAACCCTTCTGTAGGAGTTTGGACAAACTCCACAATCACACAGTGTGTGGAATTTGGATGCAATCAATTGGATTTTTTTAGATGATTGCATTCATGAGATATTTCGCTAATACTACACAAAATCCTTCCAACAATTTTCGTATTTGTTCATATCAGTGTATAAACTCACCTTTCATGATGACCGTGTCACATTATTAGAACAATCCGATCAATTAATGTGTGTTTTATAGTCAATTATCCTGCCTGTTTGTATGAAATTAAGTTTCACTGGGTTTAATATTAGTACTTATTTATAAATAGACGTGCCTGATTTTCGCGAGATTAACCTTTGACCGCCACGATTTTACAGAAGTTTCACCACATAGTGATTCAGACCACCCAATCATTTTATCGTCCCCTTGGAGTTAGAAGGTGCTAAGCTGCCATTTGTAAAGTGGCAGTTTAGGACCTTCTAACTCCGAGGGGACGTTATTTGGCACCAACGCTAAAAATTGGTAAGTTTTGTTTTGGAATCATTGTTTAATTTACATATGAGGTAGACTATATTATGTATGTGCCTGTTATCTTCAATTTAGTCAACTTTAACAAATAATTGTTTGCAACAGACAGAAGTACAATCCAACAAACAGGCTTCACCATAGAGTCATTCTATATAAGGGAGATCGGGGCGCAGTGTTTCATTAATTTATTTTAGAAGTATAGTATTGTGGCGAATCTTATGAGACACAGTAATATGTTCACATTATTAAAAAATATTGGATCATTGCAACAATAATTTATAATACTGAAATTTTTTTGTAACATTTGCAGCAAAAATGTTTGGTAAATGATTAATTTCGAGCTCTATTCTAAACAATGCGGGTGTGCTGGCCACCATGAACAATACTGGTGTGCATATTACAGTAAGACTGTGACATACATTCATTTTGTCACACTGTTGAACCAACATCTAAGACGTTGGTGAAACTGGAAGATAATGCCCCGTATTTCTGAGGTAACTTATTCATATAATGCTGCGTAGAACCCGTCAACAACAACCCGCATGTGATAAAATCATAGGAATCGTGTAACGCATTGATCCAGGTCACCAGTTGTTAGTAGGGACTATATACGTAGAACAATATACACACACAACGAAAGCAAATAATGAATGAGGCAATTATTACTTTGGTGTTGAATTTGTTATTTAAACTCTTTAATTTAAAGGCTGTTTTATTCATTATAAACATGTGCTTTAATTCGGAGTTGCACAGACGCGTTATCAAGAATTATTTATTAGTCAAAGGCATCACTTGCAGCGCTACGGTTGGCCGTTAGATTTCTGATTTTGCAGTATTATAATTATGCACCATATGAGATATTTAAAAAAGTTGATTAAATAATGGTGCAAACCATCACAATAAGAACGATGTGAGTACCCGCCGTCAGATTAACTTGTATCGCATGTTTTTCGCCGATTTCTCGGTATAACTTCGGTGTTTTATGAATTAAAGTCATTTTCCTTGAATTTTAGTCACAATTCTCACTTCATGCATTCATATTTAATTAGCCTTTCAAATCATTAAATTATGAATTGAAATTTTCACCCACCTGAAGCTGTGTCTCGCTACCGCGATTTGCGACATAAAGTGAGAGAAAATTACTCATATTTGTTTTATTTTAACCCAAACATTTGCAAATCTTGATGTTCAAACACTCATTTCATTCACAATAACTGTGAGTTAACTTGATAATAGTAGTAGTAGAGTAGAAACGACTAATAGCACTTAGCGTTTTAAGGGTTAAAACGGGTGCTATATAGGGCTTTGTGTCACAAGTTAGAATTTGTGAACGTGTGTGCCAGCTAATGTCATTGGCGTCATCATGACATGTACTCTTATTTAGAGTTATATGGGGCGCATCAAAGCAAAACTCTAAATCACATTATACATAGTTTTAATAGGTCTATTTTGACGTACCGGTATGGATCGCTTTAATTAACCTCAAGCTGACAATTATTGCGTGAGCAATGTTCATTTGATTTGTGGAATGATTTATTCTAATTAAATTGTGTTTATGATAATAGGATGACATTGCATTGTAGGCCTACATTTAATTACAAACCACTCTTTCCGTGATATATGTCCGTCTGCCCGCTCTCCCGCTCTCCCCCTGCTATCTATTAATTCGAGAGAATTTAAAACAGTAAATAAAATGAATCGGGCTTTAGGCCACTTTTGGTTTACTAAATTTACTGTCTTAATAATATAGGGATATGCACTAACTGGAAATTATGGCCAAATATTTTTTTATTTTTTTTTGCGGGATTTTCAACCCGCTTTTATTATTATGGCCAAATATACTTGTTAATTCAATTTACTTATACGCAAAGTAATTTATGTTCATTTATCGATCAAAATGTAGTGTGTGATCCATTTTCATTTTAACTGTATAATACAGTAATTGGAACTGTTTTTCTAATGACTATTTTGCTAATTACTATGTTGCTAATTACATGTGTTAGGATATAGGGATTTGATTGTGTGAAAGAAATAATATGCAATGACGATGACAATAGAGTAGATTCCTCTCCGAGATAAGACAAACGTGTATTATTGTAAATGTTGCTATAAGCTATTACTGTAGCATGCAAAGATACGAATAATAATAACAGCGTATATATTATCTACGCAACCCTATGCAAACTGCAGTGAAATACTAGCTATAATAAGATAACCTGTTAATTATTGATATGGAATGCGCACCAGGGTCGGATGCAGCGACAAAACGTAATTACTGGGCGTAATTCTGAACGCCTGTCGTACGTACGATAGGCGTACGTACGATGGCGCCAGGTCCACGAATTTTTGGTACAACCATAGACTTAATCTTTATTAACTCTATGGTACAACCGGGCACATAACACAAATCCTCCATCTACACACAGACTATGCATAATTATCCTACAAGTGTTTACTCTACTTACAAAAATAATTGTAGATGGTGTTGTAAAAAAGGCAAATGACACACTATGCACTAAATTGTTCTTTAAGCCCTGAATGTGGTTGTTCTTGTGCACAACCCATTTCACAGATCACGCTTGCTGTTTATTACTCCACCATTTCGGCCATTGTTTCACATAATATATAAGTGCAGTGGCCGCCCCTGTATTGTGGATTATCATGGCACTGTGTGTCTCCGCCAGATCAATCAACCAAACAGAAAATCCCAAAAATAATGTCACGAGATACCACTTCATTCTTTGACATGTTCTAAATGTAAATGGATGGCTTGTCAGTAGCATAATGATAAGATAAAACAAAGCTGCTGCAACATTCAAGATATATCCAATAATGCAGAAAACAACAAGAAGAACCATAGACATTCTAGCCATTATGAAATAGTGTTGAAAAAAGTTCGGCTCCTCCACTTTGAAACGTGTTTTCCACTCTTCTAGCAGAGTTTTCACCTCATTTATCCGCTTTAACTGTTCATATTCCCGCAGATACTGCAAAAGACAGTATGTGATTAGAACAATATCAGGGGCAGATCCAGCATTTTAAAAGGGGGGTCGATTAAACAAAAAAAAAATGCTGTCAGACAATAATGAATTTTGTCTTCTTAGCCATTATATGAAGGCTTCACACCCTGAATTTACTAGGGAAGTACTGTGGCGCCGGCAACAGGATAGAGCACGGTTTCGCGCGTATTCCGCGAGCTATGCATAGAAATATTGATTTACTATAAAGTGAACAAAATTGAACATCATCTAGTTATCATATTTGATTTTTCCTTGGATTGTGACTGGGGACAACGGATATTTTGGCAATTTTGATCGATGTTGGGTCGATTACACCCCCCCCCCCTCTGTATCTGCTACTGATAACTACTGATTTTTTAAATTTCAACGTTTATGAAAAATATAACTTATTATTCAAAAACACCATACACAAATAGAAGAATTGCCTCTTTTAATACAATTATTTGTAAATTTAACTATATTCTATGTGATTGACTATGAACAGGAATATTCCGCATCGGCCAATATTCGATGAACACATATGTAGTAAATAAAATGAATGAGGTTTCCTGCCACCTATCCTCCTTAGTGTAATCCATACTTTTATAAATTGTAAATTCAAGCGTGCATACTTGGCATAAACATATGGTACACTACAGTGTTAAAGGTGATCTATCACCCCTTATATGGTATGAATAATAATGTCCTTATACCCAGCAAACACAAAACATTTGTATAACATTTATACAACGTCGGCACAACGTCTTCGACGTTGGTCCAACGTTGTATAAATGTTATAAAAATGTTTTGTGTTTGCTGGGTATGGGATGATTGGCTATTATGTGACCCTCTCAGATGGTCACATGTTAGCCAATCACCCCAGATGAGAAAATACTTGTGGCAACTTTGATTTATCTGTCACAAAATTATTCATACTATATAAGGGGTGATAGATCACCTTTAATCTTACCTCCTGATATACTTCTGACGCTGTATCACTCAACCATTTATCACCCACTACGGCAGAGAAAACTAAAATAGACAGATTAGTGTTTGTTGTCATGATATTGAATAATAAAACAGAGCACTCGCCGTTACTGAAGATATAGGAAGGGATGTGGGCTTCATTTTCAGCTCACTTGACCTAGAACATTTTAGAATTTAAATGGTTTGAATACAATAGGCTGTATTGTGTCTGGCGATTATATTTAATTTGATATTGCCATTCAATAAATTTACAATATTAATCAGGAATTTCACCCACTGAGTTCTGTAAGTTGTGTACCGCTACCGCGACCCACAACTTACAATGGAGAAAGTTCTGATAATTATCTCGGCTCATACGTACGTCTCTTTCGCTCATCATCTATAATTTTTCTGGCTTCAACTAACTTTTCCTCACAATTTCTTGACATCATGTTTATGCGATCAACCTGAACGTGAAGACAGAAAGTCTGGCAAAATACATGATGTTTACCCGCTTCAATCCTAGAAATCATCAGACCAGTGACTTCTCTCACGTAGGTTACCACCATGTCACGTGTCTCCAAAATATCGTTGATAAGTCCTTCATCTGGACATCGCCCCTTCAGGATAACTTTACTGATTAGTTCTATCGCCTTAAATGATCTTCGTAAGTTAATGTAATTAAGGACGCCCACCATTAAACTGTGTACATAATATAACAGTTTGCGCAGCTCATTATCTGTGAAAACACTTCTTCTGAGAGTTCTGATGAATTCACTCAGTGCATGACGTAATGATTGCCATTCCTCTTCAGAGGGTATGTCCGTCAGTATATGAGTACATAAAGCGGCTAGATCATCCATGTCCGACAAACCAATCTAGGAAAGACTAACATGTACTCTTTAAGTTTACAGTTTAATATAATCAAATATCACTATCTATATCACTATCACCAAGAATACTTAAAAAATGTATTTTGCTATCACCTTCATTTATAGTAATATCTATATAACTTCTGTCTATATGATCTATCATACCTTTATCATACATAAATATAATCTATAAAACCACTAGCTATATGCTTATCACTATGATATATTTCATATAAATAATATAAATATATATAACTTGAAGCGACAAATAATACAGAAATGGAGCATACTTAGGCCTATGATATTATGTTTCACCCACACGGTTACCTCAGTCACTTCAGTCCTCGGTATGACCAGCTAAACTCTCATACGTAGTGTGTATGCTTGTGGAATATAATATTCATGATATATTGAATTCCCAGCAAACAAGAGAAGTTGACGAAATGTTGTTTTAATGTTGGGCCAGCGTCGCAGACGGTGAATCTATATCAAAATAACGTAGTGTCGTCTTTTCTTGTTCACTGGGTTGTTGTTTGATCAGGACATGCCTGTACGCATGTCATCTGCTCAATGCTTAGGGCGGGGCTTAGGCGTATCGATTTTACAGCTTATAGGGCTTATATGTATAGTTATGATTATGCTATATCTTAGGGCTATCATTTATGCACATACTTTTAGACGATATTTCCCGTTTAAAAAAAAGCTTGGTGAGATCGATGGATAAGACCCCTTTGTATAGGGTAGTACCATGCTCGAACATAAAAACAGGTGAAAAGGCGCATATTTTCACGCTAGGCGAACTACTTGATTGGAGGTGGAGGGTGTGGTGGTGCACAGAGTAACGTCAATCAATCAATAAAACTTCCATGGCGCATATATCATCAGCGGACCGAGCTCAGAAGCCGGGCTGCTGAGGTCACGCGCCCACTTTTCAATGAAAATATGGAAAACAGCTTATTTTACGACAAAGCTCACAAATTGAAATCGTCAAAGTTATGGATGTTTATTCAAAAATATACCTGTACATTTCAGTATGATCACGTAACCATATGATTGATACATTAGAATTGACATGATGGTATTTATTCACAAACACAGGTAATATTAACACAAAAAAGCAACATAGGAGTAAACTGCCAGCAAACACATTATACCAATGCTGGTTTAATGTTGGCCCACCGTCTGCGACGGTGGGCCAACATTAAACCAACATTGGGTTGTACTCTCAATAAGCCTGAGTGAATGATAGATGAGTACTTATATAGACCATCGTGACGAGCTGTACATAACCAGTGAGTAGGCTACTGATACTGGTGAAGCATGGGAATATTACTACAATACACATACATGATTGCAGTAGGAAGCATTATAATAGGCTATGAACACATAAGGCAGTAGAAGATATATAATAACCCGGAAGTGAAAAACACTTGGCAAGTTTACTAATCTCTATAATTTTCGCCCACCTGAAGTTGCGAGACTTCAAGTAGGTGAAAAATTGAATTGTACATGTATATGTCTGCGCTTAGATGAATAAATGCTAGGCTTAAATACATAGATGAAAATCAGAATTTAGTTTAATCATTCGTCGTGATTTTTTAGAACAAACATTTATAATTGAATATACAAACACTTATGACTGAAAGATTTGCGTAAGAATGGTGATTTCGAAAACTGGACATGCACACAATGACCAGTAGTGTTTCACCTTACATTTACATGATACATTTCAGGACATTTACATTGGACAATGGCTCAGTGTGGGCTCAATATCAGACGTCGCCCCAAAAGTAAACAATTCATATAATAGTGTAACAGTTTCAAGATACTTGATACAGGGTCGTATATGCTATTTAACAAAGTGGCAGATGTGTCGAATTATTCCTAGCATGCCTTATGGCCAAATATACTTGTTAATTCAATTAACTTATACGCAAAGTAATTTATGTTCATTTATCGATCAAAATGTAGTGTGTGATCCATTTTCATTTTAACTGTATAATACAGTAATTGGAACTGTTTTTCTAATGACTATTTTGCTAATTACTATGTTTCTAATTACATGTGTTAGGATATAGGTATTTGATTGTGTGAAAGAAATAATATGCAATGACGATGACAATAGAGTAGATTCCTCTCCGAGATAAGACAAACGTGTATTATTGTAAATGTTGCTATAAGCTATTACTGTAGCATGCAATGATACGAATAATAATAACAGCGTATATATTATCTACGCAAACCTATGCAAACTGCAGTGAAATACTAGCTATAATGAGATAACCTGTTAATTATTGATATGGAATGCGCACCAGGGTCGGATGCAGGAACCAACGTAATTACTGGGCGTAATTCTGAACGCCTGTCGTACGTACGATAGGCGTACGTACGATGGCGCCAGGTCCACGAATTTGAACACAATACGTCCATCACAAACGATACGACTCTTTGGTACCACCATAGAGTTAATCTTTATTAACTCTATGGTACAACCGGGCACATAACACAAATCCTCCATCTACGCACAGACTATGCATAATTATCCTACAAGTGTTTACTCTACTTACAAAAATAATTGTAGATGGTGTTGTAAAAAAGGCAAATGACACACTATACACTAAATTGTTCTTTAAGCCTTGAATGTGGTTGTTCTTGTGCACAACCCATTTCACAGATCACGCTTGCTGTTTATTACTCCACCATTTTGGCCATTGTTTCACATAATATATAAGTGCAGTGGCCGCCCCTGTATTGTGGATTATCATGGCACTGTGTGTCTCCGCCAGACCAATCAACCAAACAGAAAATCCAAAAAATAATGTCACGAGATACCACTTCATTCTTTGACATGTTCTAAATGTAAATGGATGGCTTGTCAGTAGCATAATGATAAGATAAAACAAAGCTGCTGCAACATTCAAGATATATCCAATAATGTAGAAAACAACAAGAAGAACCATAGACATTCTAGCCATTATGAAATAGTGTTGAAAAAAATTCGGTTCCTCCACTTTGAAGCGTGTTTTCCACTCTTCTAGCAGATCAGTTTTCACCTCATTTATCCGCTTTAGCTGTTCATATTCCCGCAGATACTGCAAAAGACAGTATGTGATTAGAACAATATCAGGGCAGATCCAGCATTTTAAAAGGGGGGTCGATTAAACAAAAAAAAATGCTGTCAGACAATAATGAATTTTGTCTTCTTAGCCATTATATGAAGGCTTCACACCCTGAATTTACTGGAGAAGTACTGTGGCGCCGGCAACAGGATAGAGCACGGTTTCGCCCGTATTCCGCGAGCTATGCATAGTAATATTGATTTACTATAAAGTGAACAAAATTGAACATCATCTAGTTATCATATTTGATTTTTCCTTGGATTGTGACTGGGGACAACGGATATTTTGGCAATTTTGATCGATGTTGGGTCGATTACACCCCCCCCCCCTCTGTATCTGCTACTGATAAATACTGATTTTTTTAATTTCAACGTTTACGAGAAATATAACTTATTATTCAAAAACACCATACACAAATAGAAGAATTGCCTCTTTTAATACAATTATTTGTAAATTTAACTATATTCTATGTGATTGACTATGAACAGGAATATTCCGCATCGGCCAATATTCGATGAACACATATGTAGTAAATAAAATGAATGAGGTTTTCTGCCACCTATCCTCCTTAGTGTAATCCATACTTTTATAAATGGTAAATTCAAGCGTGCATACTTGGCATAAACATATGGTACACTACAGTGTTAAAAATGATCTATCACCCCTTATATGGTATGAATAATAATGTCCTTATACCCAGCAAACACAAAACATTTGTATAACATTTATACAACGTCGGTCCAACGTCTTCGACGTTGGTCCAACGTTGTATAAATGTTATAAAAATGTTTTGTGTTTGCTGGGTATGGGGTGATTGGCTATTATGTGACCCTCTCAGATGGTCACATGATAGCCAATCACCCCATATGAGAAAACACTTGTGGCAACTTTGATTTATCTGTCACAAAATTATTCATACTATATAAGGGGTGATAGATCACCTTTAATCTTACCTCCTGATATACTTCTGACGCTGTATCATACAACCATTTAACACCCACTACGGCAGAGAAAACTAAAATAGACAGATTAGTGTTTGTTGTCATGATATTGAATAATAAAACAGAGCACTCGCCGTTACTGAAGATATAGGAAGGGATGTGGGCTTCATTTTCAGCTCACTTGACCTAGAACATTTCAGAATTTAAATGGTTTGAATACAATAGGCTGTATTGTGTCTGGCGATTATATTTAATTTGATATTGCCATTCAATAAATTTACAATATTAATCAGGAATTTTACCCACTGAGTTCTGTAAGTTGTGTACCGCTACCGCGACCCACAACTTACAATGGAGAAAGTTCTGATAATTATCTCGGCTCATACGTACGTTTCTTTCGCTCATCATCTATAATTTTTCTGGCTTCAACTAACTTTTCCTCACAATTTCTTGACATCATGTTTATGCGATCAACCTGAACGTGAAGACAGAAAGTCTGCCAAAATCCATGATGTTTACGCGCTTCAAACCAAGTAATCATCAGACCAGTGACTTCTCTCACGTAGGTGGGCGGGGGCCCTAGGGTAGTGGTTAGCACCGCTGCCTTTCACGCCAGAGTCCGGGGTTCGGTTCCCGGTCTCGGCGGTTTGAAAGAAACAAAATTGTTTCTTCCCCATCCACGTGTGAAAGTTAGTATTGTGGGGAGCCTCCGTGACCGAGAGGTAGCGTGCTCGGCCTCAGACCGCCAGGGCTCGAATTTCGAATCCTGTGTCTGGAGGACAGTATCATCTCAATCATCTCACCATCCTCAGGAGGTTCTCCTGGCCCAGTTTAGCCTATATGTGCACAAAGGTGGCCTAAAGCCCGATTCATTTTTCTCTCACGTAGGTTACCACCATGTCACGTGTCTCCAAAATATCGTTGATAAGTCCTTCATCTGGACATCGCCCCTTCAGGATAACTTTACTGATTAGTTCTATCGCCTTAAATGATCTTCGTAAGTTAATGTAATTAAGGACGCCCACCATTAAACTGTGTACATAATATAACAGTTTGCGCAGCTCATTATCTGTGAAAACACTTCTTCTGAGAGTTCTTATGAATTCACTCAGTGCATGACGTAATGATTGCCATTCCTCTTCAGAGGGTATGTCCGTCAGTATATGAGTACATAAAGCGGCTAGATCATCCATGTCCGACAAATCAATCTAGGAAAGACTAACATGTACTCTTTAAGTTTACAGTTTTATATAATCAAATATCACTATCTATATCACTATCACCAAGAATACATAAAAAATGTATTTTGCTATCACCTTCATTTATAGTAATATCTATATAACTTCTGTCTATATGATCTATCATACCTTTATCATACATAAATATAATCTATGAAACCACTAGCTATATGCTTATCACTATGATATATTTCATATAAATAATATAAATATATATAACTTGAAGCGACAAATAATACAGGAATGGCGCATACTTAGGCCTATGATATTATGTTTCACCCACACGGTTACCTCAGACACTTCAGTCCTCGGTATGACCAGCTAAACTCTCATACGTAGTGTGTATGCTTGTGGAATATAATATTCATGATATATTGAATTCCCAGCAAACAAGAGAAGTTGACGAAATGTTGTTTTAATGTTGGGCCAGCGTCGCAGACGGTGAATCTATATCAAAATAACGTAGGGTCGTTTTTTCTTGTTCACTGGGTTGTTGTTTGATCAGGACATGCCTCTACGCATGTCGTCTGCTCAATGCTTAGGGCGGGGCTTAGGCGTATCGATTTTACAGCTTATAGGGCTTATATGTATAGTTATGATTATGCTATATCTTATTTATGCACATACTTTTAGACGATATTTCCTGTTTAAAAAAATATGCTTGGTGAGATCGATGGATAAGACCCCTTTGTATAGGGTAGTACCATGCTCGAACATAAAAACAGGTGAAAAGGCGCATAATTTCACGCTAGGCGAACTACTTGATTGGAGGTGGAGGATGTGGTGGTGCACAGAGTAACGTCAATCAATCAATAAAACTTCCATGGCGCATATATCATCAGCGGACCGAGCTCAGAAGCGCACAAATCCTTAGCGTGATCATGTAGCATAATCTAGGCCAAGACACGTTCGTCAACAGGGAGCCGGGCTGCTGAGGTCTCGCGCCCACTTTTCAATGAAAATATGGAAAACAGCTTATTTTACGACAAAGCTCACAAATTGAAATCGTCAAAGTTATGGATGTTTATTCAAAAATATACTTGTACATTTCAGTATGATCAAGTAACCATATGATTGATACATTAGAATTGACATGATGGGTATTTATTCACAAACACAGGTAATATTAACACAAAAAGACAACATAGGAGTAAACTGCCAGCAAACACATTATACCAATGCTGGTTTATTGTTGGCCCACCGTCTGCGACGGTGGGCCAACATTAAACCAACATTGGGTTGTACTCTCGATAAGCCTGAGTAAATGATAGATGAGTACTTATATAGACCATCGTGACGAGCTGTACCTAACCAGTGAGTAGGCTACTGATACTGGTGAAGCATGGGAATATTACTACAATACACATACATGATTGCAGTAGGAAGCATTATAATAGGCTATGAACACATAAGGCAGTAGAAAATATATAATAACCCGGAAGTGAAAAACACTTGGCAAGTTTACTAATCTCTATAGTTTTCACCCACTTGAAGTTGCGAGACTTCAAGTAGGTGAAAATTTAAATTGTACATGTATATGTCTGCGCTTAAATGAATAAATGCTAGGCTTAAATACATAGATCAAAATCAGAATTTAGTTTAATCATTCGTCGTGATTTTTAGAACAAAGTTAGACGGTTGATTAGTGACTGCAGCGTGATCACTGTCAGTCTAGCATGCTGTGGGTAAATTATTCACTGCTGAGTTTATAGTCACTGTCACTGTCAATGCTGGCAGTTCTTGACATTCTAGTTACTATCACTGTCAATGCTGGCAGTTCTTGACATTCTAGTCACTGTCACTATCACTGTCGATGTTGGCAGTTCTTGACATTCTAGTCACTGTCACTGTCAATGCTGGCAGTTCTTGACATTCTAGTCACTGTCACTGTCAATGCTGGCAGTTATTGACATTCTAGTCACTGTCACTGTCAATGCTAGCAGTTCTTGACATTCTAGTCACTGTCACTATCAATGCTGGCAGTTATTGACATTCTAGTCACTGTCAATGCTGGCAGTTATTGACATTCTAGTCACTATCACTGTCAATGCTGGCAGTTTTTGACATTCTAGTTACTATCACTGTCAATGCTGGCAGTTCTTGACATTCTAGTCACTGTCACTGTCAATGCTGGCAGTTCTTGACATTCTAGTCACTGTCACTGTCAATGCTGGCAGTTATTGACACTCTAGTCACTGTCACTGTCAATGATAGCAGGTCTTTTAGCGCCTCTTTTAATGGGGACATGATCATCTACATCAGAGTCGTCAGATCCAATAGGCTGAGTGAGGAGTGTGGCCGGGAAAGATCCTGGTCAAAAAACAAAAAAAATAACATGTAGTTCAGACGTAATATGGTATAATTTTAATGTTGAAAGCTAATTAGACGTATATATGATAGTAGTAATGTATATACTTAAAAAAAACAAGACTAAAAAATATCAGTTTAAATTTCCTATCCTATTGTGACAAAAAAAGGTTTCCATGTCATGTGTACGTTTTCATTGACTTAACCCGTACAACGCGGAAATATCTCTGTTTGAACCAAGGGGACCAAAGGGTTTTTTGATTTGTAATCATAATAAATGTGTCAGTTAGCTCTTTCTGCTTCATTTGAATACCTATGTTATGGATCTACGGCCATTATCAATATTTTACTCTTTCAGTGCGGGAACCTTCTTTATTCGTCAGAATCTGACGTCTACAGACGGCAGATTCTGACGTATAAAGATGGCCCCCCGCACTGAAAGGTTAGGTTGGGATGTACACCCAGAATTGCTTTATTTACCCAGTAGTCATTAAATTCTATTTCAATTAAACTGTACACATAACATTTTCTGAATTGGGTTGACAATTTTAACATTTCTTGAGTATTATTTTTGGGCTAGTGTAAAGTACACATTCACAAAACCTTGTTCAGATAAAACAGTTTATATTTTTTTTAATTTTACTCAATATAATTACTAATAAATATAGCTTATGCGTGCTAATTGAAAAATGCAAACGGTGTCCGGTAGACTGTGGCATAGGGATGTACAGTAATCATCTTGTTCATTGAACATATAATTTTATAACTCGACCAAATGGATATGCTAACGGCCAACCCCAGCTGGCCATCCCATCGATCATTATCAGTGCCATCTGTTTAAGTAATATGTCAGATAAATTGAAATATAACAAAATGTTTTAATTTCAATTACATAAATGTACACTAACAATTTCGAGTGGTTTCATGTGCAAATGATAATGAGACTTATACACTCAATTTTAATTTTCCTATACACCACACATTTTATCTCCCCCCCCCCCCCCCCAAGGTCAATATTATCAGGAAGAAATTTAATAATCTGACTAAGTCAAGGGGATATTTTCCCCGCTTGCCTCTTTATTCATGAAAATCAATTGTTGAAATCCACCTCAGCTTGCAAATACACACACGACTTGCTTGGTTTATAACCTGCCCAACTGGCCATGATACATGTACATGTGACCCACAAAACTAGTCACTGACCCAATGCTGGGTCAATGTTGGCCCACCGTCTACGACGCTGACCCAACAATGACCCAGCAATGGGTGAATGACTAGCGTTTTCTGGGTACCTACAAAAGTGGCCTGGACGCATAACTACCTGGTTCAGTGTTTTTGGTCTTTCGCTCGTCCTCGCTCTCAGGCTGCACTCGCGCTCTCTTACTTGGCTGAGCACTCTTATCACTCTCTTCTGACATCGCTCGCCTGGATCTCTTACTGTGAGAGCTCATGGAATCCTCATCAATCATTGAGTGGCCCATCCTCCCAGTACCTCCTCCAGCAGCATCATCATCACTGGAACTTCCTCCATCACCATCATTATCATCACTGCTGGAACTGCGGTCCCCATCACTCCCAGAACTAGATCGATCACGTTTAGACCGAGCTTTACTAGAGATGGATTGAACATCATCGTCGCTGCTGAAGCTAGATGGATCACGTTTAGATCGAGCTTTACTGGAGCTAGATTGAATATCATCGTCTCTGCTGGAGTCAGATTTATCACGTTTAGATCGAGCTTTCCTGGAGCTGGATTTATCATCATCGTCGTCGTCATCGCTGCTGGAATCATCTTTATCTCGGACAGATTTGTTCTTATCATCCTCACTTTCACTAGAGCTGCTTGTATCGTCTGTGTTGCTTGTTCTTCTGTTGACTGGAGCAGTGACTGCTTCATTACCTTCTACTATCCTCAGGCGGGGGTTGTCATCACTGCAAATACAATATACAATTTATAGCTAGTACTGAACTTGTACATGGAACATATAATTTACATAACTGTACTGCATCACAAATGTGAGCAGTAATAAAGGAGTACATTTCAGGTGTTTTATTGAAGTTGTGAAATGCATTGTTCTGTAAGACACCAATCAAATCAGGGTAAGATACACCCAATTCAAGTTGTGTTTCACTGACGCGATCCACAACATCAATTTGGTGAAAAAATGTCAGATTTGACAAAATGGAGATCAACTCTTTTTAAATCTTGATGATTGATGTCACATTTTATCTTTACCATTTTAAAAGGTGGTACTTAATATGGTGATAAAAAAATGAATATATTTCGGACCGGAGGTTAAAAGGTTAAAACACGAATGAAAATAGTGGAATACTAAAGCCCAAATGTTGATTTTAAGTGACTGTGCGGTACTATCTTACAATTTATAAGACTTGGACAATGTTAGGGACGGACCAGATAATCCATGGGGGGGGGGGACTATGAGTTTTACCCAGCATGACAGAATACAATTTTTTTAAATGTGAGGAAGATTAACTTTTTCTTTTGAAAAGCAGTAATTTTATCACATTTATCTGACATTTATCGAAAGCAAACATTTTTGTCTCGCAATTTCCTAATCGATTTTTTTTCAGAACAAAAAAATTCTAGCAACCCCCCCCCCGACACAATGGCTGATTTGCCCACTAATGCAGCTTATTTAAAACACCTACTCGTCACTGCTTTCTGTGGCACTGGACAGAAATTCTCTGGACTTGAACTCGGGCTCCGGCTCTGGAGCCGTCTTTGTCGGCTTCTTGGGCTCAGGTCTACAAAAAACATACATGTTCAACGCTTTCAGCATATTTTGGATAAAATTACAATGAGAGACCTCACCAGAATTATCGCCGTCAGTTCCATGCTATAAGCCTCTTTCCCGCTAAGTTAGTTTATTTAAATTTCCATTTACTTGAAGTTGCGTCTCGCTACCGCGACCCACAACTTCAAGTGGGTTTAAATGACCCATATTGGTTTAATTTAAAACCAAAAATTTGCATATCTTTAATGACGCAGTTTGTTCCCAAAATTAATGATTTAATTGGCTAATGATACGGATTATAAAAAATCACCTTTAGCGCTTAACCCTTTAAGCCCTCACGCTGCATTAAAACATCGTATTTAACCCTTGTCCTGCTGAATTGCTTCAATTGTATTTTTCGTCATTCGAAGCTGGAATTGCTAACGCAATTTCCAGCTTCAAATGACGAAAAATATTACTATTTATGAGAAAAATTCATGTCTAAAATTAAATTATTGGATCAACTAAGCATCTACTAAAAGCTATTTTAGCAAAATTAAGTGATATTTTTATTGATCTAAAACATCCTTAACCCCGTATATATCCGGGCATAGCAGGAAGGGTTAAAGAGCTCCCATGGAACTGATGGCGATAGTCAGTGTAACGTGTACCGTCATGTACACACCTATTTGTTCTCAAATATACGATTGTCGTCGAAATTAGACAAGAAAATCATAACGTAGGGAATACCAATATCAACAAACACGGTACATTGACACAATGTTGATTTAATGTTGGTCCATAGTATGCGACTTCGGCCCAACATTAAATCGATATTGGGTGAACGTCCAATGTTCACTGGGATGCGTCCTCTTGTAACAATTATTTTCATAGTGACTGCTCAGCAAACAAGAGATGCCGAACCAATGTTGATTTAATGTTGGCTCAGAGTCGGAGACGACGGGCCAACATTAAATCAACACTGGTTCAGTATCTCGTGTTTACTGTATGATCATAATATGTTATTAACCATACATAAAGTAATATAACTATGTAAAGGCTTGTGGTCTGACACCGATTCATCACACTTGTTTTTTCTCAGATTATTTCCTCACTTTTTTATATTGTCCATTTTTCTTTTCCTTATCTTTGCCAGGTCTTTCAGAGCTCTGTATTTACCACTGGGCTTCTTCTTCAGCTCCTCAGCAGAAGGCGTTACCAGAACGGAGGCTCGGCTGCGAAGATCTGCAGCATTGAAGTTACCAGGGATACGCCAAAACTGCTCCTACAAACAATAAAACAATGAGGTTACCAAGGATACAAGAAAACTACTCTTACAAACAATATAACAAAGGATACACCAAAATCAATCCTACAAACAATATAACAATGAGGGTACCAAGGATACAAGAAAACTACTCTTACAAACAATGAAACAATGAGGCTACCAAGGATACAAAAAAAACTACTCTTACAAACAATGAAACAATGAGGCTACTGCTCCTACAAACAGGGATACAAGAAAACTGTTCCTGCAAACAATATAACGATGAGGTTACCAGGGATACAAGAAAACTGTTCCTACAAACAATACAACAATGAAGTTGCCAGGGATACACCAAAACTGCTCCTACAAACAATATAACAATAAGGTTACCATGGGTACGCAAAAACTGCTCCTACAAACAATATAACAATGAAGTTACCAGGGATACGCCAAAACTGATCATACGAACAATATAACTAAGCATCTACCATGTTTTCATGGGTTTCTTTGGAATTTCATTAGCCTTGGAATTTGCTGAAAACGCATATACTGTAGACTACAATGGGCAAAGCGAAACAGGGGTTAATACTTGGTTTAAACCCTTTAAGCCCTCACGATGCATTAAAGCATCATTTCAAATCGCTGAAAACAGACTTAATTTTCCTACATCAAAGGGTTTTAGAATAATTTTTTTCAAAAAATGGGTTACCAATACATGGCAATTTTCTTTAATGTCTCACCCACTTCAAATCATCTTCATCCACTAAAAGTCGAGAATTGCGACAGCAATTCGCGGCTTGTAGTGGATGAAGATGACAATGGTAAATTTAGGCTTGAAAGGGTTAAATAGGCCTTACCTGTTCGTTAGCGGGCGGTTTAATGCCCACAGCTCGTAATATGGCCCTGAAGGCTGAGTTGTCCATCGCCTCTTCCTGCTCGTCCAGTAAAGGCACCAGGGGAATAGATTCATCATCATCTGTGATTAAACAAACACATATCAGGATAAATATCCCTTTTGATTAATAAGCATCGGACATAAAGTGACACCAAACGCCTAACCCTTTCAGCGCGGGGACCGTCTTTATATGTATAAAGACGGTCCCCGCGCTGAAAGGGTAGAATATTCATACTGGCCGTAAACCCATAACATAACTATTTAAATTAAGCAGAAAGAGCTAACTAAGACATCTATGCTGATTTCAAAATGAAAAGAACCTTTTGGTATCCATGGTGAACCCTTACAGCGCTGGGATCGACTTTAGTCGTCAGAATCTGACGTCTGTAGACGTCAGATTCTGACGTCTAAAGTTGATTCTGGCACTGTAAAAGTGAAAATATTTATAATGACCGTAGACCCATAACATAGGTATTCAAATGAATCAGAAAGAGCTAACGAAGGCATTTATGATGAGGTCAAATTGAAATAAACCCTTTGTTCTCCAAGGTTTTTATAAAAAAATTCAGCGCTTCAAGGGTAACATAAAAGACATTTCAGTGTTATAAGAGTCAAAACAGCATCTCACATAACTTGATACACATCCCATAAATGAGCACACAGGGTTCCTACTCTACTGTGTGCATTTTTTCCATGAGTTTTCCATGAGTTTTCCATGACAAAATTGAATTTTTTCCATGACAAAATTCAGGCATATACCGGGCATAAAATTGTTAAAGAATGTATATAGCTCGATCACATCACACGGACTCGATAAAAATGTGCATCACAACATTTTTTTTATTGACAAATATTTTTTCCATGAGTTTTCCATTTTTCTCAAATTCCATGAGTTTTCCAGGCCTGAAAAATAAAATTACAATTTTCCAGGTTTTCCAGGTTTCCCATGACGCGTAGGAACCCTGACATACAGCTCACGGGGCATTTAAAAAAAAATAATAAAAAGCTATATTAGCCTACATCCTAATAAGGAGGTTCTAAGTTTTAATTTCAGATATATTACGCGAGAATTATATAAAATTAGTTCATTTCCATTCATCTGGAGATGGGGATTACGGCATCATTTCGTTTTTAAGGTGGACGATAAATGTTAGGAGATCCGATCATGTTTAGTTATTTTTTACAATTTCAGCTTCTGAAAACAAAAGTGGCGTGTTCCCAGATATCAAAGTGTCGTATCTGATTTTGTTTAAGGGGAAAACATGACCCTTTAATACCAAGGAGCTTACCATCTTCGTCCCTATCATCAGCTGTACGAGTCAGACATTTTCTGATCCATTCTAGAGCTGCTTCTGCTAAACCTACAACAACAATGACAAAAGGTGAACTCTTTGGTTGATAGATTACCTTTTTCGATGGCGTGACGGACTGCCTGTTTGATGCGTATTATATACAGAGGTTGTTAGTTTACCTTTTTTGATTGCGTTACGGACTGCCTGTTTGATGCGTATTATATACAGAGGTTGATAGTTTACCTTTTTTGATTGCGTGACGGACTGCCTGTTTGATGCGTCTTATAGCCTATACAGAGGATGGTAGTTTACCTTTTTTGATGGCGTGACGGACTGCCTGTTTGATGCGTATTATATACAGAGGTTGTTAGTTTACCTTTTTTGATGGCGTGACGGACTGCCTGTTTGATGCGCATTATATACAGAGGTTGATAGTTTACCTTTTTTTCTGGCGTGACGGACTGCCTGTTTGATGCGTATTATATACAGAGGATGGTAGTTTACCTTTTTTGATGGCGTGACGGACTGCCTGTTTGATGCGTATTATATACAGAGGTTGTTAGTTTACCTTTTTTGATGGCGTGACGGAATGCCTGTTTGATGCGTCTTATATACAGAGGTTGATAGTTTACCTTTTTTGACTGCGTGACGGACTGCCTGTTTGATGCGCATTATATACAGAGGTTGATAGTTTACCTTTTTTTCTGGCGTGACGGACTGCTTGTTTGATGCGCATTATATACAGAGGTTGATAGTTTACCTTTTTTGACTGCGTGACGGACTGCCTGTTTGATGCGTATTATATACAGAGAATGGTAGTTTACCTTTTTTGATGGCGTGACGGACTGCCTGTTTGATGCGCATTATATACAGAGGATGGTAGTTTACCTTTTTTGATGGCGTGACGGACTGCCTGTTTGATGCGTATTATATACAGAGGTTGTTAGTTTACCTTTTTTGATGGCGTGACGGACTGCCTGTATGATGCGTATTATATACAGAGAATGGTAGTTTACCTTTTTTAATGGCGTGACGGACTGCCTGTTTGATGCGTCTTATATACAGAGGTTGATAGTTTACCTTTTTTGATGGCGTGACGGACTGCCTGTATGATGCGTATTATGTACAGAGGTTGGTAGTTTACCTTTTTTGATGGCGTGACGGACTGCCTGTTTGATGCGTATTATATACAGAGGTTGATAGTTTACCTTTTTTGATGGCGTGACGGACTGCCTGTTTGATGCGTAATTATATACAGAGGTTGACAGTTTACCTTTTTTGATGGCGTGACAGACTGCCTGTTTGATGCATATTATATACAGAGGTTGATAGTTTACCTTTTTTTATGGCGTGACGGACTGCCTGTTTGATGCGTCTTATATACAGAGGTTGATAGTTTACCTTTTTTGATGGCGTGACGGACTGCCTGTATGATGCGTATTATATACAGAGAATGGTAGTTTACCTTTTTTGATGGCGTGACGGACTGCCTGTTTCATGCGTCTTATATACAGAGGTTGATAGTTTACCTTTTTTGATGGCGTGACGGACTGCCTGTATGATGCGTATTATATACAGAGAATGGTAGTTTACCTTTTTTGATGGCGTGACGGACTGCCTGTTTGATGCGTATTATATACAGAGGTTGATAGTTTACCTTTTTTGATGGCGTGACGGACTGCCTGTTTGATGCGTATTATATACAGAGGTTGACAGTTTACCTTTTTTGATGGCGTGACAGACTGCCTGTTTGATGCGTATTATATACAGAGAATGGTAGTTTACCTTTTTTGATGGCGTGACGGACTGCCTGTTTGATGCGCATTATATACAGAGGTTGCTCATCGGTGTCGTCATCACCCTCACTATCACCTAATTCACCAGATGGCGCATCATCATCAGACCAAATCCTTTCTTCCGGTTCTGATTCCATGTCATCTGGTTTTAAAATAGAATGCAATAAAATCACGCAGTCGTCGTAAAGAGACTGCAGAGATTATGTCACCTTAAAATGGTCAGATATAAAACATTTTACAGCAAGTGGACAAAATATTGAAGTGCACTCAAAGCAATGGAAACTTTTTGAAAGATTTTGTTGGTGCCCTGCAAAGCTAAAATGCAGTAGTAAATACTGCGTTTTGGCTTTGTACGACAGAACTATCCCAGCAAACACGAGCATTCACCCGATGCTGTTTCAATGTTGGCCCACCGTCGACGACGCCGGCCCAACATTGAAACAGCATTGGGTGAATGCCCCGCGTTTGCTGGAATGAGGTCTACTACATCAACTGCCGCCTAGTGAACGTTCAGGAATGTCTAGTTGAAAGACTGGTGTGAAAGTTTGACAAGACTTGGTGTGAAGTTTTTACTAGATTTTTATTTTGTATTCAAGTGGGACTAACGCACCGATGGCTGTTTTAACCATCTTGTAAAGTGGCAGGTACATGCTTCCATGACAAGTTATATCTAATCAATCTAAAAATATATGAATATTTTCATATTAGATATGCTTATTTCTTTCTTTTCTATTAAAAATACGGAAAAAGTGATCAGAAAAAGGCATGTGGACGTAAGTTACGAGAACATACATTTCTGCCCTTCTAGTAAACACTCACTATTGTCATCGTTGTCTCCCATTTCATCATTGTCGTTGTTGTCTCCCATTTCATCCTCAGATGAGCTCATCAGGCTCCGTCGTTTTCTCCTCCCGCTGCCCCCGCCGCCGCCGCCTTTTTTCTTATGCAGCTCCTTCCTGTTACCCACCAGATTCAGCTCCACACACTTCTCCATTACTTTATACTTGGATCTCTTGGTAGTCAGCCCGCTCAGGATGTTGACCATAGGGTCTATAGGGTGCATAAAAAAAGGGCATTAATTCTTTAACCCTTTAACCGCCTGTGCCGAATATATTAGGGTTTTCACTCAATTATTATCACATTCAGTACCGCCTTTTAAACATGTTAAATTCCTAATGTGACATCAATCAGCACGATTTGAAAAGAGTTGACCACCATTTTGACAAATCTGAATAATTTTCACTCACTTGAAGTTGTGGATCGCGCCAGCGAGACACAACTTCAAGTGGGTGAAAATTCCAATTGAATAATTTGGCGGTTAAAGGGTTAACCTCTAAAGCGCGAGGTCAACTTTAAACGTCCTAATCTGACATCTGGAGCCGTCAGATTCTGATATATAAAAACGGTAAGACTGTAAGATTTTACATATTTCTAATGGTCGTAGACCAATAACATATGTATTTAAATGAAGCGTAAAGAGCTAACTAAGACATTTATGATGATCTTAAATTGAAAAAAAATGCATTTGTTCTCCATGGCTTACACAAAAATATTTTAGCGTTGAAAAGGTTAAGGACCGCAATCACATATATCATGCCCTGCATGACATAATTCATCGAATACAAAGCTGGTATAATCCGTCACAATTAGGTCGTTCTCAGATTTAATTTCTCATATTCTATTTAGATATTTCATAAAATTAGGACATTTCACATCTTAAGGAGAATAAAAAAGGGTAAACAGCTGGGTGCCAGGAGAGTTAAAGGGTTTCTATGGAAAACCAATGTGTCTGTAGAGAAAATATGTCTTAGGCACAACTGTCAACTCATACGTAGCACGAATGCAATCTAACATTGGACCAACATAGACTGACTGTGTGGTGTTTGCTGTTATGTATCTCACCGTTAGATTCTCTGTACTGGTCAACAAGTTCTCTCAGCTCCAAAATCTCCTCTTCTCTCCAAGCACGGTTACTGTAACATTGAAATAGGTAATCATACTAAAACAAAGGAATCAATCATTGTAAAAGAGTGAATTTAGAAATATGCCGCCGTTAATACGGATTACTAGCGTATAAGGCCAAGTAATTGGATTTTCCTTTGTGTTAGCATTAGTTACCGGCGGACGAAATAGTTCTAAAAAAAATCGCTGACATATTTGTTTGTCAAAGTTACATTAAGTTGCTGATGACGTGATTGTACATTGTAGGGGTCTACCATACGTATCTTATAGAAATGACAAAAACAGATGAACTACACAGTTAAAGATTCGTCTGTGTACATGTATATGTATTTAAGCATAATACATAAAGGTTTAAAGGATATAAAAGACAATAGACTTATATAAAGTGGTCGAAATGGCAAAGTAGTTTCCGAAATTTATGTCAACGCTATTATCAGGACAATTTTTCTGTGATAGTAAAATAGTAGATGGCAATTTTGTGTCTTACAGAACAGTTCAGTTCACACATAGATACACCAATTTATAGCGCTATGTTTTTTATTTAAACTCACAAATTTTCTCAAAAGTGGGACAATTTTAGTGATTGGTTTTAGCTCCCTGGCCGTTCCTATCTGTCTATGTATCTCACCCTGATTTTAGTGGTTTTAGCTCCCTGGCCGTTCCTATCTGTCTATGTATCTTATCCTGATTTTAGTGGTTTTAGCTCCCTGGCCGTTCCTATCTGTCTATGTATCTTACCCTGATTTTATTGGTTTTAGCTCCCTGGCCGTTCCTATCTGTCTATATATCTTACCCTGATTTGAGTGGTTTTAGCTCCCTGGCCGTTCCTACCAGATCTAGAGCTATCAGATGTTTCACGATCATTCTTCGCGTTTTAGTCTGATCTATCAGCTCACTCATTATATTGTCAACTGGGTCACCACCTAAAACACATACATATATGTAGACGAGGGCCTACAAGTTAATTGTTTAATTGATAAACGCTATAATAATTTTTTTTCAATTATTATTCAATTACAAGTAAGATTTGTCATTTATTATCTATCCTTAATTACTAGTGATGGCAATAGTGATCAAATGACATATTCTGTAGTTATGACTTTTTACCCATTGCTGTGACTTTATACCTATTATATGGCGAGGTGCAAGAAGTCAAAACTCAAAAAAACTCGCAATCAATTAGTTTGGCGCAAACGTGTCAGCAGTATTCAGAATAAGCGAGCTTCTTTTTTCCTAAGAAAATCCGTATTAACCATTAATCGCTAGGCACGACAGTAATCGTATATAATGTGTTTCATTAGTAGGCTAAATCGCAGTTATTACAAGCAAAATGAGTGTTTAACTATCAAGATTTGCGACTGTTTGGTCATAAAATAACCAGAATTTTTACCAACTTAAAGTTGTGGGTCGCGGTAGCGAAACACAACTTCAAGTGGTTGAAAATTTAAATAAGATATCTTATCTAAAGGGTAAACATCCCTTAACCTATCACCGTGCGGACGGTCTTTATACGTCAGAATCTGACGTTTGTAAACATTCAGATTCTGACGTATAAAGACGGTCCCCGCACTGGAATAATTAAAATATTTCTAATGGCTGTAGACCCATAACATAGGTATTTAAATGAATCGGAAAGAGCTAACCAAGACATTTATGATGATTTCAAATTGAAAAAAAGGTAATCTTCCATGGTTTATACAACATTATTTCAGCATTGTGAGGTTGAGGCATGTCAGTGGAATTATTAATCTTACCATCCAGCTTAGCGTCCTTGTGCTGGTCGTACAGCTGTCGTAATTCATCGTCTTGCTCCTCCGTCCAGATCTGCTTGGTTTTAGATGCGCTGAAAATTAAAATACATATTTACAATCGGCGGGCGAATGGTGCTTTTTCTTCTCTCCTATAATTTTTGTTCTCACGTGTTTAATATGATTCTGTAGACTCATAATCGACTGCCATACTATTTGTGACCTTTCTTCATTTTTGATACAAAGGTAACAATAAGCGAATAAAAGGAAGTACAGTGTGAGTTTTATGTTCGAAATCAGCTGAGGTTTGATTGCATATTTACAAACTAATATATGATCATAAATTAGGCCTGTACAACTCCCATACATTTCAAACTGGGACAATAGAAATTGAGAACATGGAACTAACCATGATATTCTACAGCTCAGAGGAATTCATTTTAAATTTACAGTCACTTGAAGTTGTGTCTCGCTACCGCGACACACAACATCCAAGTGACTGAAAATTTATGAGATTAGCGAAATTTAAGTCCCAAAATATGTCAGTGTTTCAAAATTAAAGACATATTTTACTTTTAAAAATAAGTTGCTAAATGTCCCTTTAAATGTAAACGTCTGTATATCGGCCTTGGCATTTTCAAGGTGAATGAAAGATAATAATAAATGGCAGGGTGGTGGTGGAGAGTAAAAAAACGCACAATTCTGCGATAATATGTTATAGCTATGCTCTATTGATGTTTTATTAGGCTTTCCTTGAATTATAACTCATGTTTAGACAATTAACCCTTAGAGCACTGAGCAAAGAAATTTAATTTTTCAGTCACTTGAAGTTGTGTCTCGCTACCGCGATCCACAACTTCAAGTGACGGAAAATTTGTGTTATTTGTGTAATTTAAGTCCCAACATATATCAGTGTGTTTAGATTGAAAACCTATTTTATACTTAACAACTGGTTATCAGATCAGGGGTGATACAGTTGCTAATAGAAATACAGAATGCCTAGTGTAGTCGACATCAGTGTTCTAAGGGTTAAAAATAAAAGACAAAAAGGCGATCTCGAAAAACGTTAGTGTGTTTTGGCAATGATAAAATAGAGTATTTGACCATATTCGTGCTGGCGTCGATGTGTTTTACACAACCAGGCAAGCTGAGAAAGCATTCCCAAGACACACTGAAATAATTAAAAATTATAATAACTTTGTAAATATAACATAGATATTCCAACTAAGACATTGATGATGATTTCAAATAAAAAAAATCCTCTTTGGTCTCCATGGCTTATAAACGAATATTTCAGCGCTTTAAGGGCTAAACATACTTTTCCTTAATGGAGCCATATCCTTCTGTCATTTCTATAGCTTCTCTGTTGGTTTTCCAGAAGAACAGCTCTACATAAACCTTGGGATTCGTCTCCGCCAACTCGAAAAACTTTCGCACAATATATTTCGCCAGACCAAACAGCTCCTGTGAAAAAGATGTTTAATATTAGTCATTTGCCTAGCCGCCGTGATTTTAATAGTTATCAAGACTACATTGATTTACCACTTGAACACCTTGGAACTACTTGGTATGAAAAGATTAGATTGATATACCACTTCAACACATTGGCACTACTTGGTACAACATTACTATACTCGCCGTCAAATTAAAAATGATCAACCAGAATCGCATGATTTTCGACGATTTCTCCTCTTTTGCAGAGGACTTTTTCTTTTAAAATCCTAACAGGGGTTAAAATTTCGCTAAATAATATTTAATACTTCAAAAGTTATACCATTTGCCATGTAATAGAATTCTAGAATTAGTTTATTGGGGTTATAGAGGGACGTCTTAATATCAATTCATTACATGTCAAATGGTCTAACTTTTGAAATACGCTATATAATTTTACGAAATTTTCAGGGCTGTTAGGATTTGAATAGAAAATGACCTTTGCAAAATTTGAAGAAAATCGGTTCAGAATTGACGGGGAAATAGCAGAAAATTATGCGATCCTGGTTAATTTGACGGCGAGTATACATTGCTCTTTTATCACCGTGATTTTTGATAATAGTTATCAAGACTAGATTGATTTACCACTTGAACACCTTGGAACTACTTGGTATGACAATACCACATTGTCCATCACTTGAACACCTTGGAACTACTTGGTATAATAAGACTAAATTGATTTACCACTTGAACACCTTGGAATTACTTGGTATGACAAGACTACATTGATCTACCACTTGAACACTTTGGAACTACTTGGTATGACAAGACTGCATTGACCTGCCACTTGAACACCTTGGAATTACTTGGCATGACAAGACTACATTTATTTACCACTTGAACACTTTGGAACTACTTGGTATGCCAAGACTACATTGATGTACCACTTGAACACTTTGGAACTACTTGGTATGACAAGACTACAGTGACCTACCACTTAAACACTTTGGAACTACATGACAAGATTACATTGATCTACCATTTGAACACCTTAGAGCTACTTGGAATGCCAAGCCTACATTGATCTACCACTTGAACACCCTGGAACTACTTGGTATGACAAGACTACATTGATCTACCACTTGAACACCTTGAATCTACTTGGTATGACAACACTACATTGATCTACCACTTGGCCAATGTTGATCAACCTGGAGATTTATTGATACCACATGACTACATTGATCTTTTATCATTTGACTAAACTGTAACTGTTTGGTATGACAAGACTACATTGATCTCCCATTGGACCAACCTGAAACTACTTGGTATGGCAAGACTACATTGATCTACCACTGGACCAAACCTGTTAGGACAAGACTACATTGATGTACCACTGGAACAAACCTGGTATGACAAGACTACATATTGGTCTCCCATTGGATCAAACCTGGTATGACAAGACTATATTGATCTACCACTGGACCAACCTGAAACTAAACTACTTCGTATAATCTGGAACTGCTTGATATGCTATTGAGCTATCACTTTCTAGTAAACACGACACATTGAGCCAATGTTGTTTTAATGTTGGTCCACCGTCTGCGACGCTGGCCCAACATTAAACCTGCATTAGCTTAATACTGTGTGCTGACTAGGTTGACCAACCTAGTACTGCTACATTGACTTACCTCGAATTCTTTGGTATGACCAATAACTTTATAGAGTTTTTGGTATGACATTGAGCTACCACCATTTGATCTTGAGACTACTTACCATGACCAGCTACCGTTCCACTAACCTGGTACTGCTTGGTATGACAAGCTGGATCCGTGAGCACCTTCTGAAAGATCCTGAACAATCGAGCTTGGAACAGCATGGGTGTCATACACAGGTCCACTGCCAACCTGTGTAGCATTTTGACAGTACAGTGTAGAGTGTGGGCTGACAGCTGGTGGTATTCACCCAGTAATGTGATGTAAGCTCGGAGAACCTGGGGGCTCACAAACCTGGAAGAACATGTACAATAAGAGATTTTAAAAGCCTAGCAGACCCTCATATATATGTTTTCAAGCTAGTTTTTAAAACAATCAAGTGACTTTTCAGGTTTTAAAAACATATATGTAGGCCCACTACACACTGGGATCGGAGGAGATGGTGTTTAACCTTCGTGCTGCTTAGCCCTTTAACCGCCGGTGCCGAATATATATTTTTTCACTCAATTATAACTACATTCAGTACCGCCGTTTAAGCATGTTAAAGCCATAATGTGACATAAATCCGCACGATTTGAAAAGAGTTGACCTCCATTTTGTCAAATCTGGATAATTTTCACTCACTTAAAGTTGTGGATCGCGTCAGCGAGACCAAACTTCAAGTGGGTGAAAATTTCAATTGAATAATTTAGCGGTTAAAGGGCTAAACCGTATATATACAGTTTCCAGCATGTTTTACTCAATAGAAATATCACTAAATTTGATAAAATAGTTTTGGTAGATGTTCAGTTAATCAAATAAGTCAATAGTGGAGATGTTTATTTTTCATAAATACTGTATACAGATTTCTCGCCATTTATAACTGGAAATTGCGTTAGCAATTCTAGCTTCGAATGAATAAAAATTAGAACCAAACAATTCAGCAGCATAGTGATACACAACCTCGGCTAACATATTATTATAGATAGCCTACATACAAAAGCGTAGAAAACAAACAGTTACGTCACCTCTTTAGAAAATCCATAAGATTGAATTCTTCCTCTTTGTTTTGATAGAAACCCTCAGTTTCTTCGTCATTCACTACAAAACAATTGAGTTGGTTACTTAGGTATTTGAATAAAACCCTGGTAAATTCATTCAACTAGAGTTGGAAAACGTGATAGCAATTCATACCTCGCTGTGAACATTTTATCATTTTATCATTTTACCCTTTGCACACTAATGCCGACCACAGTAGACATTCTGTGTTTTTATTAGCACCTGCATAACCAGTTGTTAAACGTAAAATATGCTTCCAATCTTGAAACACTAATGAATGTTGGAACTTAAATTTCACAAATAACACACATTTTCAGTAACTTGAAGTTGTGGATCGCGTGAGTCAGACACAAATTCGAGTGGCTGAAAATTGAATTTTCTTAGCTCAGTGCTCTAAGGGTTAAGCCTTTGCCTGCTAAGTACGACTACAAGCGTTTTACATCCGTTTTACTGGCCGATTAAATGGCTGTTATTTGGAATGAAATGAGTGTTGAAATACCAATATTTGAAAATGTTTTAAATTTAACAATTATGAATAATGTTCCACCACTTGAAATTGTGGGTCGTGATAGCGACGCCCAACTTCAAGTGGGTTACAATTTAAATAAATTAACTTAGAAGGCTAAGGGTGGTGGTTATCGAGAATGTAAAGTTGAGCGCAATCAAGAAGAAATATATTTTTTTTGGTTTCAAAACAAACAGATATAAGTAACTTTCACGCACTTTAAGTTGTGTGTCGCGGGAGCGGGACACAACTTAAAATGGGTTTAAATTCAATTTTACAAGGTATCGTTTCAACCCTTACCTACATATCCACAAATGTCATCGTATTTCAATTCATTGTTAGCAGAGGATGTATGTTTTATATAAAATGTCATAGTGTAAAATGTGCATAATTTGTCCCCTTGGAGTTGGAAGGTGCTAAACTACCACTTTACAAAGTGGCAGTTTAGCACCTTTTGACTCAAAGGGGACTATATCAAATTGAAGATCCACACGTCCTGATTGGATATATTTAACCAGTCCAACGGTGGAGGACTGTACAAAATTAAAGTTCGCTTTTCCTTGATTATTCAGTCAATTCTCAACCGATTTTCAAGACAGTTTGTAAACACTATTTTCTTGTCATTTTGCATCTATTCTGAAAAATTTCGTAATAAAACATAGTACATTTCAAAAATTAGACCAAATGACATGTAATACATGTCTAATTATGACAAATGAAATGAAATGAATCGGGCTTTAGGCCACCTTTGTGCACATATAGGCTAAACTGTGCCAGGAGAACCTCCTGAGGATGGTGAGATGATTGAGATGACACTGTCCTCCAGACACAGGATTCGAAATTCGGGCCCTGGCGGTCTGAGGCCGAGCACGCTACCTCTCGGTCACGGAGGCTCCCCTCAATACTAACTTTCACACGTGGATGGGGAAGAAACAATTTTGTTTCTTTCAAACCGCCGAGACCGGGAACCGAACCCCGGACTCTGGCGTGAAAGGCAGCGGTGCTAACCACTACCCTGGGGCCCCCGCCCGTCTAATTATGACGCCCATCGATAAAAACCCCATTAACCTGATTCTGGTTTATCCTCAGAATCGCATCACATGTCGAATGGTCTTACTTTTGATATACTCAGTAACATTTCGCGAAGTTTTACGGGTTGTTGTCAAATGACTAGATAATAGTGGTTGTAAAATTTCGTGAGAGTCGCCTGAAACCTGCCTTCGGACAGACAATTCTGTGAAACGCAGTGACGTCACCGGAAACCCTTTTGAATGGCTGCTTGGTGAAATAATGTTATATAAGAGCTGCCCCCCATACTTCATTATATTAGCTAGCTCGGTGATTGGAGGTCAAGGCTATTGAATATCACAGAAATGTTGCGTATTGTATTAAATTGTGTTCAGGTTCTGCCTACCCTCGTCTTCCTCATCTTCTTCTTCCTCTTCTTCAGCTGGTGGTGGGGGATTGACTTGAGATTCTGTAAACACACAAATAATCTGACATTAACCTCATTTGCCATCATTTTATAACAATATAGCCAGTGATAAGTTGCCCATCATAACTATTATATGTCATTTTCATCCGAACTTCACCCCATGTGCTTCACTTGACTCAAGTGCATTTGAGAGCAAAATAGTAGGCCTAATGTTTACAACAAATGGCAGCAATATGCTATATTTGGCAATTGAAACACATTAAATCTAAAATCAATGTGTGTGTTATGGAAAATAAGTAGTAGTAGTAGTAGTAAATCATTGCTTTACGTCACTTTTCGGCACAAAAGGTCTTTTAAGTGACATTATAGTACGATAAAAACGTTGTAGTCAATTGATGAGATGAATGATGTACAGATGGTGATGTGAGGGTGGGGGTGATAGGGCATGGTGGGTTATTGAGAGCGTTTTCCTTCGCTCGCCCGATAAGGGGTTCTGGGCATGTCTAGGGGATAAACCCCCACACATGCCCAGACGGCCGGAGACTAGAGTTTCGCTGTACAATTTAATGATGAAACTCTGTGGCAATTGAAACACATTAAATTCAAAATAAATGTGTGTGTTATGGAAAATAAGTATTGATAAGAAAATGGGTTAGATACACATAGGTTCTGGGCCAGGACCTTGGCACAGAACCTACGTGTATCTATCACATTGCCATATCCATAGTTCATTCCTATTACACAGGTCAATAGCTTAGTCAACAGGGATTGACACATTAACCCTTTCAGTGCGGGGACCGTCTTTATACGTCATAATCTGACGTCTGCAGAGCGCCTGAATGCCACGCCAGTCAAGCCGGCGTCCCCGCGAATCCGACTAGTGTCTTCCAGACTGAGAGAAATCTTCTAGTTTAATCTCCCATCTCAATGTGACCAGGTGATCAAGTTATTGGCGGCCTGGTCGAGTTGAGACCAGTTTTCGACGTTCATTTCCTGATCACCAATAATAAAACGAGCCAGTATATCGTGTGCCCGTTAGATAGCTCTGAAATCTGAACTGGGTTGGTATTTCGCAAAAAAAAATTCGTGTTTGGTTTATCGCCATTCACCAGATGGTGCTGCAAGACGTGATACCACCGTTATAATTGACTTAGACCTCACAACGCTGCAATATTTGTGTATAAACCATGAAGACCAAAAGGGTTTTTCAATTTGAAATCATCATAAATGTCTTAGTAAGCTTGAATACCTATGTTATGGGGTCCACGGCCATTATAATTTTTATTCTTTCAGTCTTTAGACGTCAGAATCTGGCGTTTATAAACGTCAGATTCTGACGTCTGAAGACGGTCCCGGCGCTGAAAGGGTTAAACATTTCTTTGAAGATTCGAAGTGGGTATGCCATACATGCCAAGAAAGAGAGGGCAATAAAAACCGTGATTCCTGAATCGAAAAAACCCTTAGTCAGTTGATTATCATGATTATATGACTATGTTTGCATCATTTTGAATGGAGCACCTCATTATTTTGGAAACCTGTTGATGTATAGTGGCCTATCAGGGGTAGTTTAAAAAAATCGTGTTCAATGTGAAGCAATACTAAGTAGGCTTTTCAAGGCTCTTCTTATACACGATTTTTGATGCTGATTAAAAATCGTAGAATAATATAGCCAAGTGAAGCAGGGTAGCTGAACAGAAGGTATAACGACGTGTCCAAATCGTACACATTATTATCTTTGATATGTAGATACTACAATTTAGTGAGTGTGGGGAGTGTAGATATGATATTAGATAACGTTGAGATTACTAACAATTAGCATTTCCAAATAAGGAAATGTCATTTATAATAATACATGTTTCTTAAATTATGAACATTTTAATTTCTTGCTTCTAATAGTATAAGACCCAGTATCCACCAATAATAAAACAGTTTCTTTGTACGGAAAATTGTAAAATACTGATTACAATTTCACATATTATTTATCAACTTTCGGATCGCATATCTAAAAAATAGGATTTGTATTATTTGTGATTTAGTCAATCTGTGAGGGGTATACATATATGTATAAGAAGAATAAGAATATTTATTGGGTAAAACCATTCAGCTTTTTACAATATGGCTATATAATAAATTGCTGTTTTTCGTGGTGCCCATAAAAAACAAGTAAATATTAACAGAGTAACAAATAATAAATAAAAACAGTTCGGTAGGCTTGGTGTTGAGGAAATGTCTCTGTACTTGCATGGGAATTGATGTGTCATCACAAAATTAAGTCAGATGGTAGGATGGTATATGTAACCATGCGGATATGTTGTGCAAATGTTTGTGTATATGTGATGTATAGTGTTGGTTAGTAGATGTTGAAATTATGCGCAATGAAAAAAGCTGTGGCTTTTTTGAATGTCTTGAGATTTGGGAGAGTTCGAATGGATGCTGGTAACTGATTCCAGAGTCGAGTGCCTTTGGTAGTGAGCGAATTTGGGTGTGATCTGGTACAAAAAGATCCCCGGAGGTGGATCTCCTTGTACCATACTGATGTGTATCTCCTTTACTCCAAGAAAGAAGCAGAGGCTGACCAGACTAGAGGCGTCTACTATATTACAATCAGCAGACAACACTAAACCAGGGCTGAATAGCTGGACAGTGTAGAATGTGGTGGTGTTATGTTTGTCTTGATTGGCGGTCCAGTTGTAACACTGGTTATTAGAATGTGATTTAGCGGGAGAGCTACAAATCCCTGTGTAACGACTCCAGGAGTCAGCCGATCGACATGGGTCTACAGGGGGTGCACTATGTGCAGGGTCTATTTCTAAACTGACATAGATCCCATGCTGTAAATGTGAGGCCCAATGTGTTGGTTAAATGTTGCAGCGGGCGGCCAATATTCAACTGAAGTCAAAGTCTTGTGTTTGCATAGATAAACTACTGGACTGGTATGCTTACTCCAGTCCTGCTAGTGTGTGTTACGATATTTCTTTGATTTGAATCAGTAATTGCTGATTTTCAGCTTCTTCAAAATCTATTCTATTTAAAAACAGTCGTCTCTCAAATTGAAATATTCGACCAAATTCAATGATATTTTATTGGCTTTAAAATTTGTGTGACACCGTTTAATTATTATAGGTTACAGCTTAATCCCCAGACCACTGATGTCAACTACATCGTGGCCATTCTGTGTTTAAATTAGCACATATACAACCAATCGTTAAAATATGACTTCAATACTTAAGAATCGATATGTGTTGGACCTAAATTTCACAAATCACCTAAATAATCTTCAGTCATTTGAAGTTGTGGATCGCGGTAGCGAGACACAACTGCAAGTGACTGAAAATATCAATTGAATAGCTTAGAGCTCTAGGGGTATCTTCAAAAGTCATGAGTAAGATCAAGGTCATGAGCCATCTCGACCAATAACATTCCTAAGATCGTCGTGGCTATGACCGAATACTCGTAATTTGTTTGTATTTGGTTAGTTACCCCTCCATCTACACCCCCTGGTCTGATGGCAGAAACAGGACATGTATTCCATGGATGTGATCTGTTGGAAGGCTAATAGCAGTAACTGCTCAGTTGGAAATGTAAGCAGTTACTGCTTTTTCATTTACATTGCAAAGGTGTGATCCCAGGTCAACGTGACACAACAGGATCACAGGTCATCGTGACACCACAGGATCCATATAAAATACATCCAGATTCCAGATGCTCAGACAGCTTTCTTCTTTGAATTTTACAACCCTTCCATTAACTAGTAAACCATTCAAAAGCTAATATAGAAAACCCTTTTTATTCCATATACAATGCTCGTCAATAAAATGTAAAAAATAAAACAGTTTTTCAATGCTACTGAAATATGTATTCAATAGCTGAATTTTCATGAAAAAATATACTGTATTCAGCATATATTATTGGTGGCTTGCTGACAAACCAGTTGATATTTTTGCCATTTTTCTTCTTGTACACATCAAATGTGTAGCAAAACAGATTATATCCCCTCTCTTGTCCACCCACACGTTAGTATTTGTCAATTATTCATTTGAAGGCACATCCGAACCGAATGATGTTTTGAATCCTTCAGTAACTAAACAGCTGAAGGAGGAGGGGTTCACATCCTCAGAACATCGCTCTGGGTCGGCCACAATGATTCAGAATTTATCACAACGAAGAAGACGATACTTCAAACTTCATTGCGTCATTTCATCGTTATCACTGAAAAGATATCCTGCAAGACATTGTCCAGATCACTTTGAAATTCACCAGGGAAGTAACTGGTCAGTGTCTGGGGCTTCACTATTGTCTCCTGTATGAATACCCAGGTAACACGAGACTTTGACCTAATGCTGGTTCAATGTTGGCCCACCGTCTACGACGTTGATACAACATTGGGTCAATGTCCCGGCTTCACTATTGTCACTGTATGAATCCCCAGCAAACACGATATGCCGACACAATGTTGGATCGATGTGGTAGGCGGTGGACCACCATTGAGCCTCCAGTTGGTCCTGCTGTCTGGTGTATTGGCGGTATGGCCGTCATGTGATTGCTGAGCCTCCAGTTGGTCCTGCTGTCTGGTGTACTGGCGGTATGGCCGTCATGTGATTGCTGAGCCTCCAGTTGGTCCTGCTGTCTGGTGTATTGGCGGTATGGCCGTCATGTGATTGCTGAGCCTCCAGTTGGTCCTGCTGTCTGGTGTACTGGCGGTATGGCCGTCATGTGATTGTTGAGCCTCCAGTTGGTCCTGCTGTCTGGTGTATTGGCGGTATGGCCGTCATGTGATTGCTGAGCCTCCAGTTGGTCCTGCTGTCTGGTGTATTGGCGGTATGGCCGTCATGTGATTGCTGAGCCTCCAGTTGGTCCTGCTGTCTGGTGTACTGGCGGTATGGCCGTCATGTGATTGTTGAGCCTCCAGTTGGTCCTGCTGTCTGGTGTATTGGCGGTATGGCCGTCATGTGATTGCTGAGCCTCCAGTTGGTCCTGCTGTCTGGTGTATTGGCGGTATGGCCGTCATGTGATTGTTGAGCCTCCAGTTGGTCCTGCTGTCTGGTGTACTGGCGGTATGGCCGTCATGTGATTGTTGAGCCTCCAGTTGGTCCTGCTGTCTGGTGTATTGGCGGTATGGCCGTCATGTGATTGCTGAGCCTCCAGTTGGTCCTGCTGTCTGGTGTACTGGCGGTATGGCCGTCATGTGATTGTTGAGCCTCCAGTTGGTCCTGCTGTCTGGTGTATTGGCGGTATGGCCGTCATGTGATTGCTGAGCCTCCAGTTGGTCCTGCTGTCTGGTGTATTGGCGGTATGGCCGTCATGTGATTGCTGAGCCTCCAGTTGGTCCTGCTGTCTGGTGTACTGGCGGTATGGCCGTCATGTGATTGTTGAGCCTCCAGTTGGTCCTGCTGTCTGGTGTACTGGCGGTATGGCCGTCATGTGATTGCTGAGCCTCCAGTTGGTCCTGCTGTCTGGTGTATTGGCGGTATAGCCGTCATGTGATTGTTGAGCCTCCAGTTGTTCCTGCTGTCTGGTGTACTGGCGGTATGGCCGTCATGTGATTGCTGAGCCTCCAGTTGGTCCTGCTGTCTGGTGTACTGGCGGTATGGCCCTCATGTGATTGTTGAGCTTCCAGTTGGTCCTTCTGTCTGGTGTACTGGCGGCATGGCCGTCATGTGATTGTTGAGCCTCCAGTTGGTCCTGCTGTCTGGTGTATTGGCGGCATGGCCGTGGTTAGATTGTTGTATCAAATGAAAATGAGTGAGTGAGGGAATAGTTCTCAACCCTTCAACCACCGGTACCGATTATATTCGTTTTTTTTTATTCGTGTAAATTTTTATTAACATATTGCATATCAGCTTTTGAACAAGTTAAAGATATAAAGTGACATAAATCAGCAGTAATTTAAAAAAAGTTAACCTCCATTTTGTGAAATCTAAAATTTTTTCAACTCACTTCCAATTGAATAATTTTGCGGTTAAAGGGTTAAAGCGCTGAAATATTAAAGGCGGTCCCGCACTGAAAGAATTAAAATATTTATAATGGCCTTTGCCCATAACATAGGTATTCAAAGAAATCGGAACGAGCTACCTAAGAAATTTATGATGATATCAAATTGAAAAAACCCTTTGGACTCCATGGTTAATATAAAAAATATTCCAGGCTTTTAAGGGTTAAAAAATGATCCGGAAGCGAAATAAATCATTATAATGTGAATTACTGTTACTGGAGTATACCTGACCTCGACTGGCTGATAAACCTACACAATTACCCCAGAGTTAAGAGCATGCTACGGAAATCAGATCTAGTCAAGCTGTGAATTTCTACTTCAATTTCTAACTCACAGTGAAAGATAATTATTAACTTCAAAACTAATACCTCAACTATGATAATATGTCAAGAAGACGCTACAGGCGTCTTGTTTTAAATGGGTAGCTATAATGTGCTAATAATGTTTTTATAAATGTAAACCATTCATAGGCCTATGCGACGCTAGCAGATCAATGATCTTGTCAACATAGAAACACGTGGAAGCCTAACTCACAGTGAAAAATAATTATTAACTTCAAAACTAATACCTCAACTATGATAATATGTAAAAAAGACGCTACAGGCGTCTTGTTTTAAATGGGTAGCTATAGTGTGCTAATAATTTTTTTAATAAATGTGAACCATTCATAGGCCTATGCGACGCTAGCAGATCAATGATCTTGGCAACATAGAAACACGTGGAAGCCTGACATGATGACACTTTTCCCTACTCTTCGCTGGCGTGTTCAACTGCCATTCAAGGTTCAAAAATGTCGAAATACACACCAAAAAGACATTTTTTGAAGGCTCCATCCACCCTTTACTTCCTTGGAACGAAATATATACCTGCACTCTCTAGTTTCTACCTAACATTACGACACGCCACATCACGTTACGTTACTTTACTTAAATTAAATTAATTAATTAATTAATTAATTAATTAATTAATTAATTAATTAATTCATTCATTCATTCATTCATTCATTCATTCACTCACTCACTCACTCACTCACTCACTCACTCACTCACTCACTCACTCACTCACTCACTCAGATACAGATTATTAAAATTTATGTAACTGTATCTGTTGTAATGCATTTCAATGCCTCCCACTGCATCGTGCACGCTCCGCCAATGCATGATCACTATTATGCATTTATCTGAATAGCCAGCGGCCGGCCTACCCTAGCTGCACAGAATCTTCTAAAACAATTGGGCATAGCTGCTCGCAGGAAATCAGATTTCTGCTCATAAATTGACAAGTGTCAGAACACGGATAAAAATTACAAGTCCATGCGTAATTAAAAAAAAAATTTTTTATTTAAAATCGCCCTTTTTACATATATACTGCATGGGTATTTCTTTAAATTTTCATTCACATTGAGATGTGATTTGTTTCTGTAAATACCAAATCAATATGAATGAATTTGAAGAGAAATATCCTGTGATGAAAGGGTTAAGGCACATTTATGACACATTTATCCCTACACTACACTTGTGCATCTCACTGGCTATCAGGGGTTGAAAACATCTTAAAGTGAATTTCACCATAGTATAATTCACGACAAGCTGTGAATTTCTACTTCAATTTCTAACTCACAGTGAAAGATAATTATTAACTTCAAAACTAATACCTCAACTATGATAATATGTCAAAAAGACGCTACAGGCGTCTTGTTTTAAATGGGTAGCTATAATGTGCTAATAATGTTTTTATAAATGTAAACCATTCATAGGCCTATGCGACGCTAGCAGATCAATGATCTTGTCAACATAGAAACACGTGGAAGCCTAACTCACAGTGAAAAATAATTATTAACTTCAAAACTAATACCTCAACTATGATAATATGTAAAAAAGACGCTACAGGCGTCTTGTTTTAAATGGGTAGCTATAGTGTGCTAATAATTTTTTTTATAAATGTGAACCATTCATAGGCCTATGCGACGCTAGCAGATCAATGATCTTGGCAACATAGAAACACGTGGAAGCCTGACATGATGACACTTTTCCCTACTCTTCGCTGGCGTGTTCAACTGCCATTCAAGGTTCAAAAATGTCGAAATACACACCAAAAAGACATTTTTTGAAGGCTCCATCCACCCTTTACTTCCTTGGAACGAAATATATACCTGCACTCTCTAGTTTCTACCTAACATTACGACACGCCACATCACGTTACGTTACTTTACTTAAATTAAATTAATTAATTAATTAATTAATTAATTAATTAATTAATTAATTAATTCATTCATTCATTCATTCATTCATTCACTCACTCACTCACTCACTCACTCACTCACTCACTCACTCACTCACTCACTCACTCACTCACTCAGATACAGATTATTAAAATTTATGTAACTGTATCTGTTGTAATGCATTTCAATGCCTCCCACTGCATCGTGCACGCTCCGCCAATGCATGATCACTATTATGCATTTATCTGAATAGCCAGCGGCCGGCCTACCCTAGCTGCACAGAATCTTCTAAAAAAATTGGGCATAGCTGCTCGCAGGAAATCAGATTTCTGCTCATAAATTGACAAGTGTCAGAACACGGATAAAAATTACAAGTCCATGCGTAATTAAAAAAAAATTTTTTTATTTAAAATCGCCCTTTTTACATATATACTGCATGGGTATTTCTTTAAATTTTCATTCACATTGAGATGTGATTTGTTTCTGTAAATACCAAATCAATATGAATGAATTTGAAGAGAAATATCCTGTGATGAAAGGGTTAAGGCACATTTATGACACATTTATCCCTACACTACACTTGTGCATCTCACTGGCTATCAGGGGTTGAAAACATCTTAAAGTGAATTTCACCATAGTATAATTCACGACAAGCTGTGAATTTCTACTTCAATTTCTAACTCACAGTGAAAGATAATTATTAACTTCAAAACTAATACCTCAACTATGATAATATGTCAAAAAGACGCTACAGGCGTCTTGTTTTAAATGGGTAGCTATAATGTGCTAATAATGTTTTTATAAATGTAAACCATTCATAGGCCTATGCGACGCTAGCAGATCAATGATCTTGTCAACATAGAAACACGTGGAAGCCTAACTCACAGTGAAAAATAATTATTAACTTCAAAACTAATACCTCAACTATGATAATATGTAAAAAAGACGCTACAGGCGTCTTGTTTTAAATGGGTAGCTATAGTGTGCTAATAATTTTTTTTATAAATGTGAACCATTCATAGGCCTATGCGACGCTAGCAGATCAATGATCTTGGCAACATAGAAACACGTGGAAGCCTGACATGATGACACTTTTCCCTACTCTTCGCTGGCGTGTTCAACTGCCATTCAAGGTTCAAAAATGTCGAAATACACACCAAAAAGACATTTTTTGAAGGCTCCATCCACCCTTTACTTCCTTGGAACGAAATATATACCTGCACTCTCTAGTTTCTACCTAACATTACGACACGCCACATCACGTTACGTTACTTTACTTAAATTAAATTAATTAATTAATTAATTAATTAATTAATTAATTAATTAATTAATTCATTCATTCATTCATTCATTCATTCACTCACTCACTCACTCACTCACTCACTCACTCACTCACTCACTCACTCACTCACTCACTCAGATACAGATTATTAAAATTTATGTAACTGTATCTGTTGTAATGCATTTCAATGCCTCCCACTGCATCGTGCACGCTCCGCCAATGCATGATCACTATTATGCATTTATCTGAATAGCCAGCGGCCGGCCTACCCTAGCTGCACAGAATCTTCTAAAAAAATTGGGCATAGCTGCTCGCAGGAAATCAGATTTCTGCTCATAAATTGACAAGTGTCAGAACACGGATAAAAATTACAAGTCCATGCGTAATTAAAAAAAAATTTTTTTATTTAAAATCGCCCTTTTTACATATATACTGCATGGGTATTTCTTTAAATTTTCATTCACATTGAGATGTGATTTGTTTCTGTAAATACCAAATCAATATGAATGAATTTGAAGAGAAATATCCTGTGATGAAAGGGTTAAGGCACATTTATGACACATTTATCCCTACACTACACTTGTGCATCTCACTGGCTATCAGGGGTTGAAAACATCTTAAAGTGAATTTCACCATAGTATAATTCACGACAAGCTGTGAATTTCTACTTCAATTTCTAACTCACAGTGAAAGATAATTATTAACTTCAAAACTAATACCTCAACTATGATAATATGTCAAAAAGACGCTACAGGCGTCTTGTTTTAAATGGGTAGCTATAATGTGCTAATAATGTTTTTATAAATGTAAACCATTCATAGGCCTATGCGACGCTAGCAGATCAATGATCTTGTCAACATAGAAACACGTGGAAGCCTAACTCACAGTGAAAAATAATTATTAACTTCAAAACTAATACCTCAACTATGATAATATGTAAAAAAGACGCTACAGGCGTCTTGTTTTAAATGGGTAGCTATAGTGTGCTAATAATTTTTTTTATAAATGTGAACCATTCATAGGCCTATGCGACGCTAGCAGATCAATGATCTTGGCAACATAGAAACACGTGGAAGCCTGACATGATGACACTTTTCCCTACTCTTCGCTGGCGTGTTCAACTGCCATTCAAGGTTCAAAAATGTCGAAATACACACCAAAAAGACATTTTTTGAAGGCTCCATCCACCCTTTACTTCCTTGGAACGAAATATATACCTGCACTCTCTAGTTTCTACCTAACATTACGACACGCCACATCACGTTACGTTACTTTACTTAAATTAAATTAATTAATTAATTAATTAATTAATTAATTAATTAATTAATTCATTCATTCATTCATTCATTCATTCACTCACTCACTCACTCACTCACTCACTCACTCACTCACTCACTCACTCACTCACTCACTCACTCAGATACAGATTATTAAAATTTATGTAACTGTATCTGTTGTAATGCATTTCAATGCCTCCCACTGCATCGTGCACGCTCCGCCAATGCATGATCACTATTATGCATTTATCTGAATAGCCAGCGGCCGGCCTACCCTAGCTGCACAGAATCTTCTAAAAAAATTGGGCATAGCTGCTCGCAGGAAATCAGATTTCTGCTCATAAATTGACAAGTGTCAGAACACGGATAAAAATTACAAGTCCATGCGTAATTAAAAAAAAATTTTTTTATTTAAAATCGCCCTTTTTACATATATACTGCATGGGTATTTCTTTAAATTTTCATTCACATTGAGATGTGATTTGTTTCTGTAAATACCAAATCAATATGAATGAATTTGAAGAGAAATATCCTGTGATGAAAGGGTTAAGGCACATTTATGACACATTTATCCCTACACTACACTTGTGCATCTCACTGGCTATCAGGGGTTGAAAACATCTTAAAGTGAATTTCACCATAGTATAATTCACGACAAGCTGTGAATTTCTACTTCAATTTCTAACTCACAGTGAAAGATAATTATTAACTTCAAAACTAATACCTCAACTATGATAATATGTCAAAAAGACGCTACAGGCGTCTTGTTTTAAATGGGTAGCTATAATGTGCTAATAATGTTTTTATAAATGTAAACCATTCATAGGCCTATGCGACGCTAGCAGATCAATGATCTTGTCAACATAGAAACACGTGGAAGCCTAACTCACAGTGAAAAATAATTATTAACTTCAAAACTAATACCTCAACTATGATAATATGTAAAAAAGACGCTACAGGCGTCTTGTTTTAAATGGGTAGCTATAGTGTGCTAATAATTTTTTTTATAAATGTGAACCATTCATAGGCCTATGCGACGCTAGCAGATCAATGATCTTGGCAACATAGAAACACGTGGAAGCCTGACATGATGACACTTTTCCCTACTCTTCGCTGGCGTGTTCAACTGCCATTCAAGGTTCAAAAATGTCGAAATACACACCAAAAAGACATTTTTTGAAGGCTCCATCCACCCTTTACTTCCTTGGAACGAAATATATACCTGCACTCTCTAGTTTCTACCTAACATTACGACACGCCACATCACGTTACGTTACTTTACTTAAATTAAATTAATTAATTAATTAATTAATTAATTAATTAATTAATTAATTAATTAATTCATTCATTCATTCATTCATTCATTCACTCACTCACTCACTCACTCACTCACTCACTCACTCACTCACTCACTCACTCACTCACTCAGATACAGATTATTAAAATTTATGTAACTGTATCTGTTGTAATGCATTTCAATGCCTCCCACTGCATCGTGCACGCTCCGCCAATGCATGATCACTATTATGCATTTATCTGAATAGCCAGCGGCCGGCCTACCCTAGCTGCACAGAATCTTCTAAAAAAATTGGGCATAGCTGCTCGCAGGAAATCAGATTTCTGCTCATAAATTGACAAGTGTCAGAACACGGATAAAAATTACAAGTCCATGCGTAATTAAAAAAAAATTTTTTTATTTAAAATCGCCCTTTTTACATATATACTGCATGGGTATTTCTTTAAATTTTCATTCACATTGAGATGTGATTTGTTTCTGTAAATACCAAATCAATATGAATGAATTTGAAGAGAAATATCCTGTGATGAAAGGGTTAAGGCACATTTATGACACATTTATCCCTACACTACACTTGTGCATCTCACTGGCTATCAGGGGTTGAAAACATCTTAAAGTGAATTTCACCATAGTATAATTCACGAAAAGCTGTGAATTTCTACTTCAATTTCTAACTCACAGTGAAAGATAATTATTAACTTCAAAACTAATACCTCAACTATGATAATATGTCAAAAAGACGCTACAGGCGTCTTGTTTTAAATGGGTAGCTATAATGTGCTAATAATGTTTTTATAAATGTAAACCATTCATAGGCCTATGCGACGCTAGCAGATCAATGATCTTGTCAACATAGAAACACGTGGAAGCCTAACTCACAGTGAAAAATAATTATTAACTTCAAAACTAATACCTCAACTATGATAATATGTAAAAAAGACGCTACAGGCGTCTTGTTTTAAATGGGTAGCTATAGTGTGCTAATAATTTTTTTTATAAATGTGAACCATTCATAGGCCTATGCGACGCTAGCAGATCAATGATCTTGGCAACATAGAAACACGTGGAAGCCTGACATGATGACACTTTTCCCTACTCTTCGCTGGCGTGTTCAACTGCCATTCAAGGTTCAAAAATGTCGAAATACACACCAAAAAGACATTTTTTGAAGGCTCCATCCACCCTTTACTTCCTTGGAACGAAATATATACCTGCACTCTCTAGTTTCTACCTAACATTACGACACGCCACATCACGTTACGTTACTTTACTTAAATTAAATTAATTAATTAATTAATTAATTAATTAATTAATTAATTAATTAATTCATTCATTCATTCATTCATTCATTCACTCACTCACTCACTCACTCACTCACTCACTCACTCACTCACTCACTCACTCACTCACTCACTCAGATACAGATTATTAAAATTTATGTAACTGTATCTGTTGTAATGCATTTCAATGCCTCCCACTGCATCGTGCACGCTCCGCCAATGCATGATCACTATTATGCATTTATCTGAATAGCCAGCGGCCGGCCTACCCTAGCTGCACAGAATCTTCTAAAACAATTGGGCATAGCTGCTCGCAGGAAATCAGATTTCTGCTCATAAATTGACAAGTGTCAGAACACGGATAAAAATTACAAGTCCATGCGTAATTAAAAAAAAATTTTTTTATTTAAAATCGCCCTTTTTACATATATACTGCATGGGTATTTCTTTAAATTTTCATTCACATTGAGATGTGATTTGTTTCTGTAAATACCAAATCAATATGAATGAATTTGAAGAGAAATATCCTGTGATGAAAGGGTTAAGGCACATTTATGACACATTTATCCCTACACTACACTTGTGCATCTCACTGGCTATCAGGGGTTGAAAACATCTTAAAGTGAATTTCACCATAGTATAATTCACGACAAGCTGTGAATTTCTACTTCAATTTCTAACTCACAGTGAAAGATAATTATTAACTTCAAAACTAATACCTCAACTATGATAATATGTCAAAAAGACGCTACAGGCGTCTTGTTTTAAATGGGTAGCTATAATGTGCTAATAATGTTTTTATAAATGTAAACCATTCATAGGCCTATGCGACGCTAGCAGATCAATGATCTTGTCAACATAGAAACACGTGGAAGCCTAACTCACAGTGAAAAATAATTATTAACTTCAAAACTAATACCTCAACTATGATAATATGTAAAAAAGACGCTACAGGCGTCTTGTTTTAAATGGGTAGCTATAGTGTGCTAATAATTTTTTTTATAAATGTGAACCATTCATAGGCCTATGCGACGCTAGCAGATCAATGATCTTGGCAACATAGAAACACGTGGAAGCCTGACATGATGACACTTTTCCCTACTCTTCGCTGGCGTGTTCAACTGCCATTCAAGGTTCAAAAATGTCGAAATACACACCAAAAAGACATTTTTTGAAGGCTCCATCCACCCTTTACTTCCTTGGAACGAAATATATACCTGCACTCTCTAGTTTCTACCTAACATTACGACACGCCACATCACGTTACGTTACTTTACTTAAATTAAATTAATTAATTAATTAATTAATTAATTAATTAATTAATTAATTAATTCATTCATTCATTCATTCATTCATTCACTCACTCACTCACTCACTCACTCACTCACTCACTCACTCACTCACTCACTCACTCACTCACTCACTCAGATACAGATTATTAAAATTTATGTAACTGTATCTGTTGTAATGCATTTCAATGCCTCCCACTGCATCGTGCACGCTCCGCCAATGCATGATCACTATTATGCATTTATCTGAATAGCCAGCGGCCGGCCTACCCTAGCTGCACAGAATCTTCTAAAAAAATTGGGCATAGCTGCTCGCAGGAAATCAGATTTCTGCTCATAAATTGACAAGTGTCAGAACACGGATAAAAATTACAAGTCCATGCGTAATTAAAAAAAAATTTTTTTATTTAAAATCGCCCTTTTTACATATATACTGCATGGGTATTTCTTTAAATTTTCATTCACATTGAGATGTGATTTGTTTCTGTAAATACCAAATCAATATGAATGAATTTGAAGAGAAATATCCTGTGATGAAAGGGTTAAGGCACATTTATGACACATTTATCCCTACACTACACTTGTGCATCTCACTGGCTATCAGGGGTTGAAAACATCTTAAAGTGAATTTCACCATAGTATAATTCACGACAAGCTGTGAATTTCTACTTCAATTTCTAACTCACAGTGAAAGATAATTATTAACTTCAAAACTAATACCTCAACTATGATAATATGTCAAAAAGACGCTACAGGCGTCTTGTTTTAAATGGGTAGCTATAATGTGCTAATAATGTTTTTATAAATGTAAACCATTCATAGGCCTATGCGACGCTAGCAGATCAATGATCTTGTCAACATAGAAACACGTGGAAGCCTAACTCACAGTGAAAAATAATTATTAACTTCAAAACTAATACCTCAACTATGATAATATGTAAAAAAGACGCTACAGGCGTCTTGTTTTAAATGGGTAGCTATAGTGTGCTAATAATTTTTTTTATAAATGTGAACCATTCATAGGCCTATGCGACGCTAGCAGATCAATGATCTTGGCAACATAGAAACACGTGGAAGCCTGACATGATGACACTTTTCCCTACTCTTCGCTGGCGTGTTCAACTGCCATTCAAGGTTCAAAAATGTCGAAATACACACCAAAAAGACATTTTTTGAAGGCTCCATCCACCCTTTACTTCCTTGGAACGAAATATATACCTGCACTCTCTAGTTTCTACCTAACATTACGACACGCCACATCACGTTACGTTACTTTACTTAAATTAAATTAATTAATTAATTAATTAATTAATTAATTAATTAATTAATTAATTCATTCATTCATTCATTCATTCATTCACTCACTCACTCACTCACTCACTCACTCACTCACTCACTCACTCACTCACTCACTCAGATACAGATTATTAAAATTTATGTAACTGTATCTGTTGTAATGCATTTCAATGCCTCCCACTGCATCGTGCACGCTCCGCCAATGCATGATCACTATTATGCATTTATCTGAATAGCCAGCGGCCGGCCTACCCTAGCTGCACAGAATCTTCTAAAAAAATTGGGCATAGCTGCTCGCAGGAAATCAGATTTCTGCTCATAAATTGACAAGTGTCAGAACACGGATAAAAATTACAAGTCCATGCGTAATTAAAAAAAAATTTTTTTATTTAAAATCGCCCTTTTTACATATATACTGCATGGGTATTTCTTTAAATTTTCATTCACATTGAGATGTGATTTGTTTCTGTAAATACCAAATCAATATGAATGAATTTGAAGAGAAATATCCTGTGATGAAAGGGTTAAGGCACATTTATGACACATTTATCCCTACACTACACTTGTGCATCTCACTGGCTATCAGGGGTTGAAAACATCTTAAAGTGAATTTCACCATAGTATAATTCACGACAAGCTGTGAATTTCTACTTCAATTTCTAACTCACAGTGAAAGATAATTATTAACTTCAAAACTAATACCTCAACTATGATAATATGTCAAAAAGACGCTACAGGCGTCTTGTTTTAAATGGGTAGCTATAATGTGCTAATAATGTTTTTATAAATGTAAACCATTCATAGGCCTATGCGACGCTAGCAGATCAATGATCTTGTCAACATAGAAACACGTGGAAGCCTAACTCACAGTGAAAAATAATTATTAACTTCAAAACTAATACCTCAACTATGATAATATGTAAAAAAGACGCTACAGGCGTCTTGTTTTAAATGGGTAGCTATAGTGTGCTAATAATTTTTTTTATAAATGTGAACCATTCATAGGCCTATGCGACGCTAGCAGATCAATGATCTTGGCAACATAGAAACACGTGGAAGCCTGACATGATGACACTTTTCCCTACTCTTCGCTGGCGTGTTCAACTGCCATTCAAGGTTCAAAAATGTCGAAATACACACCAAAAAGACATTTTTTGAAGGCTCCATCCACCCTTTACTTCCTTGGAACGAAATATATACCTGCACTCTCTAGTTTCTACCTAACATTACGACACGCCACATCACGTTACGTTACTTTACTTAAATTAAATTAATTAATTAATTAATTAATTAATTAATTAATTAATTAATTAATTCATTCATTCATTCATTCATTCATTCATTCACTCACTCACTCACTCACTCACTCACTCACTCACTCACTCACTCACTCACTCACTCACTCAGATACAGATTATTAAAATTTATGTAACTGTATCTGTTGTAATGCATTTCAATGCCTCCCACTGCATCGTGCACGCTCCGCCAATGCATGATCACTATTATGCATTTATCTGAATAGCCAGCGGCCGGCCTACCCTAGCTGCACAGAATCTTCTAAAACAATTGGGCATAGCTGCTCGCAGGAAATCAGATTTCTGCTCATAAATTGACAAGTGTCAGAACACGGATAAAAATTACAAGTCCATGCGTAATTAAAAAAAAATTTTTTTATTTAAAATCGCCCTTTTTACATATATACTGCATGGGTATTTCTTTAAATTTTCATTCACATTGAGATGTGATTTGTTTCTGTAAATACCAAATCAATATGAATGAATTTGAAGAGAAATATCCTGTGATGAAAGGGTTAAGGCACATTTATGACACATTTATCCCTACACTACACTTGTGCATCTCACTGGCTATCAGGGGTTGAAAACATCTTAAAGTGAATTTCACCATAGTATAATTCACGACAAGCTGTGAATTTCTACTTCAATTTCTAACTCACAGTGAAAGATAATTATTAACTTCAAAACTAATACCTCAACTATGATAATATGTCAAAAAGACGCTACAGGCGTCTTGTTTTAAATGGGTAGCTATAATGTGCTAATAATGTTTTTATAAATGTAAACCATTCATAGGCCTATGCGACGCTAGCAGATCAATGATCTTGTCAACATAGAAACACGTGGAAGCCTAACTCACAGTGAAAAATAATTATTAACTTCAAAACTAATACCTCAACTATGATAATATGTAAAAAAGACGCTACAGGCGTCTTGTTTTAAATGGGTAGCTATAGTGTGCTAATAATTTTTTTTATAAATGTGAACCATTCATAGGCCTATGCGACGCTAGCAGATCAATGATCTTGGCAACATAGAAACACGTGGAAGCCTGACATGATGACACTTTTCCCTACTCTTCGCTGGCGTGTTCAACTGCCATTCAAGGTTCAAAAATGTCGAAATACACACCAAAAAGACATTTTTTGAAGGCTCCATCCACCCTTTACTTCCTTGGAACGAAATATATACCTGCACTCTCTAGTTTCTACCTAACATTACGACACGCCACATCACGTTACGTTACCTTACTTAAATTAAATTAATTAATTAATTAATTAATTAATTAATTAATTAATTAATTAATTCATTCATTCATTCATTCATTCATTCACTCACTCACTCACTCACTCACTCACTCACTCACTCACTCACTCACTCACTCACTCACTCAGATACAGATTATTAAAATTTATGTAACTGTATCTGTTGTAATGCATTTCAATGCCTCCCACTGCATCGTGCACGCTCCGCCAATGCATGATCACTATTATGCATTTATCTGAATAGCCAGCGGCCGGCCTACCCTAGCTGCACAGAATCTTCTAAAACAATTGGGCATAGCTGCTCGCAGGAAATCAGATTTCTGCTCATAAATTGACAAGTGTCAGAACACGGATAAAAATTACAAGTCCATGCGTAATTAAAAAAAATTTTTTTTATTTAAAATCGCCCTTTTTACATATATACTGCATGGGTATTTCTTTAAATTTTCATTCACATTGAGATGTGATTTGTTTCTGTAAATACCAAATCAATATGAATGAATTTGAAGAGAAATATCCTGTGATGAAAGGGTTAAGGCACATTTATGACACATTTATCCCTACACTACACTTGTGCATCTCACTGGCTATCAGGGGTTGAAAACATCTTAAAGTGAATTTCACCATAGTATAATTCACGACAAGCTGTGAATTTCTACTTCAATTTCTAACTCACAGTGAAAGATAATTATTAACTTCAAAACTAATACCTCAACTATGATAATATGTCAAAAAGACGCTACAGGCGTCTTGTTTTAAATGGGTAGCTATAATGTGCTAATAATGTTTTTATAAATGTAAACCATTCATAGGCCTATGCGACGCTAGCAGATCAATGATCTTGTCAACATAGAAACACGTGGAAGCCTAACTCACAGTGAAAAATAATTATTAACTTCAAAACTAATACCTCAACTATGATAATATGTAAAAAAGACGCTACAGGCGTCTTGTTTTAAATGGGTAGCTATAGTGTGCTAATAATTTTTTTTATAAATGTGAACCATTCATAGGCCTATGCGACGCTAGCAGATCAATGATCTTGGCAACATAGAAACACGTGGAAGCCTGACATGATGACACTTTTCCCTACTCTTCGCTGGCGTGTTCAACTGCCATTCAAGGTTCAAAAATGTCGAAATACACACCAAAAAGACATTTTTTGAAGGCTCCATCCACCCTTTACTTCCTTGGAACGAAATATATACCTGCACTCTCTAGTTTCTACCTAACATTACGACACGCCACATCACGTTACGTTACTTTACTTAAATTAAATTAATTAATTAATTAATTAATTAATTAATTAATTAATTAATTAATTCATTCATTCATTCATTCATTCATTCACTCACTCACTCACTCACTCACTCACTCACTCACTCACTCACTCACTCACTCACTCAGATACAGATTATTAAAATTTATGTAACTGTATCTGTTGTAATGCATTTCAATGCCTCCCACTGCATCGTGCACGCTCCGCCAATGCATGATCACTATTATGCATTTATCTGAATAGCCAGCGGCCGGCCTACCCTAGCTGCACAGAATCTTCTAAAAAAATTGGGCATAGCTGCTCGCAGGAAATCAGATTTCTGCTCATAAATTGACAAGTGTCAGAACACGGATAAAAATTACAAGTCCATGCGTAATTAAAAAAAAATTTTTTTATTTAAAATCGCCCTTTTTACATATATACTGCATGGGTATTTCTTTAAATTTTCATTCACATTGAGATGTGATTTGTTTCTGTAAATACCAAATCAATATGAATGAATTTGAAGAGAAATATCCTGTGATGAAAGGGTTAAGGCACATTTATGACACATTTATCCCTACACTACACTTGTGCATCTCACTGGCTATCAGGGGTTGAAAACATCTTAAAGTGAATTTCACCATAGTATAATTCACGACAAGCTGTGAATTTCTACTTCAATTTCTAACTCACAGTGAAAGATAATTATTAACTTCAAAACTAATACCTCAACTATGATAATATGTCAAAAAGACGCTACAGGCGTCTTGTTTTAAATGGGTAGCTATAATGTGCTAATAATGTTTTTATAAATGTAAACCATTCATAGGCCTATGCGACGCTAGCAGATCAATGATCTTGTCAACATAGAAACACGTGGAA
>OZ024918.1:48211647-48302024 GCA_964017125.1 Flabesymbios commensalis | reverse complement strand
TCATTCATTCATTTAATAATTAATTAATTAATTCATTCATTCATTCATTCATTCATTTTTTATTTATTCATTCATTTATACATTCATTCACCCATTCATTCACCCATTCAATACTTTATGCATTCATTCATTCATTCATTCATTCATTCATTCATTCATTCATTCATTCATTCATTCATTCATTCATTAATTCATTCATTTATTCATTCATTCATTCATTCTTTCATTCATTCATTCTTTCATTCATTCCTTCCTTCCTGTAATATTTACTTAACTCAAGAAATGCAAAATGACTGGACCATGAATATAAAACAAAATGTAATGTCTCACACAAGGATAACCCATGACAAATTTCACACTAAAAAATCCAAAATGGCTGCCAGTCGGCCATTTTTTTTTCACCATCTTGGAAATCTTGCATGATAGCTGATCTATAAATTTCTGTTTCCTCATACTTCACATAGCCATCATATACCACAATTTTAAAAAATAATGGTCGAGCGATAACGGAAGGCTGCTTTCGTGTTCATTTCCGAACAACTCTTTCTAGTTATTAGTATTATTGGCTCATAAACCGTAACTTATCAAATTTAGTAGCATTTCATTAAGTTTGGAATTCGCATGAAATCGTTCAACCCCTTCAGCGCGGGGATTGTATTAGACGTCAGAATCTGACGTCTAAATTCGATTCCCGCACTAAAAGAATTAAAAAAATTAAAATGTCAGGCAAAAATTTGCAACTATTTTTGTCTCAAAATTAAACAAATATCAGTAATTTTCACACACTTGAAGTTGTGGATCGCGGTAGCGAGACACAATTTCAAGTGAGTGAAAATTCAAATTATTTAATTTAACGCTTCAAGGGTTTACCCTACTGGGGGTATATTTTAGTTCATACATTCTATAATTTGCTTATATTTCATACAAGTATTTGTATTAACCGATCAAACTCAAGGTGTTGGTCCAACGCTCTTTCAACGTTGGCACAGCTTCGTAAATGATGGCCTTCCAGCAGAAACAAGAATAAATGTTGGCTGAACGATATAAAATTTGCATTATTTAATTTAGCGAACACTGGATATTTATATAATGTTTTACTGTAATAAGAACATTCCCCGCAACTTGATACATTGTCCCAATGTCGATTCTTTGTTGGGCCAGCGGTGAAGAAAGTGGGCCAACATTAAATCAACATTGGGCCAATGTCTCGTGTCTGCTGGGTTGATGCCCCTGACTCTCCCAGTAAACACCGGTCGTTAAACCGGCGTTGCTTCAATGTTGGCACAGCGTCGCAGACTGTGGTCCAAAAAATGGGCCAAAATTTTGACCCACTGCTGTTTTAATGTTGGCCCAGTGTCGCAGACGATGGGAAAGCGTTAAAACAACATCAGGCTAATGCATAGCTTTTGCTGGGTGTGTGTCGGGTATGTTAGATTGGCATTCTGCTAGTGAGCAAGAAAATAACATTTTATTGCTTAACCCCTTGAGCTCCATAGTAAAATGTATTCACCACATGGGATATTTTGAATAAAATTAATTGTATGAGAAGAAGTACAAGTCATTAAAATGAGAAGCTTCTAAGCTTAATTTCGAATTATGTATTAATTAAATCAAATTATTTTCCTTGAGGTGGAATGAATAAACGAATGAATGAATGTATAAATGAATGTATAAATAAATAAATAAATAAATAAATAAATAAATAAATAAATAAATAAATGAATGAATGAATGAATGAATGAATGAATGAATGAATGAATGAATGAATGAATGAATGAATGAATGAATGAATGAATGAATGAATGAAGGAATGAATGAATGAAGGAATGAATAAGTGAATAAGTGAATGAATGAACGAATGTATGAATGAATTAATGAATGAATGTATACATGAATGAATGAGTAAATGTATGTATGAATGAATAAATGTATTGCTGAATGAAAGAATGAATGAATGAATGAATGAATGAATGAATGAATGAATGAATGAATGAATGAATGAATGAATGAATGAATAAATGAATGAATGAATGAATGAATGAATTATTGAATGAATGAATGAATGAATGAATGAATGAATGAATGAATGAATGAATGAATGAATGAATGGATGAATAAGTGAAGGAATGAACGAATGTATTAATGAATGAATGTATACATGAATGAATAAATAAATGGATGTATGAATGAATAAATGTGTTGCTGAATGAATGAATGAATGAATGAATGAATGAATGAATGAATGAATTATTGAATGAATGGGTGAATTAATGTATAAATGATGAATGAATGAATAAATGTATGTATGAATGAATGAATGTATAACTGAATGAATGCATGGATGCATGAATGAATGAATGAATGAATGAATGAATGAATAAATGAATGAATGAATGAATGAATGAATGAATGAATGAATGAATGAATGAATGAATGAATGAATGAATGAATACTTGCATGCATGTAAGCATGCATGCATGCATGCATGCATGCATGAATGAATGAATGAATAAGTGAATGAATGAATGAATGAATGAATGAATGAATGAATGAATGAATGAATGAATGAATGAATGAATGAATGAATGAATGAATGAATGAATGAATGAATGAACGAACGAACGAACAAACGAACGAACGAACGAACGAACGAACGAACGAACGAACGAACGAACGAACGAACGAACGAACGAACGAGCGAGCGAATTGTTTGATCCCAAAAGTAAATCAGGTCTTTGGCTGACATAGCTGAACATATATCTCTTTTTGCTGATGATGCTACAGCACATCACAGTAGTAGATGTACTCAAATTATCACACAAAAACTTCAAGAGGTAGCTACATCGGTGTGAAAATAATAAAATGAAATTGAGTATCATCAAAACCAAAGTAGCATTAGTTGGTTAAAAAAACGAATAAATAGAATAACTGATTCTGATAAAGAAATTTAAATAATTAATAATGATATCTCAATTGAACAAGTCTCTCATAGTAAGTTACTTGGTATTCACATTGATCAATCGTTGACAAAGAATTTGCAGGTAGCGAAAATAAAAGAGACTGTGGTTTATAAATTATTTCTTCTTATTAAGCGTATACGACCTTTCTTGCCAATCCAAAGTAGGATTTTGTTTTTCAACTACTACATAAAACCGTATTTGGAGTATTGTTGTAGTATATGGGGAAGCACATCCCAAGAAAACATAAATATAGTTGTGAAACTTCAAAAAAGAGCCGCTCGATTGATCCTCGATGCTAATTTTTCAATTCGAAATAAATTATTATTCAGTGAGCTGAAATGGATTCCCTTTCCAGAAATCGTTAAATTTCACCAGCTTAGCTTAGTTTTTAAATGTATTAATGATATTGTTCCCATTTACTTACGCAATATATTTCGCTCCAAATCCAATAATCATACTTATTTGTTGAGATCCTCTGGGACTGGCCAATTAGATGTACCAAGACAGCACACCAGAAGTTTATCGCTTATTGGTCCTAAATTATGGAACAATTTAAATAAAGAAATACGGAACTCTACCACCATATCTAGTTTTCAATATAAGCTTAAGCATTTCTTATGTAATACTAATACTTATGTAATACTAAATGAATATTATGTTAACAGCTACAATATTTAAGTATGTCTACATCAATATGAATCGTCTCATTTTTACCATGTTTAGAGTTTTAAATTTGCATTGTTCTGTAATTATGCTATGTTCCTATTCATATATGTATTCATTACTATGTCTACATTTTGTATATGATTTTTTCAGAGGGCCCCATGGCAGATGAGCGAAAGCTTAATGGGTCACCCTCTATAAATAAAGAATATTATTATTATTATTATAACATATTTGCCAAATTAAAAGAAGATCTGATGGCAACTTTTTCCAGAAATGCGCTAACGAGCATTTCTTCGTTGGTGGCCATAGTAATTAAAGGGTTGATAATATGGGGATCAAAATGTCACCAAAACAATTCCCCAGTGGTATGTGATGACTATGTGAAGTATGAGGAAGCAGAAGTTGATAGATTAGTAGCTATTTTGAAAACAAATAACTGCGTCGGCGGCGGCGGCGGACCGTGTGGAATACAGTAAGCAGCCCGCCTCGGCGGGGGCTTAATGAGTCATATTATACACATCGAGAGCACAATAATCAGAATGTTAACGTGTTATGTACCAAGCAAAATCAGTTATTGTTACTTTCACAGTTGTTCTGTTATTAATTTACACGGACTATAATTATTCATCATCCCTCATATTGTTTTGCGAAATAACACGACAAAAAATTAAACCAATCCAGCTTGACTGTTAAAAAGCATTTGCAACAATAGCAATCAGGACCACTGTAATAAATTTTGAACTCCAAACAAAATAGATAATTGAATGTTGTTTAGATGTGAATCAATGTTGTTTGTGGAGATTGTAGGCAAGTCTGTGGAGTGCATTGCTTGCATAATTAAGGAGCTTAAGAGACTCGGATAAGTTAAAAAATAGTTTGAATCCTCATTTATTTTATTAAGAGAAGTGGTCTCCTTGATGCCTCACATATATTTTTGCGTCCATGAATCGCATGGGAAATAAAGGCGCACTAGAAAATGTTTTTCTTAAAAATAATGTTCTTTTTTTAATCCTAATGAATTCAGACATTCATTTGCTGACTAAGAATTGAATAAGGACAAATTGTATGTCCTACAATATATATGGATTTTTGTATCTGTTGTACTAGCTTGACAGGCATGAAAAATTAAGTAATAATTTTGAAGCTAAAGTGTGAGTGCATTATTCGTGTATCTTGTGTGATTAGTCGGTTATAACAGCCTCAAATATAAAAGAAAGTGATAAAAATGTCCACCCGCATTTATATATCACCGTACTAACATAACAGGCATCGTTTGAAATGCAAAGTGAAAGATAACAAACCTATTGAGATCTGAAGTTTAACCTGCTATTATCTGTCAATTGCAATGACGCCATGTTCCCCTTGACCCTTTAACTCTTCAGCGTGGGGATCGACTTTAGACCTCACAATCTAACGTAATCTGACGTCTGTAGACGTCATATTCTGCACTGGAAGAGTAAAAATGTTAATAATGGATGTAGACCCATCATACTTGTATTCAAATGAAGCGGAAAGAGCTAACTAAGACATATGATGAAAAAACCCTCTGGTCTAATTTTATTTGCAGGATAAATAGCAGCTTTTAAACATGTTAATGTAAAACGTGATATCAATCAGCAAATACAAAATCTTCGACCTCTATCTTTTTTCAAATCTGATTTTCACTCACTTCAAGTTGTGAATCGCGTTAGCGAGACACATCTTCGTGTGGGAGAAAATGTAAATTGAGTACTTTTGCCGCTAAAGGGTTAAGATACAAGTAGGCATATATCAATACGTATTTTTTCTACACTTATGTTATCATCAAAGAATAAACTGTCCAAAGGTTTCACATCCGCCGGTATGTTCATCATTATCATATACGGTCTATAACAAACAGCTACAAAATATTGACTGAAAATGATCAGATTTGCAGATCTAGATCTCAAATTATATAGAGCAAAGCTGTAAATTAAAACAGGTCTAGTGTTAGAAATTAGGTTTTGTTGTCATGTTTTTGTCGTTGTTCGAAGCTGGTAATTGTGTCAGCATCAGTATCAATGATCAGATGGATGAATAAATGGATGAATAAATAATTGAATTAATAAATGAATGAAAGAAAGAAAGAAAGAATGAATGAATGAATGAATGAATAAATGAATGAATGAATGAATGAATGAATGAATGAATGAATGAATGAATGAATGAATGAATGAATGAATGAATGAATGAATAAATGAATGAATAAATGAAAGAATGAATGAATAAAAAGAAGAATGAATGAATAAAATCAAAAATGAAAGGATAAATGAATATATAAACGAATAAGGGAGCGGATGATTAAATGAATGCATGAACGAACGAATAAATGAATGAATGAATGAATGAATGAATGAATGAATGAATGAATGAATGGATGAATGAATGAATGAATGGATGGATGAATGAATGAATGAATGAATGAATGAATGAATGAATGAATGAATGAATGAATGAATGAAAGAATGAATGAAAGAATGAATGAATGAATAAAAGGAAAAATGAATGAATAAAATCATAAATGAAAGGATAAATGAATATATAAACGAATAAGGGAGCGGATGATTAAATGAATGCATGAACGAACGAACGAACGAATAAAAGAATGAATGAATGAATGAATGAATAAATGGATGAATGAATGAATGAATGAATGAATGAATGAATGAATGAATGAATGAATGAATGAATGAATGAATGAATGAATGAATGAATGAATGAATGAATGAATGGGGTTTACAGCGTTTTCGTGCGCATACAGGATAAACTAGGCCAGAGATAAATCAGACGATAATGCTCTCTAGACAAAGGATTCAAAGTTCGAGCCCTTGCGATGTGAGACATAGCCCGTTACCTATCGGTCAAGGAGGCTTACACAATAAAGAGTCTTTGCGAGATAACAGTGATGAAACATTATGTTTATTTGAAGCAAGTGAGTCAACAATATGATCTTCACGTAAATGAGAAATGCTACATCACATTGTAATGCAGCACTTGAAGAGTCAACCCTTGTGTAGCCAACTTTCAGCCGCGCTCTGCTTACCACTGACAGACGGATAATGTGTCTAGCCCTTGTGCTGCTAGGACCATATATGGATCCAGTTTCAAACCCAGGGATTGACAGGCCAGAGTATTAGCGATGTGTCCAAAGAATTGTGCTGCTGAATTGTTTTTAATTTTAATTTTTGCTCATTTGAAGCTGGAAATTGCGTCAGCAATTTCAGCTATAAATGAACAAAAAATACAAACGAATATGTTCATTTCTGACAAATATAAATCGCAAATTGAGTTCATCAAATCAAATAAATAGTTTTTTTAAATAGCAACATGTTTCGTCTTTGAAGATAAAAATCGCGTTAGCAATTACAGCTCCAATTAAATTATGAAAAAATGGAACAAATAATTTAGCAACATAAGGGATACTAACTTGATCTTTATCATTCTACCTGTTACTCAAACCACTTGAGATACTGTGACCACACCCATATCACCATGTGACCACACCCATGGTATCACGTGTGATAACAACAGCTACATGTCTCAGTGGTAAAGGCCAGTTTACACAACACTTGATAAAAAATAGCGCCAGATCTATTTTACCCATTACATTATTTTTACACATTACACACAGCGCGGCGCTATAAACCGCCATAATTTCAGATTGAAACAGAAGTGATTTTCACTGAAATATCGCCCGATAAAATGTTCCATGTCCGATGAAAACATTCGTGACGCTGACTCAACATCAAACCAGAGTGACTTATCGCGGACTGTGTAAATGGAATCGATATCGCGCGATTCCCAGTGACACTGACTCAACATCAAACCAGAGTGACTTATTGCGGACTGTGTAAATAGAATCAATATCAGTGATTACCAGTGACGCTGACTCAACATCAAATCAGAGTGACTTATCACGGGCTGTGTAAATGGAATCAATATCGCGCGATTTCCAGTGACACTGACTCAACATCAAACCAGAGTGACATATCGCGGACTGTGTAAATGGAATCAATATCGCGCGATTCCCAGTGACGCTGACTCAACATTAAACCATGCAGAGTGACTTATCACGCACTGTGTAAATAGAATCAATATCGCGCGATTTCCAGTGACACTGACTCAACATCAAACCAGAGTGACTTATCACGGACTGTGTAAATAGAATCAATATCGCGCGATTTCCAGTGACACTGACTCAACATCAAACCAGAGTGACTTATCGCGGACTGTGTAAATAGAATCAATATCGCGAGATGTTCAGTGACGCTGACTCAACATCAAACCAGAGTGACTTATCACGGACTGTGTAAATGGAATCAATATCGCGCGATTCCCAGTGACGCTGACTCAACATCAACATTATTAATCACTCACGAGGGTTTTAGTACGAAAATTTCCATGAAACTGGCTTACCAATAGGCCTACGTGGCAATTTTTTTTAATTCTTAAACCACATCAAATCATCTTCATCCATTACAAGTCGAGAATTGCGACAGCAATTCGCGGCCATGACAATGGTAAATTCAGGCTTGAGGGTTAAAGCGCTGAAATATTTTTATATTAAACCAAGAGACTAAAGAATTTTTTTTTATTTGAAATCATCATAAATGGCTTAGTTATCTCTTTCACTTGAATATCTATTTTATGGGTCTATACGGTCTAGACTATATTATGCGGAACACCCACCAAAACCGTGATCAGAGACCAATGATTGTATAGAGCTCTCGCACAATCAATGCCTCAACGAATTACGACAATCCACCTACTTTAACTGAGAAGATAATAAAATCATTGTTACCTAAATATACATATCTGGGTGTGTGTAGTATGAGCAAGAGCTTTATATAGATAGTGATCTTGCTATGAGTGACGACTACTCTGGCGGCACAATTACTCCTTGTCCTGCTAAACCCATAGAAATAAGGCTTCAAGCAAGCTTCAAACCAAATAAAATAAATTGTTTGTGATAGATGGTCCGTTTATCAAAATATAAATTTGTGATTTATATTTGTCATAAATGAACATATTTTTTCGTATTTTTTGTCAATTTGAAGCTGGAATTGCTGACGCAATTCCAGCTTCAAATTGACAAAAAAATAAAAATAAAATGATTCAGCAGCGCAGTTCTTTGGAAACATCGCCGGTCTCTCAATAGCCAGGTCTATGGCTCGACACATGGGCTGGGTATTTTCAACATTGTTACACGTATAGTTCGCATTGGATCCCTATCATTGGAAATCTACCACAGTCTTAGGTTTATGAAATTATCCTGTAGTTTATTTTTTCAACAAATATCCACAGTGTAACCTGATAACGTATGCTTCCGGTAATACAATACAGTTTGGGGCATTATTCTCTTTTCGGCGGTTTTCCATTGTCTGCTTCACGGTTAGTTCACACTATAATATATGGCTACGCCGCTAGACCAACATTAAATCAGCATTGGTTCAAGGTCTTGTGTTTTTTGGCGTCAGTGGTGTCTGAAATTCTATTTTACACAACAGCGTTGTGGGGCACCATTCAATCACCAGGGGGGGGGGAGGGGGACGGTAAAGTATTTTTTAAATAAATAATTCCGGCGGACCCTGCGTGAAATAAATAATATACTCTAAAAACTGTTCTAGATAAATATGTAATACAATTTGAAATATCCAGCGCGCTGCCGAGCTGGGTTGAAATAAATAATGTGTACGCGACAAAAACTCCAGCCTCCCCTGGAGATTGAATGCTGATCCCCTATACAATACTCCATGCTGTCTAATACGAGACGCTGACCGAATTCAGCGTTTAACCCTTTCAGCGCGGGATCGACTTTTAAAGTCGATTCGCGTACAGAAAAAAATAATAATTTATAAAAGACTCATAACATATATATTCAAATGAAGGGGAAAGAGCTAACTTACTCAGATATTTATGATGATTTCTAATTGAAGAAAAACCTTTGTTCTTTATGATTAGCATAAAAAATATGTCAGCGTTGTAAGAGTTAGTACCGCGACAGCGTCGTGGAATGTGGACCAACATGTAAACAACATTTCAACAACATGAGCTGAGGTCATTTGTCATTTCGTAAAGTGCGCCTAAAATTATGCAAACAATCGTGGATGGACAATCTTCTAAAAGATTGAAAACAACCAAATGGAATAACAATTTTTTGGTTACACATTAATGTTTTTTTAGACTTTAGACAAAGCCTAAATATTCGGGGGGGGGGGGGGAGAATAAATTTGTGTTCCACCATGACAGTACATACGTATTTTTTCACCCCCCCCCCCTCTCATCTGCAATGTAGTTCGCCTTATATCTTAGTAAGTTAAACATCAATAATACTATGAATTGATTATTTCATCCTAGTTAATTTAGAAAAAGCTAACACTCAAAATGTTAGAATAGCTAGAAGATAGATGTCACGTTTACCCGTAGGCAGTTCCTGTGTGTTTATCATGTTTATGATATGCAGTAAATTGTGTCTGCTGCCAATAAAGAAGTATTGTCAAAAGACGTCGGTCATCTTTAACTACAGGCTATATAAAATTATACATATAAATCGCCCCCCTCCCCCTCATAGGTAAAGGCTTATATCTGTCACTCATTACAGTAGTAGATAGGAGCCTTGAGCTTCGAGATAACGAAATTGTGTACCCTTTAGTTTCTTATTTGTTTATATCTTTAATTTTTGAAGTGCTAAAGCAATTTGTAACTTCAAATGAAAAATAATAACTTTATCATTCTATTATAAATGATTTTTATGCTGTTATTAATATAATAAAGGTAGTCACATGATGACATGACACATTTTATTACCAATAGTATTGCAAATCACAAACCGATATTTAAAATTTTACAATAATCTATCTTAAGAAAAAGACATGTTATTGTTAATAACAATAATTAGATAGATTATGATCACAATACAACGAATGCAATCGTGTCAGAGACGTAATGTAATGATCTCAATATAGATAATGATCTAAAGTACAGGGAATAAATACTGGTGTTTCCTACATAAGTGAGAGCAAATGATACACAATAAATATGTTTGTGTAGCAGCTTACATCATGGGTAATATTATGTCGCATATATACGGCTACACATAGACCATGCTACACAATTTTTCTGGAAAACATAAGGTCTACTGTATGATAAGTGTATCATCTGAAAAGTCGTTATCGAAAATATCAGATCGTATTGTATAGGCATGACATCATGCAATAAGCGAAATATGACTGTGTGTAGCATATTAACCCTTGTGCTGCTGAAGAGTTTCAATTGTATTTTTCGTCATTTGAAGCTGGAATTGCTTACGCAATTTCCAGCTCCAAATGACGAAAAATATTTATATTTTTGAAAAATATACATCTTCTAAACTGAGTTATTTGACTAACTGAGCATCCACCACAAACTATATCGTCCATTTTCAGTGGTATATTATTTGGCCTGAAATCTGCTTGAAATAATGGCCAAATAAATAAATGGCCAAAATAGGCCAAATAATGTACCACTGGAAATGTTAGCATGGAAGCCCTTGGCCTGCTGCGCCCGTACATGTACGGGCGCAGCAGGAAAATGGCTACCATGATGTACCACATGATGTACCACAATATGACACAATATTAGGTCATCCCGAATTATCGACTGAGGTGATAATCGCGTCTATGGCTGTTTTTAGCCTTTCCGTTTGCCCTTAACCCTTTAACCACCGTGTCGCATATATTCGGGTTTTCTTTTTTTATTAGCACATCAAGTAGACCTACCACATTTTAAATATGTTAAAGATAACACGTGAACTCAACCAGCAAGATTTGAAGAGAGTTGACCTCCATTTTGCTAAGTGCTAATCGCGTCTATTGCCGTTTTCAGTTTGTCATTAAAAAAATGGGCATTAAATTTTCAAGATTAGCATAGATTTTGATTCAAATTGAACATATACTAGTATTATAGTGGGATTCACATTAACCGTGGTGAGGAAAGTTTTGTTGAATATTTTAGAAGTTAGACCATTTGACAAGATTAGCATATATTTTTATTCAAATTAAACATATATTAGTATTAGTAAGTTAGTATCCACAGACACCAATTTAGCTGTGTATTTGTATTTATTTTATACCATAGAGATTTAATGTTATTATACGTCTGAACACCTGGATTAATTCACATTAACACTTACAGCGCGGGGATAGACTTTAGACGTCAGAATAGACGTCAGATTCTGACGTCTAAAGTCTATTCCCGCGATGTGAAAATTAAAATATTTATAATGGCCGTAGACCCATGATATAGCCATTAAAATGAAGGTGGAAGAGCTAGCTGAGACATCTATAATGATTTCAAATTGAAAAAAAAAAAATGGCTCCATGGTTTATACAAAAAAATTCAGCATTGTAAGAATTAAGACATGGAAATCTGCCACAAATAGACTGCCGCGAGTTATAAACGTAATAAAATATCATTGTAAAGTTTTTTTATACTACAAGGAAGATTGTGGGTGGATATTTAGTCCAGGTATGTCTAGGCCTTTATACGATATATAAACGGTGTTCATTTGCGTGCGATAAGGGGAAATATTGCACTCGAGTCATTCAATGAATAAGGTGTGAGCCTTTAGGCGAACAACCCTTATTCAAGTGCTGTATTTCTCTGTATCGCACGAGAAATGAAAAAACGTTTGTATTAAATTTCCTCACACGATCAAATCACATATGACATCACGGCCAATAGGGCCTACATTGCAGTCCAAACTACAGCTAGAGTACGATATGGGCTGATAGCGATATAGGCCTACGTCACAGTTGGTGATATCTGTCAGCATCTGCGTCATTCTTTAATTCTAACGTTATATCCATTAAACACAATCAATTGAACCAAGGTTTTTTAACGTTGGCTTTTCCGAATCTGACCCAGCTATGTAATATAATTTAACACCGAGATCAGCATCATACAAAGATTATGCATTAGTTAATCACCAGGTGGTGCTTATCCTCGTTTGCAAGTGAAATTATTTTATCAAAAGCATTGGGTGAGATGTTTATGTTTACAGTTATTAACCAAGTGGCGCTTTATCCACGGTAGCTGCGCAAAGCCTTAAAAAAATAATGGTCAGACTCCCTTGTGAATGGTTCTGTGTGAATTTTCATGTGTGTACAACACCCGATAGCCTACAGCAGAGCTTTGAATTACTATATCAAGTGAAGATACAAAAATAACGAGGGTAGACATTCCACAACCCAGGAAAATAAGGGAGAAATCCAAGATGGCCGCTAAGATGGTCGTGGCTATCAAGATTGTAGGCCTACTAAGCCTATATTTTGAAATTTATTGCACATTAAGTCGATCTTTGTGTCAACTAAATATTAGGCCTATTTGCTGGGTCAATATAATCATATTTAATGTTGTTCTTGCTTATGTAGCATAGCTTAATAAGAGATAAATCCAAGATGGCCGACAGAGTGTGAATGTATATAGGCCTATATATTTAAAATTGTTTGAATAGGAATTTTCAGTTATGTTTTGGTCTACCATAGGCCTACAGCAATACAACGGATTTTGGGGATATGCAAGGGGGGTGTTACAGACACCCCCCCCCCCCTTCTGGCCACGGCCCTGAATATGACTAACTACCTAACAACTGAGATGTAGGCCTATATGCCTTGGCCAGTTTGGTTTAAATTGTGGTGTCCACTTGGATTTTTGTAATTTTATATAATTCAGATTCTAAGGTGTCATCTTGGATTGATGAAAATTAGGATAAAAATGCGTAACTTGTATTATTCCTATAGTAAGCGTTTCCAATGACCATACTACAGATTATAATTAGGCCCATAGCACCGCTGCCTTTCATGCTAGAGTTCAGGGTTCGTTTCTCGGTCTCGGCGGTTTGAAAGAAACATAAATGTTTCTTCCCCAGACACTCATAAAACTCAGTAATGTTGGGAGCCTCCGAGACCGAGAGGTAGCGTGCTCGGCCTCAGACTGCCAGGGCTCGATTATCGAATTCTGTGTCTGGAGGGTAATATCATCTCATTCATCTCACCATCCTCAGGAGGTTCTCCTGGCCCAATTTAGCCTGTATGTGCACAAAAGTGGCCTAAAGTCCGATTCATTTCATTTCACACTTTTGAGAATCAGTTCAAGACACATTTAGAAGACAACCATTCTATTACTATGATTTCCAGGGTGAGTCACAATTACGACATATTTTCAGACTGAAAAATTATTAGTGTGCAATAAAAAATAGTTTAAAAGACAGATATTGTAAATAAATATTCAATTCCAAAGAGAACTTGAAATAAATAATTATTTAATCTGGCGGGCAAGATCAATTTTAATGTTTGAATAAATATTTTGTCTAGCCTCGCTTCCAACAAACACGAACATCTTTTGAATATTTTGAGAAAATCGCATAAAAAAGTTATTTTAGCAAACACAAGACATTGACCCGATGTTGGATTAATATTGGACAAAAATCGACGATACCGGCCCGAAAAAATACATTATAGTGGGATCTATATTAAAAAAATCTGTAAAGTATTTTTTGAAAGCTCAGATACTACAAAAAAAGTCATAAAAGACGTTTCTAGAACGTTTTTTATAACATTTTCAATTATGTTTTTTGTGAAACATTAAAAAAAAATGTTTTATAGATATTTTCTAGACCCTACAAATTAAAGTTGTGTGACATTTATTCAAATTTTTTTCTATATAAATGGTTCCGTGTTTATTGCACTAGGGTCTCTTGCCTCCAGCGTTGTACATTATATAAGCTAGACCTACAAAAACAAAACACTTTTATAAATCATCTCTTACTTAATGCTTAATAATAATAATCAAATTTGAAGAAAGAGAAATAAATATATTCATATACATACAAAAACTGAAATATATAGGCCTACCCGGTAGGCCTATATTGCTTCAATGAGGCAGAATGTGAAAAAATAAGGTTCTGTAGATTAAGAAGTAAAATAAATAATAGTTAGGCCGTACAAGTAATAAACTCTAGCCCACCCCCTAATAATAAAAAAGGTTTCAAAATTGCATTGGTTATTTGTGTTCAGGAAAATGGAAACAGCGCTTAACCCTTTGAGCCCCCAAGATGCATCAATTAAACATCGTTTTAGGCCTACATATCTGAGGAATTAATTAATTTCCTAAAACCTATCTATAGGGGGTTAAATAACCATATTACTTCATATTTAAATTAATGCAGTAACTGCATAGCCTAACGTTACTCATTAAAATTAAGAATGAATTGATCTGTTATCACGCCCAGGCCGGATCAAACCGGTCTAAGTAGGCCTAATATAAGGCCTATAGGCCTACACATGCTACAGATCAGCTGGTCCGGCAATTTACACACCTTACCCACCATCGTGGTTCAATTTACACACTGTGTCACACAATAAAAAACTACCTCATAGGCCCTATATATGTAGCTGCTAATTTATGATGTAGTTGGTGTTAAAAAATAATCACATGATCATATAGGGCCTATAGGCCTAGACACTTCGCGAATTCATTATAGGAAAAATCGGATATTTTTATTTATGCATGTTTATTCTAAAAACCCCCGCCCAACGGTCTATCGGTGAATATATTTGTATACTTAGTTACTGAGGCATGAATAGTCGAAGCATAACAAAAATAATTTAGTTCAAATTAGGGCCTACATACTGTACCTTGGCCTACTTTGTTTTTGCCGGCTCGATTACATACCTTTTCTTTATCGTATATAATAGTGGATTGTTTAACCCTCTAAATATCAGTGACCATATCAAAAGGGTTTTATCGATGTTACCATGACGCTAGTTTTTTGTATCGAGACGGTCTAATAACTCGGGTGATATCGCGGGAACTAGCTTGATAATAAAATGGCGCGAAAACTGCAGCAGAGGTTTGATTAGGACCGCGATAGTAGACCTACTGCCGTTCACATAAATGCATAATTTACGTATTATAGTGTGGTCAATCTTGATATCATCGATTTTATCATCAACGATATTATTTTTATTAGGCTTTGACACCATTTTGCATGATTCAAATATTTTCTAAAACACTTTATTTTGGTGTAAATTGCCACACATCACTGTCTTGCTGCTCCATCCAAATTCACAAACTGACCTGGGCGGCCTGCGCTGTGTGAGTAACTGGATTATGTCAATGAAAACACGTGCGCGCGCAGGTACCCGCACAGCACACTGGGAACCTGCAATGGGCTTTCTCAGTCCGCCATGATGGATGCACAAAAAACGCGAAAAGTACAAGCGAATTTTCATCAATCGCATTAAACTGAGGGATTATTCATAACATTTCATGATGCAGAGACGGAGTACAAAGCATTAGCCATCATATGGGCGAAGCAAGGGACTGGTAGACTTGTTATTTGCTGATATTTTCGGCATAGAATATTTCTCCTTGCCAGCTCATTTGCATAACTGGGGTCAGCACGATGAGTAAGCTGTCATTTCGGGCTAGGGCTTTGGATGCCACCAAGCCTATGCCCGTTTACAAGGTCGATGAAATCCCAGATTTGCCAGATTTTGCTGCCATTAATCGGGCAGTGCCGCAAATGCCCACGGGCATGGAAAAGGAGGAAGAAACGGTGGGTTAAAAATGATTTCTCGACGACGGAATTTGGTCGACGCCATTTTGATTCGGGCGAGGCCGAATAATTAAATAATTCCATTTTACGACGTTTTCAGACTTCACAGAATTATTCTACGTCGCTCATGTCCGTTTCTATCAATGTTTACATCATCTCAGTTGTGTGCGCTCGAAAAATCCGCAAATTAATTAACTTGAGTCTTGATAAAACGATCGCGGTCACGTGAGTTTTTTGACATGGGTGCCGCCATGTTGTTTGTTTTCTTTTTGACAGTTCCGACTGTCAATCAGCATTAACCCTTTAATTACTAGAACTGTGGATGTGACAATATGTTTTAATAACAAACTTAGATAACCATTTAACTCTTTGTAATGTACACTCTTGTCATTTTCAACTCATATTATTTTTTCTTGCAAAAAATAACATAATTTAAGTTGTGAGTCTTGTCACTGTTTTTATTTTAAAATAATCTAAGTATCTAACCATTGCCCAAATAAAGTATGCATAGCCTCTGTCTGTACACTAGCCTATATAGTCTATATTTTATATATTGTTAAATGCAACAAAGTTTTGTATTTGTTAATAATTTTATTTTAGGGAGTGTCTATCCGTACATGACTAGCCGTACATATTTGCCGTTGATCAAATGTATTACAAACGATTAGGCCTACCGTCATTTAGTTGTACAAATGTACCAATAGCTGGTATACGTACGGTTACCCACTGCCTTTATTTCAAGCATGGGTCTTCATTAAAAATAATAGGTATGTTGTCGTCGGTGGTACAGTCTGTGGCAGCTGTGTTGGCATCTAACCAGTTTCTGACCCCAAAATGTAATTGAAACTGATTTTTAACTACAACTTTCACCGTCATCACAGGCAGCTGGCTAGCGCTTTTTTTCGGGCAATAGTAGACTGGTTCTATTTGGAGTCCTCACCGTGAGGCATGATTTTGTGTTGATTGGAACACTAAAAAAACTACCCGTCGAAATTACAACTGACCACGGCTCCTGTGTAGGGGTTGACAAATCCTTGTTGTGTTTGGTAGCCCGGATGACTTTCCGGGCTACTGGACTACTTATTATAGATACCAAAATACAGAACATCTGGTAGCCTACAGTGAAAAGATAGTATATCCGGGCATGGGATTTGGTAAGCCCTGCTGTGGTAACTCAAAACAATCTTCAGTGCAAATTGTGGCAGTTCGGGGGGGGTACTCAGTGACTGAAAAGCAAAAGAATGCAAAAGATAATACCATTCAGAAAAATTAATATTTCTCTGAATGGTATTATCTAGGATTCTGCGACGATGAATGATAAGGCCCATACAGGGCTAGACACTAACTGATTAAATCTTCTTGCCCGAAGGACAAGAAAAAATACTTGCTCCTAAAATTTATCACTTGCCCTGCCCGACTTGCCACTGACATGCAGAGGTGGAATTCTAGAAAAATATAATGAGAAATAGGCCAAATAAGTGCCGATAAAAATCGCTGATTAAATGACAATTTGACCAATCGAAAAATTAAGATGCAAACACACTTGGCACTCCCCCCCCCCCCCCTCCTCCCACCTTTTAAAATAATTCCATGTATGAAAAAATTATGGAAAGGAAAAAAAAGGACATTTTTATGAAAAAATCATGCAATATCAGAATAAATTTTGCAGCATTTATTCTTTGTCACAAGTGTTTCTTTCTTAGTCTGATATTTGACTACTGGCGGTTGCATATGCTCAAATCTTTTGACGTAAAAACAATTTGGGCAAATAATAATAATTTTACTACTAATAATTTTGTTTTTAGTTTTGAGTGGGAACCCTGTACTGACTGTAATCAAAGTAACTCTAAAAACGTTACGAAAAGGAGAGGGGGGTCAAAAAGCGTCCGAAAAAATTGTTATGTAATGTACAGTTAATACATGCATCATGTGCATGGAAGTGAATTTGGCTCAAATAATTTTTTTTTTTAAATCTCACCTAGCGATTGGTTGAAGTGACAACAAATAAAATGAAAAAATTTCCTATTTACCCACTGGTTAAAATGACAACAAATCGGAAACAAACATATATATTTTTTGGCCTAATAGTCATTTCCCAATATCTGATTCTTTAGAGAGATAGTCCTGATGAGAAATAGTCAACTACGCTCCTATTGCAGAGTTTTGTCTTTGTCGATAAGCGAACTCATTTTCTTGTAAAAAAGCTGAGCCTAAGTACTACTATAGTTGTAGGCTAACCGGTCAGTGGCGGACAGTCAGCAATATTTTCAATTTATTTTTATTGTGGGTGACCAAATTTTATTATTCAAGAGGCTCACATGGCTACCAGAATATTTGTGTGTACTTGGATCACTGTATTGTCTGATCAATTGTCAATATTATTTTCTTTGTCCATAGGAACATCACCTCCAAAGGGCACTGTCTGCGCAGCAGGTTTATGGTACTGCAGAAGCATTGGTCATACCTATACCAGAGATTGATGATGTTGACTGTCGATATCAGAAACTATACACACCTGATAATAACTACAAGCCTCCGAAGCAGTATGTCCATGTTCAACGTAAGTAAAAAGATATACAGAGCTCAACAATGGCATTCTAGTCTAATGGCCTTTTTCACACTTTCTGTGCCAGACGACCACCAAACCCATATTTAACTTGACCTAACGGGCGGCGGCCTCTCACAAGTTTTAAAACAATATAAGTAAGGCAAGAATTAGTTGATTATTTGGTTCTCAAGACCGGCGAGTCAGAATAATGGAAAACCAATAAAAATATATAATTTGAATTTCTTTTCTTTTAAATTTATTATGCCGCCGACCACTATTTATCGATATAAATTAAAATAATGTCAAATATGCATTTTTTTAATATAAATAAATAAATACTTAAAAAGTGTTTTTTGTGTTAGTTTACCTTTACAAAATCAAATAAAAAAGTTTTTTTTTTTTTTTTCCTGACCATCCCATGAGTCAACATTAAGCATTTCAGACACTTGCCCAGGGGGCAAGTTGGGAACAAAAAATACTTACCCGTAATAGAAAATAACTTGCCCGAACTTTCTCTGTGGCCCAACACAATTTTAACATGTTTAATCAATGTCATCTAAAATGAATTGCTGCTTGTGAAATATCCTAATGGAATAGCATATTTTGGCAACACCACTGGCCCAGTTTCAGATCACACCATGTATTAATCTAATCTCTCATTTTCCAGCATGCTTGTCCTTTTTTTTGAATTTTTTTTCCAGTCCTGAATTGTTGTCACAGTTTTAAAGAAAAAAGTGTCCGTCGCAAAAGTTTTGTAAGGCCAGCCTTAAAAATATCCTTGTTTCAGATATTACAGCATCCAAAAAATTTATGCGGGAGGGAGGGTTTTTTTTTTCCTCCCAGACCTTGAAACAAAATTGTTCCGGATATCGCAGTGGGTAAAAAAGTCATGAGGGAGCGTTTTTTCGCTCGCCAGTGGGACAGAATTTTAGTTTGTCCTGTTCCCATAGCTAGGTAATGTCCAGCGTTCACAACTGATGGTGGTCCGAGACCACCAGAAATTATGTCGGACCACCAGAACATTCATATCCAAAATATCTAGCCCTAATCAGAATCGTAACATGCCCCAAAGATATAACCAATCATCGCAGCTCGCGGGTATTATACCAGAAACACAGGACCACTCGAAACATTGTAGGACCACCAGATCCTCTGCTCATAAAAGTTTGTGTCAAACCCTGATGTTAGGGCTCGACACTAACGGTTATCCAATTGCCCGGGGCAACTGATTTTAAGTAAAAAATTACAGCCAGTGGCCCCTCGGACAAAAGCTTGCATTTGCATCATTTTAAACTTCAGCGACTGTCACAACAGACAACGCATGTCAGTGGCAAGTTGGGCAAGTGATAAATTTTGGGGGCAAGTACCCCAAATTTTTTTCTTGCCCTTTGGGCAAGAAGATTTAATCAGTTTTTGTCTAGCCCTGAATGTAGTCTGATCTTCCATTGGTATTGGTCGAAAACACCGAAAAGGCGACCACTGGTGTTTCTGCCAGCGCCATTTTCAAATATTTCATTCGGAATGCTCGGACAATTTGAGTTTCAGACCAAACCCAATCGCTGCATGTAAACCAACTGATCGTGTATTTTTGGAAAATGACGGGACGCGTTCGGTAAGACTCCAAAAAAAATATTTGTCTGGGAAAAACATTTAAAAAGTTTTTCACCCGCAGCCTTTATACCCACCTGGCTGGGAATTCAGAAACAAGCTTATTTTTAATTTAGGCCTAATGTTCCAAAATACAAACACAGTTCATATTTGTGGGTGGGTTGTTGACCGAATTAAACTAAAAAAAAATGTTTTCTGCTATAAATAATTACAGACTGTTGTTTCTGCGTGAATTTATAAAAACATCATATCAGCTAGACATTTGTACGCATATAGATTTCCAATTTTGTATTCAAAGCTGAATGGATTTGCTATGAATTTTCTTATGCCACATCCCTTCTTTTTGGAGGGATGGGTGGGTGGTCAAATCCAATACAAACTGGGACATTGCAAACTTTTGTGGTGGCCCCTAAGCAGCTGGTTAGGCTGTAATTTTAAACTGCTATGCTAAACAAATTGATACAGAGTCAATGCAAGAGTTGACCGTGGTTACACTCTACAAGGTACATGTAACTATACACAATGCAGCAAGCTGTTAAAACAGACCTTGCTAATTAAGTCCTAATGACTTCCTTATCTTACAATTTTGTTCGCTGTCCTTCAAACAATGGCCCAACATTAAACAAATAGCGGGTCATAGCATCGCATTGGCAGGGTACGCGCTGTAAGGCATGGATCATACTTGCGTGTATGTGTGTATACAACAGTAGCTACTAAATGCTGTCAGTCCAAAACGCACACTCTGGCACATGTTCTGGCCGCTGATTGCCGACGTTCGCTCCCGATGATTGGCGGAAAATGCCGAACTCTGCCGACGCATCGGCGTCATTCGTGCGACCTTGGCTCCACAGGAAAAACAAACAAACTGCTTCGTGCTGCCATAGTTACCTCCGATTTTGACTTGCCCCATCGTGCTGGCCCTAAGTAGTCCTCACTTGCCCCCCTTTGGATGTTACTTCCCCGGGCAATGCTTAATGTCGAGCCTTGCGTCAGCTGTGAATCTTGAATAACAATACTTGAGAACTAATTAATCAAAAAACTGTGGCCCAAGGAAACTTTGGTGATTGGTGCGGCCGACTCTGGGCAAATAATTTTTTTCTCTGGGCCAGTAACTTTTAAGGTATCTAATTTTTCATATTGTCAAGCCATGATATACATGACGCACATGTTATATATTATTTCATAATTAGCAATCACACATAACTTCAAATGTAAATTCACCAGACTGGAGATCAGAAATAATTACGATTTATTTGGTGGAATATACCGAGGGCCTTTGAGCTTCAATTTGAATAATATTCCTATTATATTCAAATTTTATGAAATTAAGTTATTTTGTTTCACCGTGGGTCAGGAACTGCAATTCACACCTCAAAGCGGAATGGAAATAATTAGAAATACTTGTCAGAGAGATGAAAAGTAAAAAATCTAACGAATTGATCAATTTAAAAAAAATCAGTTTTTTTTCAATCTACTGTTTTTGTTACGATGGTTAATTATGTTTGGACTTTGTTCAAAACTATTGAGTTTGCAATGGTTCTTTATCATGTTTATAGTTTTTATATTATTATTTGGTCGATTTTTAGGATGCTATTTCTCTCAGTGTTTTATCCAATCAACTTAAAACCTTGGCGCAGTGATCAAGGTATTGTGCTATGTCTTTTTTAAGAATTTCTAGCTCTTATGTATTTATTCCTCAGCTGATTTTCTCTATCACTATATGGACCCATTCATTGTAATAATGGAATCTTGACCAGTCAATAGGGGCCCTTTGTGACAGGCGACTCATATCGGCACCCTTTAAGCGAAATATACATAAATATAAAAATACCTTTATCCAGTAATGTTTCAATGCCGGGCTAGCGTCACAGACAATGGCCCAGCATTGAACCAACATTGTGTGTTTGATATGGACAATACAATTTTTTAGAAGCTAGATTTGACAATTAAAGTAACTAAGTTGTAATTCCATTCAAACACGAAACAACAATCCAATGTTCTTTTAATGTTGGGCCAGCATCGCATACAGTGATACAGCATTGAGCCAACAGAGAGACAACTCAATGTGTTTACTGGGCCTTGTAAATGTGCTATCATTTGACAAACAAATATATATATCTGTTTAAAAGCACATAAATTATTGGGGACTATGATCTCTGAAATTTGAAGTTTGAACTCCGAATTCTGACGTCTAAATTACAATTAAAAATAGCTGCCAAAAAAACGAATTAGCAAGATTCCAATGGATCTGTCATAATAGGCATAGCCAAACAAAATTTAAAATGGTTGCCAAAAAACGTGTAAAACTTAGGCCAAACATTATTATTTCTTGAAAAGTCACAAATACCCTCTAGTTATAATACAATATAATAGTGAAAAAGGTCAATAACAATAATTAATGTAACTTTTGTATTTCATAGCATGGGGAATGGATCAAGAGATTCCTGACTATGACATGGACAGTGAGGATGAGCAATGGCTGAACAAGCAGGCTAAGAAAATGGAAGTGACTCCACTTAAGTTTGAAAACATGCTGGACAGACTGGAAAAAGGCAGTGGTCAAACAGTAAGTCTGCTTCATCCAAAGCCCATTGTCATCTGTGCAGTCATCACATGGACACCTGTTTGCAAATTCATGCTGCATGGGTTCAAATCAAGACTAAAACGATTACTCAAGCTTCCATGAATGAATGTCGCCAGATAGGCCCTACTTTTTTCTGAACTAAAAAAATTATAATGGCAATGCAGGGCTCATCAATTTTAGAAATATCCGCTTGCCCACCATGAAGAGTGTGCTAGGAATGCTGTACTGAAATTCAATGAGTGGCATTTTGAGTGACCAGATATATATATATTTAATGGCACAGCTACCTGGGACTACCTGGTGCAATGCTTGTTCTGCCCGTGCATGACATGTTCCGGACATTACATTCAATTACAAACCCTGCTATGATTAACCTTTAAGTCCTCACGATGCATTAAAGCATAATTTTACAACCCTGAAAACACAATGAATTTTCCTACAACCAAGGGTTTTAGAGTGAAATTTCCATGAAACTGGTTTACCAATACATGGCAATTTTCTTTAATTTATAGACCACATCAAACATCTTCATTCACTACAAGTCGAGATGCAATTCGCGGTTTGTAGTGGATGGAGATGACAATGTAAAGTCAGGCTTGAAAGGGTTAACAGTACTGTCCTGGCCATGCCATTTTTTAAGCACCTGATATGATTATACAAAAAAAAAATTGTGGTCAAGTGATTTGATAACCAGCATACTTGCCAAATATTTTCTGGACAGAATTTAAAAAATAAGTTTTTTTTAAAGTGAACCAGTGTCTTTAGCAATATCATTTTTGTCCTGGATGTGTGAGACTGAAATTAATAACTGATCTCAGTTTTGTTTCGGGTAGGGGCGTAGATGTAGACCATTGGTTTCCTAGCAGTGACAGTGTGTGGCATCGTGCGGGCACTCATGTCATGTGTTTATACACAGGTTGTGACCCTGCATGAAGCCAAGGCTTTGCTGAAAGAAGACGATGACCTCATCATAGCTGTCTATGATTACTGGCTCAATAAACGACTTAGACTGGTGAGTGCTTCTTTCTTTTGGGACCAGTGCACAATTTTAGACTATTTTTAAAAGTGATAGAAAAATGTAAAAATGAGTGGAGTACTAACCAACTTCAACAATTCCTCATACTTAAAAACTAGTAATTTTTTCAGGTACAAATCTGGCACGAATGTTGTTCTTGGTTACGAGACTCGTTGAAGTTGGGCAGAATTCTCTCGTTTTCACTCACAAAAGCCAACGAAATTGTGCACTGGTGTTTTTTTTTCAAACTAATTATTTATTCTATTTTGCGTTCAGTATTTTTATATAATATCTCATGCATATTCTCAAATTTATCGGTAATACATATTTTCCTAGATCTATTACCTAATTTATTTCAGAAGTGGTTTAATGAAATAAGTATCGATAGTTGCACATTTTTACTGGAATACATGTATAGATATCTGATATACATCTGCGATTTAAAATGGTAAATTTGTGTGGTTATCTTCATTTGCAAAAATAAAAGACCCATGAAACTCCTATCATATTTATTATCTGGCTTTTTCAAAGTTTTAATAATATATTTACTAGGGTTTTAGCTTAAACCTAGAAGTAACTTGTGTATATTCCCCCTGTCAGACAGCTGATACAGGTTGATTGATATGTTGTGCCCACAATGTAAAATACTGGACTTGTCAAGTTATTTGTTGATAGTGCACACAAAGTCTATTCTTAAAAAGATAAAAAAGTCCATGGAGACTCATGATGTTTATTGGCAGAAAATTATAAACAATGCTGATTTACGCGCTGCATACCCTTAAAATACAACAACTGATGGGGTTCAATGGACTACTCAAGGTTTAGCAGTAGAATTCTAAGTCGTGTATTCTGTACACCCCACTAATTGGTCCCAGGTGATTTTAGCTTCCATAAAATTTAGGGATCACAAGTCTCACAGCAAGTAATTTTATAGCAGGAGTGTTATACAAGTATTTAGCGACCATAGATATTAGAGATAAAATACCCAATCGTGAAAGTAGCCAAGTTAAGTGATGAGACTATAATGGGGTATACAGTTATCACCTTCACGTCCAGATTTAGAGCAGCGATCCCTCTGAAGTTCAATCTGGTTTGTTTTGTGATTTGTTTCTGTGAAGTTTGCTACAAATCATTGTATAAGAATAAGTCAACTTTTTTTGTGGAGTAAATCCTTATATGAGGCTAATAATTTAAATATGAAACATCAGGATTATACTTTGAAACTACATTTTGTATATTTAGTGAACTGCTATTTAGTGGATTTTTATGATTTTTTAGCTGCGACCTAGCAGCTCTATAAACGTTGTTGTCTGTCGTCTGTTGTCTGTAACACTTCGTATCGGTCAATATAGTCGAAGTTTCTCGACCAATCAACTTCTAACCTGACGCTAACACTGATGGGGGTTTAAGGGCCAGACCTGATTAGTTTTTCACGAAAATCGGCCCATTATCGGCCCTCTGGTAGCCAAAAAACATAAGAAAATCAGCCAAAATTGAGGTTTCCGGACGCTAATGTGAAAAGTTTTTGACCAATCAACTTCTAACCAGGCGCTAACACTCATGGGGGTTGGAGCCAGAGCTGATTAGTTTTTAACGAAAATCGGCCCTTTATTGACCCTCCGTGGCCAAAAAACATATGAAAATCAGCCAAAATTGAGGTTTCTGGAAGCTAATGTGAAAAGTTTTTTACCAATCAACTTCTAACCTGGGATTAATACTCATAGCGGTCAGGGCCAGACCTGATTAGTTTTTCACGAAAAGCGGCCCATTATGGACCCTCTGGTGGCGAAAAAACATAAGAAAATCAGCCAAAATTGAGGTTTACGGACCCTGATGTAAAAAGGTCTTGACTAAAGGACTTCTAACCTTACAATTGCATTTATGGGCATGATTTGCAGGACTGATTAACTTGATGATATCGGGCTATTTTTGGAACTGATTTGTTTCACTGGAAAATCGTCGCAGCTACCAAATCCCTCCGATTTGCACTTGTTGGTATTGTCGTTCCTACTAATCCGACCTTGTCAATTTGTTATGCCTTATTAATTTTTATCTTATTTCTGCAGCAACATCCATTAATTCCATCGGTGAAAACGGAAAAGCGTGATGGCTCCACAACTAACAATCCATATGTGGCTTTCAGACGAAGAACAGAGAAAATGCAGACTAGAAAGGTAATCTGTGATTCATGTGGTTTTAACACCAGTGTAATTAAGGACTTTTTGGGATTGGATTTTTTAAAAGCCTGGAAAACCTCTGGCAGAAAATTATCAGAATGTCCTTAAATTTGACAGCCCAGGTAGCCTTATTTATACCATATAATATCTTTCTATGTTAAAATTATTGGTTGATATAGTGGGATACTCAGAAACCACCTAGCTCATTCTGATTATTTCACGTTAGGTTTCGAGGGGGGGGGGTCAGCTTTTAGAATCTGAATAAAAAAATAACTCTTAACTTGTTGTTTGAAAATGCCCTGAATCTCCATTTACTGTGAGGACTTCGAAATCCTTCTTTTACTCCTAAATGAAAAAAATTTTATGAGAGGCCAAACAACGTCAATTTTACCTTTGAATTCTTCTAATCAAGTACTAATAAAAAACTTTAAATTTGTTTAGAATCGTAAAAATGACGAAACCTCATATGAAAAAATGTTGAAGTTCAAGAGAGACCTGAATAAAGCATTGTGAGTATACATTTGTAAATATTTGTTATATTTCAAGGTCTGTATATATAAACTCTTCGCAAGCTTTAAACCAAATAAAATTGCACTAATTGCTCATGTTCAGTTCATCAAATATTTTTTAAAGATTCAATTTTTTTTTTAAATATTTTTGCATTTGCATTAACAATTTCTGGTTGAAAGGAATTAAGAACACTGACTGATAACTCTAGATAGGTTATTAAATGTCAAATACTTAGCTTGGCTATCAGAATCGAGTTTAAAAAAATTCTATACAATTGACATAGTAAATCTACTTCAAATCAGCATGAGTTTTTGCATGTGTTATTTTTTGACAGGACAATATTGGAGATGATGAAAAGGAGAGAGAAAAGTAAAAAGGAATTACTCAAGTTAACAGTAGAGATCTATGAGAAAAGGTTGGTGTTCATGACGCTCTTGATTGATATTGATAGCTGTTTATATAAAAATTGTAACTTTATCTAATGTTTCAAATTTCAATTTATGCTTTCACAACTTCTGGTGTTAAATATCATTTAATTAATGGGTGCTGGTCATGGAGCGATGACAGCTAGAGGGCTGGCAGAAAAATCTTTAAAATTTGAAATTCATGACCCCCACAAAAAATATAGGTCACAAAATACCATGCAAGAAAAATCTTTGAAAAATTTAGATTTATATAATTATATACTAAAATCAAGGTAGATTTTACATTATGTGGTATTGTAAGTTCTATTGCTGATCTTTTTCACACAGGTATCAAATGCAAGATTGGGATGGCACAGCATTTAACGAGGCTATGGCACAGCGGCACAAACTCCCAGCTTTTATCCCACTAGCTTTCAGGGATTGGTCACAAAAGGTATCACTTTCGTTCTTTTTTAAGCATCCTTTGTAACCCAGGATTTGCCAGCCCCGTATTTATAATGAGGCTTAATTTAGATAATCTTTAATATTCATTGTTGTTGAGTACATGATGCTCTATAATTTAATAAGAAAAAATAATGAGATGTTATTCATTTTTAGCCTGTCATTTGAGCTTCAACAAAATTACCAGAAAAATATGACAATACACTCAACTATTAGCTTACATGGCAATTTCAACATCTTTTTTATTCACTGTGAATTGGTGCCACAATTCTCACCTCACAGTGGATGAAAATTACACAATTTATAAAAATGTTGAAGTGTATTATATCAAAGTGTAATATATCAAAAGGATGGGTTGTAGCATTTTTTTTTAAAGTACCTTCAACCCTTAGCACACTGATGTCGACTACAGTAGACATTCTGCGTTTTTATTGGCACCTGTATAGCCAGTTGTTAAAAGTAAAATGTGCTTTCAATTTTGAAACACTGATATATGTTGGAACTTAAATTTCACAAATAACACAAATTTTCAGTCACTTGAAGTTGTGTATCGCGGTAGTGAGACACAACTTCAAGTGAATTAAAATTTGAATGGAATAGGTCAGTGTTCTAAGGGTTAATGAGACAAAGCTCTCCATGACACTTATAAATGTCACTAGCAGTTAAAAAATAATGGTGGAGCTACAATGTAAATGGTCCTAGGCTAATAATCACCTAGTCTTTTAACCGACACGTTATCTTATTTACATTTTCACCCACATTTTCACTAGCACAACCCACAACTTCTAGTGGTCGAAAAATACTTCTATCAATTTGTTTAATTTGAAATCAAACATATGCCATTCTTGATGTTTAACCCTTACAGACCGGGGATCGACTTTAGTCGTCAGAATTGGACGTCTGTAGTCAGATTCTAAAGTCGACCCCCGCGCTGTAAAAGTAAAAGAAATATTTCTCATAGCTGTAGATCCATAACATGGGTATTCAAATGAATCGGAAAGATCGAACTAAGACATTTATGATTATTTTTAATTAAAAAAAAACCTTTGGGTCTCCATGGTTTATATAAAAAATATTCAGCAGGATAAGAGTTAAACACACATTTACTCCTCAATATCAGTGATTTGATTGGCTATTAGAACAGAATAAAACTATTTCAGTCGTGTTTAGTGCTAAAAGGACTAATGGTTTGAGAAGATCATTTGATGTTTGTTTTGTTGAGCAGGAGGATGCCACATATGTTAAGAAGCCTAAGCGGGAGTATAAGAAGCGTAAGCACAAGCAGCAGAATCATGTGACGACCTCCACAGCTCAGCCATCTGTATCCACACTGCCACAGTACACACAGTCTGACATACTACCACCTGAAGGCTACACATCAGACGACGACGGCGTATCACCTGTATGTATTCACTTACTAATGATTGGTCTAATGGAAATAAATCTTTTTTTCCTCCAAAATTTCAATTATTGTTTAAATAGAAATTATCCAGCAAGCACGAGACATCGACCCAATGTTGGTCCACCGTCTATGACGCTGGCTCAACATTGGGTCGATGTCTCGTGTTTGCTGGGTACATGCCCACCCCTCTATTTAGCTTCGCATTCAGCATCCCTGTTTGTCCTCATCCCATGCTAGATGCAGATACTATTTTTACCATCCAGTTATGCTGATACCCATGTCTAAATTATTCTACGGATTTTAATCAAATCAGTATCAGGACTAGTGTATGAGAACAGCACATTCGATTCAGCATAAAGAAGACTTCTCAAATTATATGCAATAAATATATATCATCCCCTTACATATGAAAGGGTGTATCTGCTCCTTCACGAAGTGGCAGATATCAACAAATATCCAGCAATAGAATTAGTATAATGGGGTTCATCTAAACATATGGAAAAAATATATTCACTGACTACCAGTACCTTATATGTTGACAAACTACCATTATTTTCGACACAAGAATGATAATTTTATCATCTGTAAATTGACATTTCTGGGTAGGTCACCTCATTCGCAGAGACTTAACTAAGAATGAATATTTTCAAGAAAAAATGCTTATATCAATTGCTAATAGACAATATGATAGATTTATCAGATTTTATTTTTCAAATATTAGATTTTGTATGATCAGACACAATCTTTGTAATTAAATAGATACTTTCAAATCGGGTGAGATATTAGACTTTTAAACTCTAAACTACTGTAAGTAATTAAAATTTTTAATCTTGCTAATCCACAACTCAAATGGCATGAACAGTTTAAACACACCCAGGGCTCGACACTAACACTGGCCCGTTGGCCCGAGGCCAGTAGAAATCACTAAGGGCCAGTAAATCACCTGGGATACTGGCCCTCGGGGCAACAAAAAAATTACACTCCCCCTTGATACTGTGTACACTAAGGACTTGAATGACAAGGCTAAGGGCCAGTAATTGTCTGAAGCTACTGGCCCTTTGGGCTACTACCTGACATCAGCTAGTGTCGAGCCCTGCACACCCTATTATTTTTACCATACCATGGCAGAACTTGTATAAGCATGTTGATTGGTTATAAAAGGCCAGAAAGGACAGATGAGCTATTGTCATGGCGCGCTGTCTGCTGCGTGTCCACAATTTACGAAAACCTCTATTTATCCTCAGTCCTAGAGTTTTCGGGGCTCGATATTGGCCCCGTCTGGTTGTCCGAGACGACCAACAATCTGGGAGTGCGAGTTCAATTTCACTGAGTGTCCCTGCTTGCCAATTATTAGGAAGGACAAGTGATATTTTTGGGAAGGACTAGTCAATTTTTTAGCTAGTTGTCCAACTGGACAAGTAGAAATTTAGTCCAATTTCAAGCCCTGGTTTTGAGTATACTTCATTCCAAGGACTTAGCCAGGAAATGATAAAAAGGGAGTCAAAATTTACTTGTTGGTAGGCCGGGACGGGGTCTAGGCTCCTCCCACAATGCAATTTAGTGGAATCTGGTGATATTTTTCTACGTCCAGGCTTAAAATAGATAGGACGTCCAAAAGACGGCAGGAGGTGTCTCCGGTTCAGTCCTTGCTTCATTCAAACCTGTACACGATGTTCACCAGGTAGGGGTGTATATAGGGTGTGCTCCAGATTGTGCCACCTGTCATATTTCAGATTTCATTTTTGTTTCCAAGTGGAATTTGCACCAAATGCTATTTCTCTCAAACCATTTGCAGGATTGAACTAAAATTCATATACAATACTCCTATGGACCAAGTCAATACAGGTTAGGCACCAGCTTATACAGGAGTCTCGCACTAGCTTCCTGGTGTCTGTGCAAAAATGTTTTAAATCCACAATATTATAACTTCACATATAACTTGCATAGACATGATTCTTTTTCTATAGGTATAATTCTACTTGTTGTTTTCTCTTGTTTGTATAAAAAATATTAATAACAATTAATTGTAATAATATCAATAATATGTAAATTATGGTTGTTTTTGATGTTTTTATCAATATTATATTTGTTTGGAATCATGCTATGCATTTGCAGGATCTCTCCGAAGGTATACCTGAATATTCAGCCAGTGAACAATGGTTGGAATGTTATAAATATATATATAGCTAGATTTGACTTGAAGCTAATTATCAGCTCGAAAGAAACTCGCAGCACTTGTAGTTTCATAATTATGTGGTGTTTTATATTTTGCAGCCATTGTCTGCTTCCGATCACGAAGCAGAAGATGATCCTGATGGTGTTTATGCTTTCAAAAGGAAGTCTGGTTGTCAGTACCATGCGGTAAGGTTCTAGAATATAGTCTGTCAGAATACATTCAAATTTGCAATATTTTAGATAATAAAATTATATAAGGATATAATAAATTGTAATATTGTCCTCTTCAAGATATTTCAATCACTCTTGACATAATGTCTTATTATAACTGATGACACAATATTATCATACAAAAAGGCAGAGGTATTCGTTCAATAATAAGGAAAATACTTATGGAATATTTGACCAAAAAATAATGTTCTTGAGCAGTATTATTATTATTTTTATTTATTTTCTTGCAATAATTTTAGGTCTAGTAACGTAGAACGTGAATATTATTCATTGCTAATCTGCGGGTTTTGTAATAATAATGATGAGGAATATGTTTAATTTATTTGTAGCCTATCTATGATGGTCTTGGTGGTTGGCCCTGGCAGGCACCAGATGATGGTGGTTTGGGAGATACTCGCTTCCGCTATTCTCTGACTTCTTTATCTAAGCCGCGAAGATGTGTGGGGTACACGCGTCGGCGCATTGGAAGGGGTGGCAGGTAAGAACTTTGAACTGCCCGGATGTATATAACTGCTGTTTGTAAGTATCCTCTAGAATAAACACATTTCACTTTTAATAATTGTTGTACAAAAAGCTGATACCATGTTTTAAATAGATATTTTAATGTATAATTTTTTTAGCGCTAATCACGACTACGTGGTAGCGAGACAATTTAAATTAGGAAAGAATTAGTATTGTTTAAAACATTGTTCACTACTACATTTAAACTAAAGAATAGAGATGGCAATTACAACGTCTGTATTAGAATATATTTAACCCTTTCAAGTCTGAATTTAACATTGTCATATACATCCACTACAAGCCGCGAGTTTGCTGTCGCAATTCTCGACTTGTAGTGAATGAAGATGATTTGATGTGGTTTAAAAATTATAGAAAATTGCCATGTATTGGTAAACCAGTTTTATGGAAATTTTCGTTCTAAAACCCTTAGTTGTAGGAAAATTAAGTCTGTTTTCAGGGATGTAAAATGATGCTTTATTGCATCGTGAAGTCTTAAAAGGTTAAAAACCGTACTTTGTAAATCAGATAAACTTTATAATGACTAATCACCTGTTGTTTTGTTTTTAGAGTTGTACTTGATAGAAAAGAAACCCCTTGGGATGAACCACTGTCTAAAGTCAATTTTAAACCTGATAAACCGACGTCAGAGTGGATGCAAGAATACACCAACCACATAAGAAAAAACAGAATGTAAGAAAACATACTGCATGCTATGTTCTGATGAAAACTTAACCCCTAGGACACTGAGCTATTCAATTTAAATTTTCAATCACTTGAAGTTGTGTATCGCGGTACCGAGACAACTGTCCCCGATTTGTAAAATTTTAAGTCCCAACAGTGTTTAAAGATTCAAGACATGTTAACAACTAACCCTTAGAATACTGTAAGTTGACATCAATGTTCTAAGGGTTAAAATTTAAGTTATAAACTAAGCTGTCACTATATGAATGTACGGGTGAAGATGGACTACTATCAACTTAACTTTATTGATTGTCTCAGAAAACAACCCCAGACATTTGTAATAAATTTTAAAGAATATCATGCCAAGACAGTGGTCCAATGTTGGATCAAGCTCAATGCAAGAAAGCGGCTCCTAGTATTACATAAAATAATCATATGCTGAACTTAACGAGCTAAACTAAATACTCCTCAATTCTTTTTTATGTTATCTAATTAATTTTCTCACCTGCTTGATGTTGCCCGGCTGACGTTGAAAATAGCTAGAATGTATGTAACTTTTGATAAGTTGGTGGACATTGGTACATATTGATAATATACACTGCAATAAAAGTAATAGACTCTTTGCCATGTTTTTTCATTTAATTGGTATGTTTGAAGCTAGATATTCTAGCCCCAAAATTATTAGAAATATTATACAACTGTAGAAAAATGAGATCTATTTTATTTTTTTCAGACCACACTTCCGACCGAAAACTCCACCAGTTGAGCTCAGAGATACACACACCACTAGTCTTTCACCTTCATCGTTGTCTACGGAATTTAATGTAGAAAGCTATCAATGTCATCAAGAACAGTTGCTTCAGCAGCAAAGACAGCAGCAGGCGCTGTGTGATCTAGCTGATTTAGAACCCCCCATTAATCTGGACCAGTCATTCTCCTCGCAGCCCACATCACGTTTCACACTAGACTCTGCTACGGCGCGGTTTGCTGCATCGGCCGTGTGTAATCCACCTCATGAACTGGTTGTAACCACTTCCACGTCAACACCCACATCTTCATCTGCATCACCATCAATCACATCGTCATCACTACATACGGGTGCTATTCCTCCAGTCACAGCGTCGGTCAGCCTGACCACCACTGCCACCTCCACCGTCACCAATGGACCATTGGATTGTAAGTGTGTAGCACTCATAGTTCAATTATGAAAGGCAACATCTCTGCTAATGTAGTTACCTGGATTACAATGTTTGCAAATTGTGCACATCAATATGTGAGAGGAATATCTAATATGTTATTCCAATTATGAGGCATCTACGAGATTTGGATTAATAACTACAAATATGCTATTTTTAATGGTAAGTTTAAATCTCGTTCTGGGCAGGAAGACTTTTTACCTATCACCATGGTTAAGAGTTTTGCTGTGCCGAGTGAGAAGAAAGTCAACAAAAACAGGTTACCATTTTCCCATGGAAATTAAATTACTAATTTACCAGGCAAAATTGTATCCAAATAAGAAGTCATTAATATTCATTAAGTAAAAAATTATTAAAGTCATAAAATGGCCATTGTGTGGACTAAATGGTCCAATGGTCCTAAAAAATACTTTGGCTAGTTATCACAAAGAAACATTTACTGAAAAACGTGTTGCAAAAGAATAAGTCATATAAATTTTAAGTAAAAAATATAAATCATTATTTTTAACAAGAATAGACCTGCAGGAACCAATCACAATAAATTGCAGTTAATCAACAATTAGTTGGTGTGCAACAAAGAAAAAAAAATTTTAATGTTTAAAAATTGCAATAAATCACTAACTATTTGCTATAAAAGGCTGTATAGATTATTGAGTTTTAATTCACATAAAAGGTAGTATACACAAAATACAATATAACAATGAAAAAAATGAATTGTAACACATAAATCCCTATTGTTTATACAAGCCTAGTAATCAAAATGCAAATAATACTCCTTTTTTTGACCAGGACTGCAATTAGGAGTAGCAATTGCACAGGTCTGCTGTTCTTTTAAAATTATTTCGTTGCACAATTTAATAGTAACACATCTTTTTGCAATTATCAAAGGCCTAGTTTATATATACACAGTGCATGATTAATTTTTTTATCAATTTATCTGCAATAGATAAGGTATAACTAACTGATTTGCATTCATGGAAAACAGTGATGTACTTGCTCTGTAATAAATGATCAGTTCATCACTGGCTGAGAGTTAAAACAGTGTATATCCCCCTGTTAGTGCGATTTCTTATGCTGTCATGTCAATTTTGAAAATTCCGCCGGGGGGGGGGATGGCTGGACCCACTCAGCACCAAAGGGAGGGGGGTATCCCCCTTGTTGGCAAAAAAAATAATATTTACCATATTTTGCTGACATTTTGTTGAAATAGGCCATTTTAAGCACTAAAATTAACAAGTCTCATTTTTTTCCTCCTGGGGTACGGCCCCCAGACCCCCTACCCTTTTGGATCCCCCCCCCCCTCCACTCAAACATTCCTAGCAGAAACCCTGTATAGCCTACTGATCTTAACTAAAAATAAAATTAAAACAATTTTTTTTTTGTCTGTTTGTCTGCCCAACTCTAGGCCGACGCCATCAACATAATGCCCACTGCTGTACTTACATTCAACCATCCTTTAGGTGTTCAAATAAGATGTTTGGGTTTTCTCTGAATTATAAGTATTGATAAAAAATGTTTTTAAAAATCTGAAAAAAAATGCAATCAAATGTACGGGATACACCGCTTCACACAAAACATACAAAGGCGTGATTGCTCAAAGTTTGAAGATTTGTACGATGTTGTTATTGAAAAAATAAAAAAAATTGTGACAAAGCTGATACTACAAATTGCATTTTCAAGCTCTTGAGATTTTGAGAAACATGTAATCAGATGAACAATAATTTATAGGCCGTGACTATTGATACCTATATCTTTTACGATGTAACCAGGGAGCCTTATTTACAAAATATAGGGCTCCATGGACTCTCATCATGAATAAAATGGATAGCCACTGTAAATTATAAATAATATCTTTAAATTATATATAGACATATTCCGGTATATAGAAGGATTTATTAAATGAGACTCTGCTTTTCTTACAGGCAAAACAGGTGGACTGTCCACATCACCAGCTGCTACTGTATTACAGCTCAACTTCCCACTGTCATCAATAGCTAGCTGTACAGGCCTGGTGGACCATACTGTGTTACTTTCCACGTCTGGGGCGGCTGGTGGGGCAACATCTGGTGTCGTCAGACAGGAATTAGTTAGTAAAGCAGCAACAACCACTACATCCACTCTCCACCGAATAGCGTCCAAAAACAACACCAACTCTAAAGATGACACATTACCAAAGTAAGTGTGCATGTCATTATATTTATGTGAATGTAGACTAAATTTCTAAATGTAGACTAAATTTGTTTCTTAGCTGCGGTTAAGTGTTCTAATGTGCTTACAATTTCACACATGGAACAACTCTTGAACTGATCTCATGTGGTCTGTACTTTTATAGTATGCATCAGTCCTTTATTTCTTCATAATATGACAATAACATGATTTAGTAGAGTGTTGTGCGTCCCTGCATCAATGTCTAACAGCCCGCCATTACGCCTTGGTCTGCTTGTCAACTATGAAGGGCTGTTAGACATTGGCTATAAACCTCATAACCCTAAAGCTATTCCGACCAACAATTTTAACAGGGTAATAATTGGCTACTTTTGTAGAATTTGAATCAAAACATCTAGCAAATGATGAACAAAAAAACTGAGAACATAGACGTGATTAGCATTTCAATGGTCAACTGATAATAATATTCAACATTGGAAATGTCTATTTTTCCTTAGATATTATTTTTCATCATTGAGTAGCACAAGGGTTAAGTCCCAAAGTTATCATAATTTATAAAAACTTTTTTTCTGAACTAATTTGGTAATTGTGATAGAAATCAGCAGTAAAGTGTATGAATGTGATATTAGTACTTTAGTACAATGATGCATATGATGAAATCCGTTCAAGCAGTAAAATTTAATTGACAATATTTCCTCATAAAATTACCTAGTGTTTTAATTTAATGATAAATTTTTCGGACTCTTTTTCCATGGTGATTTATAGGTTTTGTAAACAATTTACAAGCAGCTTATCAGATTTTATTAATTTCAGAGTGAACCATGAAGGAGGGAACAATTTGTTAAAAGAGAAGATTGTAGCGATGGAGGTGACGTGACAGCCTCTGCAATCTACCGGAGTTTCAATTAACTAATGTTAGTGGCTTCACGAGTGCGGGCTCAGACATAGCGCTGACATAAGCTATGTTTGCCGGCTGCCATGCTTCAGTTTCCCGTGAGTGTGTAATCGTAATCCGGGATGGATCTCACAAGGCGTGACAGCTGATGGAAGGGCCGGAGGGAATCACTAGTGACAAAATCATGGGGTGGTACTCTGTTCAGGGTGATCACTCGACAACTATTATGCCATAGCAGGAACTGTTTGTGGATGACAAGGTTCTTCAACCTGTGCTAATACTCAGCCATCAGACTTACTGCACACCAAATATTCAGCCAGGTTTGATGGCTATATATTCAGGACTCGTACTATTTGTTCAGATAATTTGCTGTTAAAAATGGCCAGCTTTGTCAAATTCTAAACCATACACATAAATATCTTGGTTGGTCTAATTCTTCTGAGCCATCTTATATCCGTACTACCAATAATATTCAGATTCGAATGTTCACATTGTATATATTTAAAAATTCAGAAAGGTTACGTTAGCTATTAAATATAGAAATTTACTCCGTAGTAGCCGACAACTCATCGAAAAAATGACAAACATGTGTCTCAGACAATTTATTTATCTACAGACCCTCAAAATTGTTTGCATGCTTTCATAATTTTAGTAATTAATACCAGATATTTTGTAGAAGTGATATTTTTTACAAAGTACACTATCTGATTACCATTATATTGCGGACCTTGCAATTTATCTTCTCTTTTACTTGAAATAATTATCCAACTCAAACGTTGAATTATAGTAAGATTCAGTCAATTTAATGTTATAATGGGCCACATACAGTTGCAACAACCTAACTGACTGAAATGCAGTTTGCCCATGTCTGTTTCATTGTAGAATTTGTTGCTTGTTTGTTATTTTGTTAAGGGAGTCTTTCATGTTTTTGTAATAACAGGAAATACATAAACTTTATAATAACAGTATAAAAATTATTTTTTGAAAAAAAATACAATTTATAGGGCTATAGCTCATTCAGATCATAACAAGATGAGAGAGTATCATGTTATTTTCCAAATAGATTAGAGTTACCATTACTGATTTTTTTCATCATTGAAAATAATTTGACGTCTAAAGACAATCTCCGCGCAAGAATTTAAAAAAATTAATGATCATTGACCCATAGCATGGGTATTCAAATGAATCGGAAAGAGCCAAGACATTTATGATGATTTCAAATTGAAAAAAACCTTTGGTCTCCCAAGATTTGTACAAAGATATTTCAGCGTGTTAAAAATAAAATATGCTTTTAATCTTGAAACACATATATATATGTTGGGGATTAAATTTCACAAATAACAAATATTTTCAGTCACTTGAAGTTGTGGATCGCGGTAGCGAGACACAACTTCAAGTGACTGAAAATTAAATAGCTCAGTGCTCTAAGGGTTAAACACCCTAGTGAAATGTATGCATCATGTGGCATATTCTGAATTAAATTACTTTAAGCCTTACAGTAAGGGGAGCAAATCTCTGCACTGTAAGAATCGACATATTTATGTTGGCCGTAGACCCCTAACATTCAAATAAATCAGATAGAGCTAACTAAGGCATTTAGGTTGATTTCAAATTGAAAAAACAACTTTTTTTTGCGATGTTTTTGTACAAATCGATTCAACGCTTTAAGGGTTAATACATCTATTTTACAGTAATCTGAACTTTGATTTGCCATATTACACTTGCGTATTTCATAAAATTGCTCGATTTCATTCTTTTTGAGTTGGGAATTGCTGCACTATTTCATTAAAATAATTTTTCCATTTCTTTAGGGGGTGAAGTCATAGAATAATAGCTTTCCAGCATTATGCAATTTCTTTATGAATTAAATAATAGAAGCTATTGTAAAATTTGCTTTGGAAATATGAATAATTCTACTATTTAATTGTATAACCTGAACTATAAGAAAACATATCACTTCAAAGACTTGTCTACTTAATTGAAAAAAAAAATTACTACTATATATAGCTGCTAATGCCAAACATATTTTGAGTGAATTAAGATATACAATCCGTTGTTTTGACAATTGTGTGAAGTAATAATAGGAAGTGATTTATCCAGTCCTTTAAGCTCCTTCGTAATAGGAATAAAGCTAATTTGTCTGGTGGGGTGTATTGATATAATAGAATATTTTACTTGGTTTCTACTGTGAAAGACCAATACGGTAGTCACAAAATTAACAAGTACAGCAGTGTTATTATCTTAATATTGTTTTAAATAATTATTGGCATTGAAATAAAAATAATCATTATATTGTTTTTACCTCACTTGAAGAACATTATAATTATACTGTCCCCTGAGAAATACCTGTTTACAAAATCGCAGGGGACAAATTGTGATTGAAATACTTCTTTGTTTGAATCCTTATGATTTCTATGTAATCAGCTAGATGAATTTTACTGATGGGACCATTTTATAGTATAAACTCAGGTTTACTTAATATTACACATTGATAATTACTCTATTTTTCATGAAAATTTTGAATACTTACCAGCATTAGTTGTTTTAACCCTTGTGCTGCAGAATTGTTTGTATCTATTTTTCATTCATTTAACCCTTACAACGCGGGGATCGACTTCAGTCGACAGAATCTGACGTCTGTAGATGTCGGATTCTGACGACTAAAGTCGATACCCGCACTGGAGGAATAAAAATATTTTTAATAGCTTAGACCCATGACATAGGTATTCAAATCAATCAGAAAGAGCTAACGAGGACATTTATGATGATTTCAAGGTGAAAAAAAATCTTTGGTTGTGATGTTTTTTACATATTAATTCAGCGCTTTAAGGGTTAAAGCTGGAATTGCTAAGCGACGAAAAAATATTTCTATATATGGAACCAGACACCTTTAACCTTTACAGCGCGGGAATCGACTTTAGTCGTCAGAATCTGACGTCTGTAAATTCTGACGACTAAAGTTGATCCCCGCACTGTAGAGTGAACATATTTATAGTGACTGTAGACCCATAACATAGGTATTCAAATGAATCGGAAAAAGCTAACTAAGACATTTATGGTGATTTTAAGTTGAATAAAACGCTTTGGTTTTCAAGGTTTTCATATACAAATTAGCCCTTTAACGGTTGAAATTGAAAATAAATGATTGACAGGACATCTCCCACAAGCTATTTTATCAATTTCACTGATATTTATTTAGACTGAAACCTGCTTGAAACCTTATAATATATACGGTTCCAGGGTTACCATTTGCTCAACTCAGCCCTGACTAATAGACGGGGTTGAGCTGACCAGCTGTCAATAGAACAATATCAACCCTTTAAGCGCGGGGACTGACTTTAGATGTCAATCTATAAGACCTCAGATTCTGACATTTACAGTCTGACCTCGCGCTGAAAGAGAAATATTGATAATGACCGTACACCCATATGCAAATAAAGCGGAAAGAGCTAACAATTGAATGATTTCAAATTGTTAAAACCCTTTGGTGTCCATGGTACATAGAAAAATTTTTTGGCGTTTTAAACAAAAATCATAACTGCTGCATGGGTAGATAAAGGGTTGACCCTTCTATCACTCTTGTTGCAGTTATTCACCACATGGTATCTAGAATAAAATAATGTATTCTTTTTATTTCAAGGTTTATGATCATTGTAACTAGAATGATATGTATTTAGGTGTTAAAAAACAAATTGAAAAAAAACTGTAAATAATTCACTTTGAATTATTATGGCTCAGTAACATTATTTTATCACTCGTCAAATTCTTAACTAATACATCTGTTAGCTGTGTTTTACCGGACATGTCCTGTCAGTCCGATGTTATTGGGAAAGACACATTTTACCTGGTTACACAATTGCTAATAGATACAGAGGAGGACTACCATTGTCAATATCACCTGACGTTTATCTCACGTCTACTGTACAGATATCTTGTTTGTTACAAATTAAACTTGTGAACTGGAATGTTAGTGCTAGCCACATTGCTTAAAATGCATGCGTGTGTAGGTTCAAGCTTCTCATTGGCGAGTAACCCGGGAAACACAATATTTTGAGCCAATGTTTGTTTAATGATGGCCCAGCATCTGCAATTCTAGCCAACATTGATTCAATGTATTGTGTTTACTAGGAAGCTATGGGGGTAATATTGGTTAGTGTGAATATATGTAGCCGGATAACAAAGTGAATATACTTGTAAGGACATGGTATTTACCAAACAGTTGTTTATTAGGCTTGTTTCCTATGCTGTACCCATTGTGTAGTAGACATGTAAAAATGTTATCAAGTTACAATGAATGAATTACTTGTGAAAATGAATATTGGATGACCTTAGAATATTTGAGGTTAAATTATCTGGCTCACTGTTGTTCTATTTTTCACAATAAGGCCTCACAGTTCTTGAGTTCATTGAACTTACCCCTTTCAGCGCGGGGACCGTCTTTATATGTCACAATCTGACGTATAAAGACGGTCCCCGCACTGAAATAATTAATATATTTTTATTGGTCATAGACCCATAACTTCTTTGATGGATTGGAAAGAGCTAACTGAGACATTTCTGATGATTTCAAATTGAAAAAACCCTTTTGTCTTTGTAGTTTATACAGAAATATGTCTGCGTTGTACTGGTTGAATTGTTCCAATGAGCTTTGAGCATTGTTTTGGGGTTTTTTATGGCTTGGCTGCTGAAATTTTTACTATAACACATTTTGAACAGAAATATATATTATAATCTTAGCAAGCCTGTTAACCCTCTTGCCACGGGTTTTATTGTTTTTCACATAAGATGTGAATTACTGCTGCTATTCAAAAGCAAATAAAATGACCTGATTTCATAAAATAACAAAACATAATATAATAAATTAAACAAAATCTTGGGGTGTCCTTACCATGAAGGATTTATGAAATTAATTTATAAAGTATTCCATGTGTAGATTTTTGCACCAAGGTTGGGTATAGGGTTAACCCTCTCTGCACAGGGACTGTAGAATCTGACGTTTGTAGACCTCAAGATTCTGACTTATAAAGATGGTCCCCGCACTGAAAGAATTGCAATGTTTGTACGGACCGTAGACCCATAACATAGGTATTTAAATGAAGCTGAAAGAGCAAACTAAGACATTTATGCTAATTTTGATTTGAAAAAAACCTTTGGTCTCCATGGTTTACACCAAAATTTGTCAGCATTGTAAGGGTTAATAAACCTGTAGATATAATAATTGATGCATGCTGTGAAGTTTAGTAATCACTGACTTACTGTGCTGAGCAGACAATGATACAGAATGGAAAACCTTGTTATCTCTCTCTGTTCAATTGGCAGACAATGATACAGCCTTGGGAAACCTTGTTATCTCTCTCTGTTCAATTGGCAATGTATAACGGTAATAGTGTGATAATCTACTCAAAACCAGAGCTTGCTAGACGATCAATTCAAGTTTTAAAACATAGATATGGGCATGAACATTTTATTAGTGATTTAGTCAAAGGTGGTCAGTTAACTTGACAAGATATTTGGGTTCCAGTGTCTTTCCCTCTGAGTCTTGGTTCTTAGTAGTGGAACATATGGGAAAACTATTTTTTGTGTTTGTACTTTTTAAAGATGCCTAGATCCAGTATGGCAAGACCTTTAAGTGCCGTAGAAAAACACTGGTACATACTGTAGAAGCTGCTATAAGCAGCCACCTTGCGACACAGAAAAATCGATCAGACACAAGACGTTGAATCAATGTTGGTTTAAACCAACATTGGTTCAAATTTTTGTATCTGCTGAGAAGTGACCTTTTAATCCAGGAGGTACATTTGTATACATTTTGGGGAATGGCCAAGTGGCCTCCCATAGGAATTTGGCTGCTCATAAGAGTGGCTGCTTATAGCAGGTTCTACTGTAGTTATACTGTTAAACCATTATTCATACCATAATATCATTGATTCCACTTGAATAAAATATTTCCCTACTTACATTGAAAAGATCAGGTGTGATTAACTTTAATAAGACTATCTCGTTAACACTACTTAGCTCAAACATAAAAGTGAACATTAAACTTTATCTTCAATACAGGAAAAAACAGAAAAATAAATTGTTTTAGCTGGTTTACTATGTTACCAGCAGCTATCCAGATGTAGGTTCAATGTTGGCCCAGTGTCTGAGACACTGGGCCAACATTGAACTGACATTTGGTCAAAGTCTGGTGTTTAATGGTTTTCCCTAGAGACTACTTGATGATTATTAGGTGTGACTGTTTACATAACATCAGTGACTATTATTGGTGTAGTTGTCAGTTTGTCAGATGTTGAGTGAGTACTTTATTTTCAGAAGCGTAAAGCGTAACCCAATGTCAAGTCATTGCCCAGTCAACACATGACGTTGTCCTAATGCTGCTTTAATGTTGGTGCAGCATGGATGATGCTAGCCCAGCGCTGATACAGCATAGACTTATCATCCTGTGTTAGCTGGGCAGTTGTGGGCCAGCGTAGGAGACATTGGCACACTTTTAACACTTGTCCTGCTGCATTGTTCGTTACTATTTCCCTCATTTTCCCCCTCATTTGATTATGGAAATTGTGTTTGCATATTCAGCTTCAAATGACAGTGAAAAAATCATATTTATGAAAAATAACCCAGCTCGCACTATACATTGACCCAATGCTGTTTTGATAATGACCCACCATCTTTGATGCTGGCTCAGCATTTAACAAACATTGAGTCAGCGTCCTGTGTTTCTTGGGAAACATTGAAATTGATTAATAATTTAAATTGTTTATTTGATTTGAAACTTGCTTGAAAAAGTATATTTACAGTCCTAGCAGGACAAGAGTTAAATTGACATTGCGCAAACAAGACAATGACCCAATGTTGGGTCGATTTTGACCCACCCAACGTCTGTGAGGCTGCTGACGCAACGCTGGGTCAACGTCTTGTTTGCTGGGGACACTGTTGTGAGACAGTCTTAAAAGTTAAGCTGACAGTTAACACTGATGTCGACTACAGTTGACTATAATATTGTTTTCTCATGTTTTAATTGTCTTGTATAACCAGGTTTTAATATTAAATATGTTTCAAATCTGTGAGAATCATATACATTTAAACCTAGATTTTGCAAATTAAAGTAATTTTTATTCACTTGAAGTTGTGGATCGCGGTAGCGAGACACAACTTCAAGGGGCTGAAAATTTAAATTTCTTGGCTCAGTGCTCTAAGGGTTCAGACCATTTTAGCCCTAGAGCATGATGTCGACTGCAGTAGACATTCTGTGTTTAATTAGCACCTGTATAACCCCTGATAACGAGCTGTTCACACTAAAATATGCCTTCAATCTTGAAACACTATATATATTTGGACTTAATTTCCCAAATAACATATATTTTCAGTCACTTGAAGTTGTGTGTCGCGGTAGCGAGACAGAACTTCAAGTGCCTGAAAATTTAAATCGAATGTTTGCGTGAGCTAAGGGTTGACCAGTACATTATTGTAGTGAATTAACAGTTGAACTTGACTTTTAACACGTCACAAAACACATCCCCTGGGATACTTAGCGTTTACTGTATATGGCATTGTGGGAACTGCGGGGACCACAATCAGTTCTCTGCCCTGCCTAGTCCTACTGTGATAACCACGGACGTGTGTGTGCGTGACATGACTATTCAAGCGTGCAGTCACACCACACAACAGACGTACATGAAAATAAAAAATGCATTTTCAATGAAATCAGCCAATTGTTGTTTTTCTATGATCAATCAAGTGTTCACTTGTGAATAATATTTAACTTAAGTTAAGCACTGATCCTCTTGAAGGTTGTTATACATGGTATCAAGAATTTATAACATATAAATTCTTGATGGTATGAATAACTATATTTCTCCAAAATGCAGTGCAATGGTGAAAAAGTAATTGACTTATCAGATAAATACAATGTAAAGTTTTTGTTAAAATCACCATATTTTGCCTACATTATAAGCGAGACGGGCTGCTTACTGTATTCCACACGTTCTGCCTCCGCCGCCGCAGTTATTTGTTTTCAAGGTAGCTACTAATCTATCAACTACTGTTTGATTTGAGTAATTTTGTGATAATGACTCAAAAAAAATAGCAGGACCATGAATATAGAACAGACCCAGCAAACACAAGACATTTGTATAACATTTATACAACGTTGGTCCAACATTGCATAAAGTCATACATATGTTTTGTGTTTACTGGGGAATGTATGGTCTCGCACATGGATAGCCCATGACGATTTTTTCACTTGCACAAAATGGCCGCTAATCGGCCATTTAATTTTTTCCTCATTATCTCGGAAATGTTGCATGATAGCTGATCTATGAACTTTGCTTCCTCATACTTCACATAGCCATCACATACCACCAGGGAATTTTTGGTGACATTTTGATTCACATATAATTAATCCTTTACTTACTTTACTACTTGTTAGTGCGTTTCAGGAAAAAGTTTCCAGCAGATCTTTTAATTTGGCAAATATCCACAGCAATGTCAGCCAATGACCTGATCAACTTTTTGAGATCAAACGATTTGAAAATGGCCGCTTTGAATTTAAGTAATTTTTTGATATTACGTAACTCAAAAAACAAAGCAAAAAAACTGGACCATGTAAGTACAACAAAATGTGAGGACTCGTACAAGAATAACCCATGACAAATTTTGCAGAAATAAAGTCTAAAATAGCCAACTGGCTGTCATTTTTATTTGTTGTTTCGCATTATCTCAGAAATCTTGCATAATAGCTAAAGCGGTAATATAAATAAACCTTGAGAAAGTCTGCTGATCTATATCAAATTTGAAATGGCCGACAGGCAACTATATAGGGCTGCTTCAGTGTTCTTTTCCGAACAGCTCTTTCTAGTTTTTATCTCTGCTCCTAAACCCTCACAGCCCGGGGGCTGTCTAGACATCAGAATCTGACGTCTATGTAAAGAGTTAAATATTATAATGACCGTAAACCCATAACATAGGTATTTAAATGAAGCGGAAAGAGCTAACTAAGACATTTATAATGATTTCAAATTGGTTTAAACAAAAATAATTCAATGCTTTAAGGGTTTATACGTCCACAATATATTTAAGCAGCCCTCGCCAAGGCGGGCTGCTTACTGTATTCCACACTGTCCGCCACCGTTATTTGTTTTCAAGATTGCTACCAATCTATCAACTTCTGCTTCATCATACTTCACATAGCCATCACATACCACTGGGAAATTGTTTTGGTGACATTTTGATCCCCATATCATCAACCCTTCAATTACTATGGCCACTAACGAAGAGAAGCTCGCTAGCGCGTTTCAGGAAAAAGTTTCCATCAGATGTTCTTTTAATTTGGCAAATATGTTCATCTATGTCAGCCAATGACCTGATAAACTTTTGGGAGCAAATAATTTCAAAATGGCCGTTTAGTGGCCATTTTGAATTTTAATAATTTTGTCATATTCACGTAACTCAAAAAAGATGCAAAATAGCTGGACCATGAGTATAAAACAAAATGTAATGTCTCGCACAAGGATAACCATGACAAATTTCGCACAAATAAAATCCAAAATGACCGACAGTTGGCCATTTTTTTTTTTTTTATTATTTCGCAAATCTTGCATGATAGCTGATCTATGAACTTCTGCTTCCTCATACTTCACATAGCCATCAGATACCACCAGGGGATTTTTGGTGACATTTTGATTCCCATATTATCAACCCTTTAATTAATAGGGCCACTAACAAAGAAATACTTATTAGCGCTTTTTAGGAAAAAGTTTCCAGCAGATCTTTTTATTTGGCAAATATGCACAACAATGTCAGTCAATGATCTGATTACCTTTTGGGAGCAAACAATTTTAAAATGTCCGGTCTAATGGCCATTTTGAATTTGTGTAATTTTGTGAGATTTACGCAACTCAAAATCAAAGCAAAATAGCTGGACCATGCACATAGAACAAAATGTAAGGACTCGCACAAGGATAACCAATGAGAAATTTTGCAGAAATAAAAACCAAAATGGCCGACTGACTGTCATTTTTAATTGTTTTTTCTCTTTATCTCGTAAATGTTGCATAATAGCTAAAGCGGTAATATTAAATAAACCTTGAGAAAGTTTGCTGATCTTTTTCAAATTTGAAATGGCGGACTGGCGATAACGCAGGGCTGATTTCGTGTTCGTTTCTAGTTAATGATCATTGATTAGAACCGCTCAAATCTTAAATTTTGGTTTGCTGTGGCACCGTAGCAAGTGTACCGAAAACCCTTTTTCTCAATTATTCATGTATTTCTTTTTTTGGACATGCATGTCTAAAATTAAATCTCGTCCGTATTTCTGTTTTAATTGGTAAATGGGCAACACAAAATTTCACAGATTTTCGCAATTCTAGTCTAGGGACATGCTCACATATTATGGACAGTTCAGGCCGTCCAGCGTTGGTACTTTTTTCCTACTTTTTTAATACTTGACTACTTTTTCTTGAAAAATCTTATTTTACTCCATTAAAAAAAAATATAAATACAATTTTCTATTCTAATATATGCAACATTTCATCGAACATTGAATTTTTTTCCTGGGATTGATTTGTATTTATAATATTTGTATACGTCAAACATAGTTTCAAGCACGTAATTTCGGTCATGTAATAAAAGGTTTTATTGACTGTTTACATGTCAACTTTGACATATTGGTCATGTGGAGCGAATCGGTTTTGCGATCGGTTGTCGTTATTATCCCACGAATTTGAACAGTTTGGGTCACTACATATGTGGGCACCAAGGAAATATATCGGCCCGCCACGTCTAATCATTTTTTAAGGTCACGTTAAGAAAATATATACACAATTAAAAATTCGAATCGAGCTGGTATAAGCAGTATAAATGGCCGCCATTTTGTTTGATTTTTTGAAGTCTATAAACAACACCCAGCTATCTTGGCTCCACATTCATTTTCCTAATATTTCCTACATTATACTACTTTTTTTGTTATTTTCAATCCTACTGGAATTGTGTTGTCCTATTTTTTCACAATGGTAAGCTGGACAGCCTAGAACATATCAAGGAGCCTAAAGAAATATGATGATTTGGCCTGATTGTGTCGCTTTGAGTACCACATAGTGTTAGGCCTACGTGTCGTACATGCTTGCCTAGACCTGTATGCCTAAAATAACGCAACGAGAAGCTTTCAGCTCGAATATTGAGGAATGGATCCCTAAGAATTCACCCTAATTTCGAGGAAAGAGAACAAACCAGAATTTTTTCTAGTGCAACATTGAGAAACTTGACGATACTCGTGGTCACAGTGGAGATTGTGCAGTTCAACTAACTTACAACAACTTGCATTTTGCTTCCAAATAACACACTGAATTTCGATCTAAAGAAAACGAGGCTGGGCTAAAGGTCAAATTTGCTATTCAGTGACCTTGACCTAATTTTAAGGTCACCAAGTTGCAATTTCCTATATTCTCCATATTTCAAAATAACGTTTTTTCTGGTAATCAAAACATCACTCGAAAATGTGTAGTACATACCGATATAATTTTACAGCCGTCAGTTTCTCATCCCCAGATAACACATCTACAACAGTAAATAACATCAGATTTTATCCTGGGTGTCAAACGCGGTAAGGGTGCTGGTCACCGGTATCCGACATCCTAATGTACACAATTTTGTTTACAATTGCATATCTTGTACAATCATTGTATATGTTTGTGCATATAAAGTCTAATTAAAAAAAATAGGTTTTAGGTATACGTTCTAGTGTAAACGGAACCGAAAAATAAGGCACTTTTTGAGTGTTTTCTGCTCATAAAATAAAACTGAAAGGATAAGAATTTCATAGTTTAGGTGCAACAACGGATAAAGTCCTTCAAGATCTTTTGTGAATGAAAATAATCAAGATCATCACTAAAATGAAAGTATAAAGGTATATTTAAAAATTGGCTGACGTTGTACCAACGAGTGTTATGTTTGTGTGCCCCTATCACTTTGTTTTTCGTGATACGAAAATGATTTTTTGTGCGGACTTTCTATTTCTTATTTATTCACCAGATGGGGTTGATATGCCATGCACCAGCCATTGGGTTTGCTCGAGTGTCAATTAATTCATATAGCAAACACGAGACCTTGACCCAATGCTGTTTTAATGTTGGTCCACCGTCAACGACGCTGGTTTATTATCTCGTGTTTGTCTTGGATTCACACTCCCCAGAAATGTTATTACTTTATCAGTATGAAAAAAATGTATGACACATCAAATCAACAAAGTGGGAATTTTAGAAGGTTAAAATTTAAAGAACTTAATTGGATAACTTCAAAATATATTAGCTGCAGAGTAATGAATCTGCCTTATTTTACCCACTTGAGGCCGTGTCTCGTTACCGCGACCCATTATTTCAAGTGCCTGAAAATGAGTTGAATTTATTAAAACTTCATCTACATGTATTTTAAAATAGCTTTCATTAAAACACGTTCAACTTCATTTTAAAAGGTTACCGTTTTTTTATTTTGACGTGGTCATGAGTATATAATTTTATGTACATATTTTTATGTGGCTTGAGTGAAAATGCTTGTACGTTTAGCCATTTTTTCACCTTAACCGACATGGTACCGCGGTATGATATGTCGGTTAAAGTGAAAAATTGGCCAAACGTACAGGCATTTATACTTTGAAAGTACTAAAAAGAAACACACAGACAAAAACCTTAAAAAACAAATAGAAAGATAATAAACACAATCCTCACTTAGGGCGGAGGCATCGGGGACGAATGGGGGGGGGGGAGCGACTACCTCCCACCACTTTTTTTGTTAAACATTTGTAAACAATATTAAACAAATAATTAACCCTTGCTCTTCTGGGCCCGTTTATATTCGCCTTTGAGAAATAAAAGTTCAAGCAAAAACAAATGCAACCTAAAATTGATCAAATTGGTTGTGTTAGATGTTAGTTATCAAATTATTTATTTGGGGAGATGTATATTTTTTTTAAAAACAGAAAAATTATTCGTCATTTAAAGCTGGAATTTATTACATTAGTAATTTCATTTTTAAATGTCGTAAAATGTCTACCTGAACATTCACATGATTCAGAAAGACTAGGGCTAACAAAAAGTTACAAAGCAGCCTATCCCCCCCCCCCCCACTCTTAAATTGCTTCCAGTTTGTTTGTAGCGGGATAACTACAGATAGCATACGATGTGTAACTGGTTTATTCAGGATCAGAAAGACTTAGAGGGCAATGGAATCTGAAATGGGGGGGGGGGATTATGATGTACAAGATGAACAGTAGATAAAATGAGACAAACATGGCGAGATGAGCAAGGAGTTTTAGTGGTGAACAAGGATGCGAAATTTGAAGATAAATTGCATAACACAGGACAAATTTCGAGGACCATGGATTTATATTGAAACAAATCAGACTGTTTGAAAGTAAGATAACTCAGATTAAGCTTTTCATGTTGTTATATTCAAATTTTTTATTAACATACGCCTGGATTCCAATATATCCAGCGTAACCCTTATAGCCCTTAACCATGGAGACCAAAGGGGTTTTTTCAATTTGAAGTCATTATAAATGTCTTATTTAGCTCTTACCGCTTAATTTGAATACCTATGTTATGGGTCTACGGCCAGTATAAATATAGTAATTCTTTCAGCGCGGGGATCGTCTGTAGACGTCAGAATCTGACGTCTACAGACGTCAGATTTTGACGTCTAAAGACGATTCCCACACTTAAAGTTTTAAAGTGCTAAGTAATATAATTTTATTTTTATCCACTTGAAGTTAGTGTTGTGCCACCGTCTTTGTCGCTGGGCTAACCTTCGAAAAAAAGGGTATTGAGTTTAAAAAATCATGTCTGCTGTGCAGAACGAGCGTGACCTTGTGGCCCTCCCGCTGTACTGTAGGGCAAGGTCAGCTATGTTGGATAACCTACGGACAAAAAAACACTGAGCCGCGACAAGAATACATAGATTAAGTTCACGGATAACAGAAACAGGAAGAGCTGAGTTACTGATAAGAGGTACTGTACATTTGCAGATAAGGGGTTCTGTGACGTCTCTAACATTAACCTTTTATCTTCTAGGAAATGAGAATCAGTCAATGTTTTACCCTTTAATGCTTAAAGCGCTGACATACAAACCAATTTGAAATCATCAGAAATATCTTAGTTAGCTTATGGGTCTACGGTCATTATTTTAATTTTACTCTTACTGTGTTGGGATCGACTTTAGACGTCATAATCCGACGTCTAGGGTTAATTAAAATTATTCATTTACTGCCAGGTGTGAATAACTACAGCCATTCCCACCTCACGATGAATGAAAATTGCGCAAGAAAATTTGAAGCAAGAACATCTAATCAAATCAAAATATGTATTACCACGTTATATTCGCGCAGGATTCGGGGTATATATACATTGCAACTTTTAATGTGTTGATTTTAACGGGTTGTTGTGTTTTGTAGAGAATTCATTTCATTCAGACTATTGTCAGATAAAGCGTATAGGTTTTAGCATCACTAGCATGTAAACGGTTAACTAACCGCACGTGTCCTGGACATATATAGTTTGACCTAGATATTAACCCTTTGAGCGCGAAGCAAAATAGTTTTCATTCTTATAATTGACCTATCAAATTAATGATGAGATCAGAAAGAATTGCATACGTGTTTTGTTTCAAATAATTTATAGACTATTATCGACTTGAAGTGGGTAGTAAAATCATTCTGACTCCTTATCTATCAATTTACGCTTTTATCAATTATACTGAATGTACGTCGGCCCAGTTTAGACTTCCAGTACGCAAATGTCGTCTTAGACATCATGCATTCATCCATCGTGTAATATATTTTTGAAAAATACACCATACCTTTAAAAGTTACCAATCTTGGTAATAAATAATTGCTAAACAATTTGAGCAACGAAATTAACCTAGTGGATACAAATACATGTAGGCCTACATGTATTAGTATTTGTCTAAGCTAACACACTAATTTTTTTGGCTAAACACAATTTTAACGCCCCGATAACCGTTATTTTATATAATAAGATACATCATTAAAATTAATACAATCGTGACTTATGACAAAGGGGTTAAAATTAATTATTTTTCGTTTTTGCTTACAGCACTAAATGTGGTAAACCAGACAGTATCAGACACTTCCAGGCAATCCGGTTCCAATGCTGGGTTAGTATTGGGTCACTGTCTGCCACGCTGGCCCAACATTAAAATAGCATTGAATCAACGTGTTATGTTAGCTGACATGGTTATCACTTTACTTTGATCCAAGGGTGATTTAATGTTGGGCCACCGTCTGCGACGCTGGTCCAACATTAAATCAGCATTGGACCAAGGTGTCTTGCGGTTGCCAGTTGACTTAGTTATCGCTGTTTTTGTTTGACTTTCGGACAGGCAAAGTGCCATTTTATCGCCAAACTAACCAGACTACGCCACGCGGCCTCACAACAAATGCAGTTTATTTGTTACATAAATGATGTACATGGCAAACAGGGAAGGCGAGAAGACCACCCCTTGTGTCACCCCACCAAACACAACATCGCCCAGCATCGTGTGATTGCTGGCAGTGGTCAGTCCACTGATCACTTTTAGTGTGAAAAATGTAAATTACGTGCTACTTATTATATATTAGCCGGAAAAGAAAGGCTAGCCCATTCGATGCACAGCCAACAAACGCACGACGTTGACCCAATGTTGATTTTATGTTTAATTTAATTCTCCGTCAATTGGTACATAAATGCGACTCACCGCCTACCTACGTAGTTTATGATCTGTATTCAATATTCTGTAATGGTTCGAATCTGTACCATCAATACTACGAGGTGCAAAAACGTACTCTGAAACAACATGCACTCATTTATTTCCAAAATTTAAATGAATATGATACGACGTAGCCAGAGCTGAGCTGTAGTGGAATCAAAATAATTATGATGGTATAGATTTTACTTTATATTCGTAATATTCGATATTTCCCCGAGAAAATGACATCTAATGTTTACTTGATGCAGTCAACCCTTTAACCACCCTTCATCAGCAAATTAACTTCCAGATTTTGGACATGTTAAAAGATTAAACGCGACATTAATCAACAAGATATTAAAATAGTTCACCTCCAATTTTTCAAATGTGAATAATTTTACTCACTTGAAGTTTTGGATCGCTGACGCGATCCACAACATCAAGTGAGTAAAAATTCCAATTTATTAGCTTGACGGTTGAAGCTCTAAATTATTAAATTGACTTTTTACACACTTGAAATTTTGTCTCAGTACCGCGACCCAGAACTTCAAATGAGTAAAAATTACCTAAATATTCACATTTAGAATCAAATATATGTAAATCTAGCTAATGGAATGTTCATTTCTCGCTCAAATTATCCTGTTTAAAAGAAAAATAAGAAGGTTAAAACGGCTGCAGATGTGGTGAGCACGTAATGGTAAACCCCTAAAGCGATAAATTAAATAATTTAAATTTTCACCCCCTTGAAGTTGTGTGTACCGCGATCCACAACTTCAAGTGGATGAAATAAAACAGATTAAAATGATTATAACCGTGCTTAGCGATGAAAGGGTTAATAAAGTAAGAATTAGTCCATTTAATTACAGGGTTGAAGCAGGTTAGTTGTTCAACGATAAAACGTGAAATCAATCAACAAGATTTCAAAATCGTTCACCTCCATTTTGTCAAATCTGAATAATTTTCACTCACTTGAAGTTGTGGATCGCGTCAGCGAGACACAACTTCAAGTGAGGGAAAAATACAGTTAAATAACTTGGCGGTTAAAGGGTTAAACAATTATCAAATCGAATTTCTACTTACTTACTTGAATTTGTCTTCAAGTGAATAGAAATTTATTAAATTTGCACATTTTTCATCTAAACATACGCCGATCTAGAAAAATGTAATGCGCATGTCGCCTTCAAATTATGTTATTTGATGAAGAAATAAAAAGGCTAAAACGGCCTTTGACGTGATTAGCCTTGAACACTTGTCAATGGTTTAAGTCTACTAAGGTTTAAGGGGCAGATCTCCAGATTTCTAGAACCCTGTCAGCATTTTCAAAGCGATCGGATTACAGCTGGGGTTTGAGACCTAAAAACGATAATTGTTAAGTTTGGAACCCTGTCATCGTTTTAAAAACAATGACCGGGTTCCAAAACGAAAGTGACTTGTATCTTTCGTTGTTTATCTAAAAGGATTCAGAAGCCTAATCGTTGTCGCCAGAAGGTGTGGAGCATCCCGATAGCAGACTTAGTTGTGGCAAGTTCTGGGTTGTGAGAACGAATACTTCCTCACGTTTAAATTTAAAAACGCAACATACAGCAGACGTTGATATATATTAAATATGTATATAAATATATATCGGGCCTAAATTGTAAATTGGAACCCGAGCCGATTTTTTTCTGGATCCGCCACCGACTTGAGGCGCTAAAATAAATCATTAAACTTTTCACACACTTGAAGTTGTGTCTCGCTATCGTGACCCACAATTTCAAGTGGGTGGAAGTTGTGTGATTTGAGACACAACGTTTGCAAATATTGGTGTTTATACACTAATTTGATCCCAATAACAGTTATTTGATCGGTTAACTCTTTAAGTGCTTCATTACTACTTAACATTTTCCTTTCATTTGAAGTTGGCATTGCTCACGCAATTGCCAACTTCAAATGGAAGGGAAATACCTCCTCACTTAAAAATTAAACCTGCTAAATTTCACAATGGGGGCTTTACTCAAGATTTATACATGCATATTTGTTCAATTTCTGTCAAATTTTAGTTGTGGAAAAACAGTATGAATGCGCTTAAAAGCGTCGCCCGCACTCAAAGGGTTAACGCTTAACCTTTTCACTACCATACATGACGGAAATTTCCGTCGTCATTCGTCAATGAACGTAACCATAAAATGACACAAATTTTCGTCAAATATATACTACATTTATGTATTTTTCGTCATTTGAAGCTGGAAATTGCGTTAGCAATTCCAGCTTCAAATGACGAAAAATAGAACTCCTACACCAGTATATCTGGATCCTGGCATGCCCCCCGGCCTGGAAGTCAAAGGGTTAAATGGGCAAGGTTAATGCGAAGTATTTTTCGGCGCACATATACAGCACTATCAGGTAAAGGATTTAGGGACTAATGACACTTTTCACTGAGCAACAGTCCTATTTACCCAAACCAAGGAATCTGATTCCCTTGTCCTTGCTCAAGCCAAGAAATGTGAGGGAGACTCTCTGGTTTCAGGCGCAAAAAACAAGCCAGTTACAAACAATAAGAAGGCAACATCTGGCGACGACGAACCATAATTAGCAGACTGTGAATTTTCATACTTCTTGCAGATTACTAGCAAAAACACTGGACGTCGAGAAGAAGTATCTATGGTAATCTACGTCCTCGGCGCTCTAGTGAAGTAATCGCCATGCCTCCCTGTCAGAATGAGTCCATTACAGGGTTGAAGCATGTCAGTCGTCACAAGTGTGTCTTCAAGGCTTCCGTTATATATTAAGAACAGGAGATGTAGGCCTATGTATGTCATGGTTATGGAGGCAAAATCTTGCTATTGATGGATTAACTTCATTGTTTGCACAAACCTAGCCAGCAAACACAATACGAGGGGGTGATGATGTTCACGTATGTCACATGCCTCTAGAAGAGCGACAGATTATCTAGCTTCTAAACAACATGTATCTGAAATCATTATAAATACCACACCAATCAACGCGCCCGCACTGCTTCTTTAAAAAATATAAGAATAATACAATTCAATCAATTAAGTTGTTATTTAATTAATTTGTTAATTAATTATATTATTATTTAGTCTGAGAGCGCACATCAGTTGTCCGGATATTCACAGTGATTCTACAGACATGCAGTGCCCTTTTACCTGTATACCAAACAAAAATAATATCTAATAATACGTCGTTGTCTGAAAATTGGAACGAGTATCGTGACGGTCAGAGCTGTAAAAAATGAAATGAATCGGGCTTTAGGCCACCTTTGTGCACATATAGGCTAAACTGGGCCATGAGAACCTCCTGAGGATGGTGAGATGATTGAGATGACACTGTCCTCCAGACACAGGATTCGAAATTCGAGCCCTGGCGGTCTGAGGCCGCGCACGCTACCTCTCGGTCACGGAGGCTCCCCACAATACTAACTTTCACACGTGGATGGGGAAGAAACAATTTTGTTTCTTTCAAACCGCCGAGACCGGGAACCGAACCCCGGACTCTGGCGTGAAAGGCAGCGGTGCTAACCACTACCCTAGGGCCCCCGCCCGACGGTCAGAGCTGTAATAGCACAAGGCGAAGTCGAGTGTTGTTACGCTCTGAGCGTTAGATACAAGTTTCAATTTTCAGATAACGATGTCTTATCATATGAAGTTTTTGTAAGCGTAGGCCTGACTGTATATTATTGAAATAATAATACACAGTCACGTGATTAAGCCAATAATAATTGCAGGATAACAAGCTTGATAACACTTTGGTTACGTTCATATTAAGTGATATTTGCACGGCTGGTAACAACACATAAATTATGTTTAATGGCATGCAATAACCTATATTTCTATGACATACCACATATTGTGGGGAGCCTCCGTGACCGAGAGGTAGCGTACTCGGCCTCAGTCCGCCGGGGCTCGAATTTCGAATCCTGTGTCTGGAGGACAGTGTCATCTCAATCATCTCACCATCCTCAGGAGGTTCTCCTGGCCCAGTTTAGCCTATATGTGCACAAACTGGCCTAAAGCCCGATTCATTTCATTTCATGACCTACCACATCTATGTGACAGACGTTATACTTTTTTATGCATTCTGTAGGCTAAACAGGAACGACATTACTGATCATCTCCATATAATACGAAGATGCACTGGAATTATTGTTCGTTGCCACCAGATGTCGCCTTGCTACACTTACGTTCCAGATGGCGCACGTTTAATCGACATTTGCCAAAATTTGCACAGAAATTGGACCGATAGTTCAAGAAATATGGATATTTATCATCACTGTGCCACAGAATCCTTCTTATTGCAGCGGGGAATATCCATATGGTACATCATGTGTTTCTCGCGCCAGGAGTAGACCAAGCCTACCGGCATTGCAGGGTAGCCATGTCAAAAAAAGTTCTCTACTCACACAAAGGACTCTAGGCCTACACATTATAGTGCGTTGTGCCCTGAATAACTAGAATGGCCTAGTTTTTTTTGTTTTTTTTGTGCTTGAGATGTCTCCCCTCCAGCAGCTTAAAGGTTGATATCTAATACCAAGCAAACACAGGTCATTCGCCCAATGCTTTTTCAATGTTGGGCCAGCGTCGAAGACGGTGGGCCAACATCGAAACAGCATTGTTTGAATACCCCGTGTTTGCTGGAAAGTTTATTGGACCCGTCTCATGCAGCGGCCAATAGACACTATGCCCAGCAAACACGACATGTCATCCCATTGCCGGTTAAACACTGGTCCACCGTCGCCTGCTCTGGCCAACAACCATTCAACACAGTGCTTTCTGTTACTGACACCGTTCCAATGTCTGTTGAATGTTGTGAGCTGGGTACCACATCATGGAGTTCACAAAAGATAACTTTTGTCGTAGAAGGCACATTAAAGCGACACAATCAGGCCAAAAATCATCATTTTTATTTTGGCTTCTTGATATGTTCATAAAATGTCAACATGTCCATTGACTAGAATTGCGCGCTTAGCAGTTAAACGAGAAGTAAGAACGAGTTTTAATTTCTGACGTGCATGGCCAAAATAAGAAATCCGGGAAAAACTGTTACATGGGGCTTTCGTCACACTTGCTACGTTGCCACAGCAGCCCAAAATTTAAAAGACTTCCACAATTCTAGTCTATGGACATGTTCACATGTAATAGTTACCTTTTTCCGCTTCATTTGAATACCTATGTTAAGATTCACGGCCATTATAAATATTTTAATTCTTTCAGCTCGAGGATCGTTCTTTTACGTCAGAATCTTAGATGAAGACAAATCAAGCATATTATATCGAATAAAAACTTGATTTTCCAAGATAAACGCTTGTGAAAAAAATTCTGAGTTCCAAATACATGTCTTTAACTGATTAAATGATAAAAAAAATGAAATAATGGAATTTTTTTGAAAAAATGTTGAAGACATGTCTTTACCGTTTTTGCTTAAATATTTTGAAAATGGCCCTTATGCTGAATTCAAATTGAAGAAAACCCTTTGATATTTCGGTTTGTATAAAACTATTACAGCGCTTTCAGGGTTAAGGCGTTAAGTTAGAGAAAAGTTTTTCAGTAGTTCTTAATACCTGCTTCAATGAATAAAATGTGAAGTATAAATGAAACACACATGCACCCCCGATAATCATGGGGATATTCCACATACCAATCAACTGCTAAGAGCAGACATGGCCACCCCAATGTCCCCATGACTTTGAACAGTCTTGGTCACTGTGCATAAGGGAAATAAGATGCCATCACTAGCCCAACGATGATTGCAGATAGCATTGGGACGTAGGTAATTAGCTGGTTTGAGAGCTAAACCAGTACAATCCAGTGAGATAGAAATATTGACGCGAGCTCCGAACGTAAGGTCAAAGTTCAGCGAATTAACAATTCATCACATTGGCCAATCAGCGCGCTCGTCTCATAGTCTAGTACGTGATGTATCGCGCTGTCTGATACATGTACAACACCAATCAATTGTTTGCTTGGTCTAGTGAGATTGGTTATCCGGGGTGTAAGAAACGGTAATCAATATAATACTGGGGGAGAAAATTTGTGCTATTGTAACTCTGAAATATGGTGTATAATTATAAGATCTGCAACAAACAATGTGGCCAATGGTGATAACAAGTAACAATCTACTGACTGACTGACTGACTGACTGACTGACTGACTGACTGGCTGGCTGGCTGGCTGGCTGGCTGGCTAGCTGACTGGCTGACTGGCTGGCTGGCTCGCTGACTGGCTGACTGGCGCTCTCGCTCGCTCACACTCACTCACTCACTCACTCACTCACTCACTCACTCACTCACTCACTCACTCACTCACTCACTCACTCACTCACTCACTCACTCACTCACTCAATCAATCAATCAATCAATCAATCAATCAATCAATCAATCAATCAATCAATCACTCTGTCACTCTATCACTCACTCACTCACTGAATCACAAAGACCGGGGGCGTTTTATGAGGGATACTCGTTTGCAAAATCCAAAGAGTTCTTTTATTTTACTTAAAATAATTGCTGACGATTGAACGAGTGGGTCGGAGTGCTCGTCCCCCCTATACATGTTTGAAGAAGGAGACACACGAGGGAAACTGAATATAATCGGCGCTGCCAGCCGCCTTGTACATTCGGATCTACCAATCTATATATCAAATTATTGATCTTTGACCTGAACCGAATTTTGTCGCCCACCTGACGCTCGCGTCGCACCGTAAGTTTTCTCCTTTACATCCTCCATGCATGGAGTTAGTAAAGGCTTTACTATGTATTGGAGGTATACATGTATCAGGGTTTCTACCTCTATGGTTTTGCTATTTCCCTACATGAATGTCTTGCAGACGCACTCCGGCGCCTCTAGGGCGGGGGCCCTAGGGTAGTGGTTAGCACCGCTGCCTTTCACGCCAGAGTTCGGGGTTCGGTTCCCGGTCCCGGCGATTTGAAAGAAACAAAAATGTTTCTTCCCCATCCACGTGTGAAAGTCAGTATTGTGGGGAGTCTCCGTGACCGAGAGGTAGCGTCCTCGGCCTCAGACCGCCAGGGCTCGAATTTCGAATCTTGTGTCTGGAGGACAGTGTCATCTCAATCATCTCACCATCCTCAGGAGGTTCTCCTGGCCCAGTTTAGCCTATATGTGCACAATAGTGGCCTAAAGCCCGATTCATTTCATTTCCGGCGCCTCTAGGCCACTAATCCACAGCTAACGTGAACTACACCCGTGACCCCCGGGTCAAGGGTCAAGTACTGGGGTGAGCAGACACCCCAGTAAACACGAGACGTTCAGTAAATGTTGTTTTAATGCTGGGCCAACGTCGCAGACCGTGGTCCAGCATTGAAACCACATTGTGTGAACGCATTGGTTTTTATGGAAGCCTATATAGGCCTAACGCTGTACATAATATACTGATATTTTCTGTTCAGACATGTTTAGTTATGCTTTCGAGTACTAACCGTCTGATTGTTAAACGATGTTTTTTTACAGTATAAACCCAAGTCTTACAAAAACGTGTTTAAGTTTTCCCAAAAATCAACATGGGTACCATCAAAAAAATATTATAAGCAAATTTTCTCGAAATCACAAATGCAAGTATATTAAAAAATATTGTACATAGATACTTATTTTCTGTACTAAAATGTACAAAATCGGAATAATTATTCTAAACATGACAATATGTAGTAATATTTTTTTGGTTAAATGACAACTAATCTATAAAACGCGAGAAGTGGTAAGCAATTTATTTCGGTTTCATCATCTATGCAAATGACAATAAGTACACTAATCCATGTTATGTAGCAAATTCTTGCACATATTTTCTCAAACTACATGATCTCCCCAATCCACTGATGTGTGATGGTGGTAGCTTTCACCTCAAAGAATCAGTTTATATTGGACCCTATATCATGATAATCTCTTCACTGATAAAAGACCAAACTTGACAATGAACAACCAATTTGAATAGATTCATTCCACATTTATGTTCAGATAGATTCATTGGATTGGACCATTGGAACTCATTGGGTGAGATGATACGAGAAAAAGACAGATAACTTTATTTCACAAATATATAATTCAACATGGTGAGGGAAACACCTTTTTAAACAAATACATATCGTTATCAAAGGAGCCAGCGTACAACAATTCTGACAATAGAACATATACATATATACATATATATCGACTGGTAATAGGAGTAAGATTGTTGCTTCACATCATTTAAGTTCTTGTTGAGACGGTCAATTACGTGACTTTGTAATCCACTAAGTGTATTTATATATATATATATATATATATATATATATATATATATATATATATATATATATATATATATATATATAAATACACTAAAAAACGCGTGACACATTTGATATTAACATGTTCAAGAAAAGTAGTTCTATGGAGTTGAAGATTTATCTATGTTCTATATTAAAGAAATACATAACGGTAATACATTTACACAAAAGAATCATAAGAATAAATGATTTCTAAAAACACTAGACACAATAAATGGCGTATAGATATATTTGTTAGTGTTAATGTATATTTTTTAGCATTACATTATAAAAAGTTATGACTTAATTAATATGTTTAGATAATATGGCATACAATCAAATAACACTGTGCTACACTGCTGTGATGGGACTCGAACCAGCGTCCATTGGGTTGAGTGATATGTCTCGGAAATTAAATACGCCTGAATAACATATCGTCACCTTGGTATTAAAGGGTCGAATCTGCCACTTTTTAAAGTGGCAGATACGACCCTTTAAGACTAAGGTGACAAATGATATATCAGTGATGGACTAAGGTCTTCAAGTGAGGGGCGCAGTAGGTTATAATTCAACAAGATCCTTCAAGTAGACGAACAAGATATGTGAATTAAGGAATGCTAGATACTTAGTATAATGTCAGACATGAGTACTCGAGGTCATGTTGTCATTTGTACCAGCCTCGTTCGTGTTTGTATAAGGTCATACAGAGGTCAAGTGTGGAAATACGATGGGGGCAATGGTTTGAAGAATTTGAAGCGCTGCAATGGTTTTAATGTTCTTATTTATAAAGTTACATTGACGTATATTTACATCTATACTAGATAGGATAAGAAAAAAAAACATCAAAACTGAAAGTGGAATGTTTTTATCAATAACATATGGGACTATCGTTCGTTTGCGGCCATATTTACAGACACATATCCCAACTATGAACTAAATCAACAGAATGTTGCATTCAACATAATTAGAATAATCGAAGTCTAGAATAAACGTGTATATAGGCCTATGCTTTACCCCAGTGTTGTGTTTATATAATGTAATATAAGAGCCAATAATAATTAATGTTGTTAGATTACCCATCCTAGGCGCATGTATTTCTTCTCATTTTAACCGCTAAGCACGACTATAGTCGTTTTTAATGCATTTTATTAGCCAATTAAATCACTGTTATTGTGAACGAAATGAGCATTTAAACATCAAGATTGGCAAATATATGGTCTCAAATTAAACAAACGTGAGTAATTTCCATCCACTTTCAGTTGTGGCTCGCGGTAGCGAGACACAACTTCAAGTGGGTGAAAATCTAATTATTTAATTTAGCGCTTGAAATGGTTATTTCTGCCGCATTTTCAAGTCCACAATGAATGAACATATGTCATTATGTGACATATATGCCACCAGGGTTGTCAAAAGGTCAATTTGTTTTTATAGTGACTGACACCACCTTACTTACTCATGTTAATTACTTGCACTTAACGGGGTAACCTTTTCAAGCCTGAATATACCATTGTAATCTTCATCCACTACAAGTCGCGAATTGCTGAAGTTTGTAAAAAAATTAAAGAAACTTGTCATATAATGATAAAACAGTTTCGTGGACATTTTCCTTCTAAAACCCCTTCGTTATATGAAAAATAAATCTGTTCTCAGGCATGTATAATGATGCTTTGATGCATCGTGAGGGCTTAAATGGTTCACCAGTTGATCGGCCTGAAAAAGCATGTAATACTTGTAAAAGTTTACACTGATTAAGTCTAGACCTTTGACTGTCGAAGGGTACGCTGTCCATAGCTAAATTAATTAATTAATTAGGCTGAGTAATTGCTGTGACATGGAGGTCAAAACATCATGTGACCCAAAACACTTCATTCACTTTGCATCCTGACGTTAGATGAGACTAAAAAGCGATGACCCAACGTTAAGCTAAATGTTATATAGCTAGAGCATGAAAGGTTTACTGTTTATTTCTTTATGTATACTATCGATGGACATACATGTAGATATGTAATTATAATCTATTTAATTCTTTCAGCTCGGGACCGACTTTAGACGTCAGAATCTGATAAGTCAATGTCGTCATGTCTAACATATGACTAGGCCCTGCATTTATCTTCATTTCCATGTAATGATATAGTCAGCTAATTAAATCAGCAGGACACTGCCACCGAGCAGACGTATTACCATCAACTCACGAGGGATATTCACAAACATCATGCATCTCAAGTCCTGTGAATATTTACTGTGTTTCGCGATATTTATCGAAGCAGTAAGAAATTACAGTATTCAGTTTCAGAGATGGTTGACCAGCATACCATAATAACTCCAGGAAATTTTTTCCCTGAATCATGGTATTATATGTACTGTTAAGGCCAGATTTAAATGTTTAGTTACTTCAAGTAACTAAGAATTAGTTGAATATGCTAAATTTCAGTCGAAATGTATCTGATTATATGTAAGTTTTAGAACCTAGTTATATATGGACAATCCTGTACTGCTGAATTGTTTGTGAATATTTTTCATTCATTTGAAGCTGGAATTGCTAACGCAATTTCCAGCTTCAAATGAATGAAAATTAATATCATTTATGAAAACTAGACATCTCCCAAATTGCATTATTTCATTAGCTGAGCATCTACCACAAGATATGCTACAAATTTTCGTGGTATTTTATTTATTCTGAAATTTGCTTAAAATCGTATATATACGGTTCCTGGTGCCAACCCTTTCAGTGCAGGGACCGTCTTTAGTCGGTCCAGGCACTGAAAGAAAAGAGTAAAATATTTCTATTATATAATTTATTATTAGCCGTAGACCCATCACATATTCAAATGAAGCGATGAGAGCTAACTAAGGCATTTATGATGATTTTAAATTGAAGAAGAAACCCTTTGGTCTCTACGGTTTATACACATATATTTCAGCCTTGTAAGGGTCTAGTAACAGATTGAATGGCGCTTCTTAGAGATGACGCTTTTTGAATATGAGAAGTGGAGATCTAAACGCGGTAAAATATATGGTCTTCGTTATAATAGAAATTAGTCATTTTCATTCAACTTTAATTTGGTCGAAGTTCGCCTAATTGGACGCTTGAAGACACTTCCCAATTCATATACATTAAAAATCTTATAACAGCATACAATGAAGTGTTAAAAGAATTTGAGAATTATTATTCTAATTACTATATTTCTTTATTAAATCATTAGATCACAGAATTGTAAAATATAAAGAAGTTATTTAACTACAATATAACTGAATTATTGTAACATGAATGCTTCCTATAAATCGTTGTCGATATGTCTATATTTATATGAGATTAATTTGAGAAAACTTAAGTTACATAAACAAAGATTTGTTTTCAGAGAGCCTCGTAAAAATAAATGTATACATAATTTCTCTCTGGATAATTTGATGTACCTATTGTGCTGATAATAACACTCATTTTATGTCTCCATTGTCAGATTTACAGTTTGTATTATTCCTTATTATCATTCATTAACAATCTGGCATCTACGATCTCACAAATCAAAATGTTTTTTTTCTCTTCGCATGTTTCATCAATCCACATAGATAGTTATGTTAAAAGAATATGTTTCTATCCAATGACATAACAATAAACCTCCGCAGAGTATCGGATCATTTTAATATGTAAAAAATAATATATAAATACATATAAATAAAAATAAATATAACATTAGTTAAAACAAAATGCACATATACATCTTCCAGTGTAGAGACAGATACCTCAAGTGGACTAACAAATAAATCCCTTAGTACCTCAAGGGTTCATGAGCTTTTATCACGTTATGTTTTTTTTCAGTTTTAATTGTTAGTATTTCATTATTTTCCACAACAATTTCTGCCACGCGACGACATAATGCCTTATATTAAAAACACCCTGTGGAACAATGCACTACAACGTTGGCTAAATGTTGGTCCGATGTCAATGACTTGTACCAACATTGAGCAAACGTTGTGTCACAGTCGACATGTTTGCTTGGCGCCAGTGGGTATTATACAAGATATTTCATGCATCTATTCATGACCATTATTCCACGGATGGGGGAAGGCATATGTATAAAAAATAATACAAAACATCCACTTGCACATGATTGCTGGGGAGCCTCTATATTAGTCCGTCCATTTAGCCACCATCGTTAGCATCCCTGTTTGAATCGTGTGCGTGCCTCTAATTTCAGCGCTCCATTTCTCCATGAAAATGTGTAATAATTATTAGTGTTTGTTTGTTTGTTTTTGTATTTGTTTAATGTTTATATTGTTTTGCTCGCTTCGTTGTTGGCTCGATCGTTCGTTGGTTCGTTTACTCGTTTGTTCGTTTGTTCGTTCTTTAGTTTGTCCGCTCGTTTGTATGTTCGTTCATCCGTTCGTTCGTTCGTTCGTTCGTTTGTTCGTTCGTTGATTCGTTCGTTCGCTCGTTCGTTCGTTTGCTCGTTCGTCAGATCGTTCTCTCATTCGTTGTTTCTTTCTATTTCTTCGTCTATTTGTTGTTCTATACGTTCCTTTGTTCCTTCGTTCCCTCGCTTGTTCGTTCGTTCGTTCTCTGGTTTGTCCGTTAGCTCGTTCGTACGTTTGTTCGTTGATTCGTTTGTTCGTTCGTTTATTCGCTGATTCGCTTGTTCTTTCGTCCGCTCTTTCGCCCGTTCGTTCGTCCGTTCGTCCGTACGTTAATTCATTTGTTTTCTTGTTTTTTTTCTTTATTGTTTTTTTTCTATTTCTTCGTCTGTTTGTCGTCTTAACGTTCCATTGCTCCTTTGTTCCCTCGTTTGTCGTTCGTTCGTTCTTATGTTTGTCCGTTTGTTCGTTCGTTCGCTCGTTCGTTCGTTCGTTCGTTCGTTCGTTCGTTCGGTCGTTCGTTCGTTCGTTCGTTCGTTGATTCGTTTGTTCGTTCGTTCGTCCGTTGATTCGTTTGCTTGTCCGTTCGTTCGTTCGTCCGTCCGTTCTTTTTTTGTTTGGTTTTCCATTTCTTCGTTTGTTTGTTGTTTGCTGTTCCTTCGTTCCCTCGTTTGTTCATTCGTTTGCTCGCTCTTCAGCTAGGCCCTATGTATTCATGCTCGCACATTCTTTCGCTTGCTGGTTCATTCCTTTTCTCATTCATCCGTTGTTTGTTCATACTTTCGTCTGTCAATATCATATCCACAGTTTTGATATGGGCAATAATAAACAAGGCTATGTTCTGATAGATTTAGTGTAATCGCTTTACCATTAGCATAAAGCAAAACTACCTTATAAATATATTCATCTACTGCCTTATTTTCCTACCAAAATTGACCAAATATATTCAAACATACCTCTTTGCTTGGACAGGAACTGTATTAGCTCTGTCAGTTCATCCATCAAACTTTGTCTGAACTCTGATCTCTTTATTTCTCTCAAGACCCCAAGATACATTATTGTGTACAAAAAAACAAATCATAACAAAAATAACTAACTAACAGTATCTTCATATGGGTATGTGAGGTTGAATACGAATAAAAAACAAATTATAAATTAATACTGATATCAAACCCCCAAACACTACCGACTAAACTACCCCTGGCGAGTACACTGCCGACTAGACCCCCTGGCGAGTACACTGTCGACACGCTGCTGTCGACTAATATCCGCCATCATTGGATACACACTCCACCGTGGCGCCAGACAACATTAGCGGGTGTTTTACATATAGATCACTGAATCATAATAGGCTTAAAAGTCCCAATAGCATGTATCTATAATATATACATAAGCAGAGCTCTATGTCATACATCATCAGTCATAAGCACACCATCGAGAATTCGAGCAAAACCCGGCACGCAGGCCGAAAAGCTTGATAGTCCTCCATATAGGGCCTACTTAGAAGACCCCTAGAGCACTGAGCTATTCAATTTAAATTTTCCATCACTTGAAGTTGTGTCCCGCTACCGCGACACACAACTTCAAGTGACTGAAAATGTATGTGATTTGTGAAATTTAAGTCCCAACATTTATCATTGTTTCAAGATTGAAGACATATTTTACTTTAAACAACTGGTTATCAGAGGTTATAAATGTGCTAATAGAAACACAGAATGTAAACTGTAGGGGAGAACACCCTTAAGCGCACCCCCTAAATATAAAGGGGGTAATCTTTCTGTAACATGATTGAGACAACATGACCATATTTGCAGGATTGTAATAAAATATAATTTCTTTTTTTTTCCGTGCGATAAAGCCAATTTTTACCCATTTTATTAAAAAAAAACTTTTTCAGCAAATCGGCTGCCTTGGGTGGACTGTGCACAAAGGTTTTTATACGTCCTAAAGCGCACCGCCTGTACTGATACATGTAGGGAAGAATACAATCTATTTTAGTTATATTATGAATAACCATAACCAAAATAACATTTTTGTCATTTTTTTACCCTGAATATAATATAGGCTTTAGGGCCTGGTGTATTTATTTTGACGGAAAGCAGCGCAACCAGACACAACTGGCTGTGACTAATCATTGACATGAAGAGGACGGTGCGCTTCAGGACAAACTGATATGTACTAAAAGGGATGATGCTCCCGCACCAGGAGGTGCGCTTTGGGAGCAAGTTGGGGGTGCGCTTTGGGCACACTAGACATTAATTTTGAAAAGGATTTTTGGATCACAAGGGTGACTCACGTACCTAAGTTCAAGGACAGAACACGTTATTATCTTCTTCAGTCATGAAGTCAATATGACGTCACTTTATGGAAATATGAAGAAAAAATCCAAAAGGTGCAGTTAGGGAACAGGGTGCGCTCAGGGTGTACTCCCCTACTCAACATCAGAGTTATAGGGGTTAAAACACCGGTGACGTCTAGTATATTGTTAAAACACTAGATTTGGATCTATGAATCTACACTTTGCTCACGAATCTACAGTTATTGTTCATATTGGCCAAGTTGACTACTATGCTTAAATATGCAGATAGTGAAGTACCCAGTAAGCACAAAACATCTGTATAACATTTATACAACGTCGGTCCAACGTCTTCGACGTTGGTCCAACATTGTATAAATGTTATACAAATGTTTTGTGTTTGCTGGGTAGGGATTACCAATCAAATCTTCGAGCCTTGCATGTGTCTATTATGTGTATTATGTGCAGTATAACCCCTAGAACATTGATGTCGACTCCAGTGGACATTTTGAATTTCTATTAACACCTATATTAGGCCTACTCCTGATAACCAGTTGTTAAAAGTAAAATATGCCTTTAATCTTGAAACACTGATATATGTTGGGACTTAAATTTCTCAAATCACACAAATTTTCAGTCACTTGACGTTGTGTGTCGCGGTAGCGAGACACAACTTCAAGTTGCTGAAAAATAAAATTGCATAGCTCAGTGCTCTAGGGGTTAGGACGACGAAATAACTCAATCACAATGGATTCGTAGATTCGAATATACTCGGCGCTCCTCGTAATTTAGCTCTACGATTCTATCGAATTTCGTTCTTTCTCCTTAACTGCGTGATAATGCTGAAGTCAATGCTGGCGAAATTATTGAATACCATTGTACAAAATCAGGACTTAGATATAAGTTGTTGCACTTAGTCTCGTATTACTATATATTAGTTAGAATCTGACGACTGTTGACGTCAGATTCTGACGTCTAATGTCGATCCCTGCACTAAAAGAGTAAACAATATTTATATTTGCCGTTGACCCATAACATAGACATTCAAATGAAGCAGAAAAAGCTAAATAAGACATTTTTGATGGGTTTTATATGTAAAAAACCCTTTAGTCTCCATGGTTTAGACACAAATATTCCAGCTCTTTGAGGGTTGAACTAACATTTGTTCCCAGCTCTGAAGCCCCTACCGGGCTTTCACGAAACCACATGTTCTGTTCTGATAAATCCTACTTAAAATCACAAGGTTTGATTGATTGGGGCAAAATGATGCAAATTATCTTTGTTGATTGATTAAGATCTAGGACCCTCAACATCAAAAAGCGATGCATCATGTCTTAACCAGACGTCTGGAGAGCGATATCCAATCAACCACAGCACGGAAACAACAGCTCTGTAACTCTAATACTGGCTCTTGAGTTTGTCATAATGAGGCAGGGTATGCTCATAGCGTATTTTGCTCACAGCGGCAGCATGTATGTTATATGGGTTAATAAAAATATGTTTTTTGCACAATAACAATACGTGCTGATTTTGCGTTACTTTTTGGAGAGAGGAACAAACACAAATATCAGATCATTATATACAGTGGAAGTTTGGGCTAATCAGACCAATAAAATAAAATACTTTTTCCTTGGCTTAGCTTTATATTAATTTGTTACCTTTTAGCATGAGAGATTATCACTTCTATAGTCCTATATATGTATTATATAACTATATATTATTATCTTTCCCTTTGAACAAGGACAATAAAATAAACCTGATTTTATTTTCCCCTGAACAAGGAAATAGATCCAACCTGATGCTAATTCACTCTGAACAAAGAAATAGAACCAACCTGATTCTATTTCCCTCTGAACAGGGAAATAGAGCCTGTCTGATTCTATTACCCCTTTGAACAAGGAAATAGAACCAACCTGATTCTCTTTCGCTCTGAACAAGGAAATAAAACAAGCCTGATCGATTCCCCCTCTGAACAAGGAAAGAGAAACAGCCTGATTCTACCCCCCCCCCCCCTTGAACAAGGAAATATAATTACCCTGATTCTATTTCCCCCTCTGAACAAAGAAATAGAACCAGCCTGATTCCATTTTTTAAAAATAGAACCAGCCTGACTCTATCCGCCCATTAAACAAGAAAATAAAACCAGCCTGATTCTAGTTTCCCATCAGAAAAAGAAAATAGAACCAGCCTGATTATAGTACCCCTTTGAACAAGGGAATAGAAACAGCCTGATTCTATTCCCCTCTGAACAAGGAAATACAACCAGCCTGATTCTATTGTCCCCTCTGAACAAGGACATGAAAACAGTCTGATTCTATTTCCCTTCTGAATAAGAAAATTGAACCAACCTGATAATATTTCCACTCTGAACAAGGAAAATAGAACCAATCTGATTCTATTTTCCCTCTGAACAACAAAAAGAGAAACAGCCTGATTCTGCTTGCCCTCTCAACAAGAAAATAGAGCAAACCTGATATATTTTCCATATGAGCAAGGAAATAGAACCAACCTGATTCTATTTTGCTCTGAACAAGAAAAAGAGAACCAGCCCGATTCTATTTTCCCTGGTTCTTTTTTCCCTGATTCTATTTTCCCTGATTCTATTTTTCCTGATTCTATTTTTCCTGATCCTATTTTCCCTGATTCTATTTTCCATTATTTTTATTTCCCCTGATTCTATTTTCTCTGATTCTATTTTCTCTGAATCTATTTTCCTGATTCTATTTTTCCTGATTCTATTTTTCCTGATCCTATTTTCCCTGATTCTATTTTCCATTATTTTTATTTTCCCTGATTCTATTTTCTCTGATTCTATTGTCTTTGATTCTCTTTTCCTGATTCTATTTTCCCCGATTCTATTTTCCCTGTTCTGGACTATTAACTCTGAAGCCCCTACTGGGCTTTCACAAAGCCACATGTTCTGTTCTGCTAAATCCTACTCAAAAATCATAAAGATTGATTGATGGGGGCAAAATGATGCAAATTATCTTTGTTGATTGATTAAGATCTAGGACCCTCAACGTCGAAAAGCGATGCATCTTTTCTCTAACCAGACATCTGGACAGCGATATCCAATGAACCACACCACGGAGACAACAGTCTAACACCAGATGTGGGGATTGTCATAACGCGACATGGTTCATCTCTTATTCTAGTGTTTACGTGGTCAACCCTTACAACGCTGAAATATTGTTGTATTAACCATGGAAACCAAAGGGTTTTTCAGTTTGAAATCATCAAAAATGTGTTATTTAGCTCTCTCCGCTTCATTTGAATACTTAAATTAACGGTATATGACCATTAGAAATATTGTGATACTTTCAGTGCGGGGACCGTCTTTATAGTCAGAATCTGACGTCTGTAGACGTCAGATTCTGACTATGAAGACGGTCCCCGCACTTAGAGGGTTAACTCTGCACATGTTGAGGATAGGTTAACCAAATGACACCTGGATATATTAGTTCCTGTCATGACACAGATAAATGGATAGCTATTTATTGATGTCAGAAAGTCTGTACAGACATCGGAATGTAATATTTATTATATAATTATATAACTAAAAGCAAAAAAAACAATATTGTGTAGCAGAATGTAAATTCAATTTTCAATCCCAAATTGATGGTAATCATGACAATTCGTAATTTCTTAAAAATACAATTCCCATAATATTTTGAGATCACTGAACTCTTTCCTATTCCATTTACTTTTACCAAATACTTTTTCTTCTTTTTTTGTTACATTTTGTTTTGTTTTGTCTGTAATTAAATTCAGGTCCATTCTTTATCATTACACATGAGTTTGAATCACACAATTTGAAACTCGCTACTTCTTCGTGACACAACCCGAGAACGACAAGAGAAGCTGTGTGATTTTGGCAGGAGACGCGGCCCCTCTTCTAACGGAGCATGCTTCTTAGTTCAAGTTTTACTTAATTAAACGAAGTAAAACCTGGAATTCCTAGTAGATTTTTCAGCTCCTAGCATAATAGCAAACTGCAATATAAGTCCCCTGCTACCAATTTCTCACCCCATTTACTACCAATTTGTCCCTGGTTTTTATGTTCCAATTAGTGTCTTGTTTTGCTTCTTCGGCAATAACATGTGGCCCTAGCTGCTCCTCCAAGCCGCTGAGCTCTGAGTGCAGTGCTATAAAATGACATTTTTCATTCATTTGAAGCTGGCATTGCTGAAGCTACTGCCAGCTTCAAATGGATGGAAAATACCTCTCGTTTCAATACTAGACATGCTATAATTTGCGTCCATGTGTATTTCCCTGGTATGCATGAAACGTAATATCTTAGTTAGCTCTTTCTGCTTGATTTGAATACCAATGTTATGGGTTTTCGGCCATTATAAATATTTCAGCGCGAAGGTTGACTTTAGATCTTCAGCATCTGACGTCTATAGACGTCAGCATGCTGACGTCTATAGACGTCAGATGCTGACGTCTGATGTGGATCCCCACACTGTAAGGGTTGAGATTTATCTCTTTTAAATGTTCACCCACTTGAAATTGTGTCTTCGTATTCCAGAATCTACCCCTCTTTCCCAGAAATACCCCCTTTTCAACAAATTGATATGTCCGACCCTCCCAGAATCTACCCCTCACTCCCCGAAAATACCCCCCTTTTCAACCACTATATGCAACCCTCCCAGAATTTACCGCTCCCTCCCAGAATATACCCCTCCCTTCCAGAATATAGCCCCTTTTCAACAACGATAATATTATGCGACGCTTCCAAAACCTACCCCTCCCTCCCAGAATATACCCCTTCTTTTTTTCAACAATTATATGTGATACTTCCGGAATCTACCCCTCCCTCCCAGGTTCTACCCCCCCCCCTTTCAATATGCGACCTGGGAGGGTCGCATATAGTTGTTCAAAAGGGAGGGAGTTATATTCTGGGAGGGAGTGGTACATTCTGAGAATATCACATATAGTTGTTGAAAAAGGATCTAGTGGTAGATTCTGGGAGTGTCGCATATAGTTGTGAAAAAAGGGGGGTGGGGTATATTCTGGGACGGAGGGGTAGATTCTGGTAGGGTCGCATATATTTTGTTGAAAATGGGGGTATATTCTGGGAGGGAGGGGTATTCTGGGAGGGTCGCATAATATTTTAGTTGTTGAAAAGGGGGGTAGATTCTGGGAGGAAGGGGTAGATTCTGGGAGAGTCGCATATAGTTGCTGAAAATGGGGGTATATTCTGGGAGGAAGGGGTGGATTCTGGGAGGGTCGCATATAGTTGTTGAAATAATGGGGTTTTCTGGGAGGGAGGGGTAGATTCTGGGAGGGTCGCATTATATTAGTTGTTGAAATGGGGGTATATTCTGAGAGGGAGGGGTACATTCTGGGAGGGTCGCATAAAGTTGTTGAAAAGGGGGGGGGTATATTCTGGGAGGGGTTTATTCTGGGAGGGTGGCATATAGTCTTTGAAAAGGGGGTATATTCTGGGGGTAGGGGTAGATTCTGCGAGGGTCGCATTATATCAGTTGTTGAAAAGAGGGGTATATTCTGGGAGGGGGGGGGGGGGTAGATTCTGGGAAGGTCGCATATAGTTGTTGAAAAGGGGAGTATTTTCTGGGAGGGAGGGGTAGATTCTGGGAGGGTCGCATATAGTTGGTGAAGGGGGGATAGCTATATTCTGAGAATGAGGGGTAGATTCTGGGATGGTCGCATATAGGTGTTGAAAAGGGGGGTATACTCTGGGAGGGAGGGGTAGATTCTGGGAGGGTCGCACAGGTAAATTTGTTGAAAAGGGGGTTATATTCTGGGAGTGAGGGGTAGATTCTGGGAGCCGAAGACACTTCACATAATCACAATAAAGGGGGGTAGATCCTTGGAGGGAGGGGTATATTCTGGGAGCCGCCGTAATCTACCCCCGGGGGTATAGTTCATGATTTACCCCTGGGTAGATTCTGGGGCGTCAACAATCTACCGGGTATAATCTGGGAGGGGGTATATTTCCAGACTTTACACCGGCATTGATAGGGTTGACTATCCTCGGTTGTAAGCCTATTATTCGGTTACGGTGAAAAAAATGGCGCTTAAAGTAGGCATATTGTTTTATGTTTCCCGCGAATAAAGGGTCAGTATTGTTGAGTCGGTTCTTTCTCAATGCCGTATATTATGGTTGGCCACCGGCGCAGATGTTAGGCCCACATTGGACCTCCGCTATCTCCATGATTGGGTAGTGTTACTTTAGCCCGGTTGTGTTATTTGGGTACAGTATGGGGGGGGGGGGAGGAGAGGGGGGGTGTGAGAATGGATGGGGATCTGAGGACGCGAGGCTCTGGAGGGGGTGGCAGTGAATGGTATCCTGGGCCCAGACACCCAATGTTTACAGCAGTAGAGTAACAGGCGTCCAGTCAGTACAGGACGGCCACGGAGCCATGTGTAGGACTAGCTACTGTACAGGACGTCGACGGAGCCACGTGTTGGGCCAACCAGCTTGTCAGCTATCCACAGGTCCGTTTAGGGCCAGTCATCCATCAGCCAGCCATCAGCCAGTCACTGGGCCAGCCAGTCAGCGTGTGGGGCTAGCCAGCCACAGTCAATCAGTCAGCTAGCCAGCTAGTCACGTGTGGGGCAAACTAGCAGCCAGTCAATCAGCCAGCCAGCAGCCAACCACGTGTAGGATTAACCAACTAACCAATCGGCCAGCTAGCCAGCCAGGCACGTGTATGATAAACCAACTAGACAATCGGCGAGCTAGCCACAGTCAATCAGTCAGCCAGCCAATATTCATGTGTTGAGCCAGCCAGTCAGTCACTTGTAGGATAAACCAACTATCCAAACGGTCAGCTGACTAGCTAGTCAGCCACGTGTAGGATCAACCAACTAGCCAATCGGGCAGCTAGCCAGCCAGTCACGTGTATGATCAACCAAGTAGCCAACCAGGCAGCTAGACAGCCAACCAATCTGCTGACCAGACAGCCATGTGTGCAGCCAACCAACTGATCAGTCAGCCAGAAAGCAACATGTCGGGTCAGCCAGCCGGCTATGTGAAGGGCCAACCAGCTATCCATAGGGCTAGCCAACCAGTCATCCAGCCAGCCAACCAGCTAGCTAACAAGCCAGTTAGTCAACCAGCCAGTCAGCCGGCCAGCCAGTCAGCCAGCCACGTGTAGAGGGAATTGATCGATCAGCCAGCTAGCTAGACAGCCAACCAGCTCGCCAGCAAGGCAGTCAAGGTTGGTCGGTCAGCCAGTCAGTCAGACAGGCAGCTAGCCACTGGCCTAGTCAGCCAGCCCGCCAGTCAGACAGCCAGCTAGTCAGCCACATATCCACCACAGCGTAGGGCCAGCCAGTCAGCCAGCCAGTCAGTCAGCAACTTACATGGATCAGCAGCCAAACAGTCAGCGAGCCACTGCATAGACCACCAGCTACCAGTCAGGTGCTTCACTATATCACCATACACTTAACACTAACTCACACAAGACGCTCAATTTGACGCCACAATTCCCGTCAAATACACACACTCAGCCGCCCAGGCTGCAGACTCTATGGATTAACACATTGTGCTCTCCCTTTGGATTTACCTGTCCCGACTACAGCCATGGAGGACGCCGCATCGCAGGGCTCGAACCCCGGGGGCTCGACTTGTGACCTGCGCGTTGAAGAAGACAGCTGGTACACATACTGTAAGTAAACCGGCTTCTTCACTTATTATCGCCCAGCAACAACACAACAGGAGCCATCCTCCAAGTCATCTCAGCTGACACGAGACGTTGAATCAATGTTGTTTTAATGTTGGTCCAGTCGTGTCGTAGACGGTGGACCAACATTAAGCCAACATTGATTCAACGTCTCGTGTCAGCTGGGATATAGTCATCACAGCTGTCACGAGTCGACGTTGATCCAATGCTCGTATAATGTTGGGCCAGCAGCGCAGATGGTAGGCCAACATTAAAACAACATTGGCTCAACGTCTCGAGTTTTCGAGAAGCTGTTAATCATATAAACCTCTTGTATTAAAACTTCCAAACTAATCCAGCAAACACGACACGCTAACACAATGTTGATTTAATGTTGGGCCAGCGGCACAGACGGTGGGCCGACATTAAACCAACATTGGTGTGAGGAGCGCGCAGCGCGTGGCCCTGCGCGAAATTAGCGTTGATACACGAGTCTCAACCTCAACTCCACGAGGCCGCCATTAACGTGATCGCCTAGTCACATTGAGAAGAAGAAACAATGCTGTTTCTCTGAAAACCCCACACGGCAACAGCGGGGTTCGAAACCGGGACGCATGCATGACTGGCGAGGCAGTCAGGCGCTCTAGCCATTGCGCCACGTCCCCTTCTCCTAACAACATTGGTTCAACCAAGGACAGTATATGATTTCCCCCTCGGTTTAACGTCTAGTGTTTTCTGTGATAAACATAGTACTGTGTATTCAGCTTCTGACCTAAAAACTCACAAAACACAATCAGTTGGCCCAATGCTGGCTTAATGCTGGGCCACCGTCTGCAACATCGACCCAGAATTAATCCATGCACGCCCGATGCTGGGTTACCGTTGGTCAACCGGTTGCAACGTTGGCCCAACAATAAGCTAGCATTGTGTGAGCGGTTCCTGTGAAACCTGCTTCCTTTGGTCGGATTCACATTAACTCTTTAAGTGCTTCATTACTACTTAACATTTTCCTTTCATTTGAAGTTGGCATTGCTCACGCAATTGCCAACTTCAAATGAAAGGAAAATACCTCCTCACTTAAAAATTAAACCTGCTAAATTTCACAATGGGGCTTTACTCAAGATTTATACATGCATATTTGTTCAATTTCTGTCAAATTTTAGTTGTGGAAAAACAGTATGAATGCGCCTAAAAGCGTGGCCCGCACTCAAAGGGTAAACCGTGGTGAATGAATTTCGCGGATTTCTCAGTCAATTCTCAACCGATTTTCATGAAATTTCACACACACTATTTTCCATTCATGTCGTGACTACTCTGAAAGTTTCGCATGTGGTAAATAAATAAAAAATATTCCATTCCCTCTATAAACCCATTAGCTTCGTCTCAGAATTTTATTACATGTCAAATGATCTAACTTCTAAAATACTTATCAAAACTTCGCGAAATTTTCAGGGTAGTCACGATATGGATGGAAAATAGTGTGTTTTTTTTCATGAAAATTGGTTGAGAATTGACTGAGAAATCCGCGAAATTCAATAATCCTGGTTCAAGGTTGATGAATTGAATGTCAATCTGACTATGGTACACACGACTATGGGACAACATTAATCCAACATTGGTTGGATGCGTTGTGTTTCCCAGCAAACACGACACGTTGAAACTATGCTGTTTTAATGTTGGGCCAGCGTCGCAGATCTTGGGCCAACATTAAAACAGTATTGTTTCAACGTGTCGTGTTTGCTGGGAAATTTATTGGGAATGCCCAGCAGACACGAGACGTTGAACCAATGTTGTTTTAATGTTGTGCTAGCGCCACAGCCGATGGATGCTCACACAGAAAACACGTGGCGTTCACCCGACTGTTGGCTAAATGTTGGGCCAGCATTGCAGACAGTGGGCCAACAATAAATCAGCATTGGTTCAGGTCTCGTGCTTGCTGGGATCACAGGTTAATGCCCCCTTGGTATCAACACTTCAACAGCATCCATGCACAGACACGATAGAAGAAAAACAAATTCTTTACTCTCAGCCTCTCCCAGAATACTCTTTAACTACCCGGTTTCGGTATATGCGATATTATTCCGGGAAGTCTTGACCTGCAATAGTGACGTACGTATGATTATTTTAAAGAATAGTAGTCTGTAGCGGTGGCCATTACAAACATTGACAGCTATACGAAACTGAACAATTAAATTACTTTAGTAGTTAGCCTAGATATAGAGACGAAATTCATTCCTGATGTCTAATAATTGACAACCATATCAAAAATAAGACATACGGGAGTTTCGTCTCTATATCTAGCCTTACTGGTAAGTGCGCAGCACCAAAATTAAAAAACTTTCGCAGTTCTAGTCTATGGTCATGTTTACATCATATGCTCATATTAATAAGCTAAAATAAAATCACAGATTTTTGATGATTTTAGACCTGGGCATGTCGCTTTAACATACGATGTAGCAGATGAAATATCGCTGATTCTAATAAACCCTTTATCAACCTGAATAATCGAGGCCAAGCATTAGATATGACCGTCCAAAGGAGAATCTCACGTTTTTTGAGAAATACTAATTTTGACAAACAGGGGCGGTGCGGCTGATATACGAGTGACTGTTGCAGGCGAGTACAGCGAACCCAGCAAACATGAGACATTCACCCAATGTTGTTTTAATGTTGGGCCAGCGTCACAGACATTGTGCTAACATCTCGTGCTCGCTGGGAATGTTTCCCCATGAAAGTAACTGGAAGAAATTACTGCCCATAGATAGCACGGTTATACAAGTCCTCGGCTGTAAACATCGGCGTCGGCTGCACTCGAGTGAGGTCAAATAAGACTAAATTGTATTTCTGTAGCACACACAGCGAGATATAAAAGCCGAAATACAAAACAAACAAAAAACAGACATAAACTATATCCAAATATAAATGCAGCAAAAGCAGAAAGAGTTATTAACAGGAGGTTTCGCGATTTTCCTATATATTTATTGGTTTGCACAATAAAGTTATCTATATCTATGGTTATTAGTACATAGAAAGGGGCGTGGTGCAATTGTTAAAACTTTGCCGATGTCACTGCCTGCCGTGCGGCTTCGGATCCCGCTTGTTGCAGGGAAATATCATGTTCCTTACTTGACTCGGGTGTAAATCAGTACCTGGTAGGACCATAGACCTCTAGCCTAGAGGTCTATGGTAGGACAGAGATGACAATGTGTGAGATTAGTTTCTAGCGCTGAAATGGCTGCATGTCTGTATGTTCAAAAAAAGGGATTTGAAATAGTACATGAATGAACAGGTCCAGAGATCAGTGTATGTGAGCTATATAAGAACTCACCACTCACCACTATTATTATTATTTACATGTACATGTGATATAAAGCACATTGCATACATGCCTCACAATGAACAATACAACACTTTCAGTTTAAAAAATACATTTTTTCATCCATTTGATAGTGCAACTTGTGTTAGAAATTCAAGTTCAATAGGATGAAAAGTCCCACATTGAATTCTCAACATAACGGTAAATAATAAAACCTGTTTATCCGAGTCTTGTGGAAGGTAACAAACATGGTGGGTATTTGCTATAAGAGCACGCTATACAAACATAGCACCGATTAAAAGCCCTTTCAGAGCGGTGACCATCTTTAGACGTCAGAATCTGACGTCTATAGACGTCAGATTCTGACGTCTAAAGTCGGTCACTGCACTGAAATAATTGAATATTTTACAATGGCCGTAGACCCATAGCATAGGTATTCAAATAAAGCAGAAAGAGCTCACTAAGACATTTATGATGATTTCAAATTGAAAAACCCCTTTGGTTTACATGCACATATTTCTGCGTTGTAAGGGTTGATGGCTAATATTGGGCCAGTACAGTACAGTACAGTACAGTACAGTACAGTACAGTACAGTACAGTACAGTACAGTACAGTACAGTACAGTACAGTACAGTACAGTACAGTACAGTACAGTACAGTACAGTACAGTACAGTACAGTACAGTACAGTACAGTACAGTACAGTACAGTACAGTACAGTACAGTACAGTACAGTACAGTACAGTACAGTACAGTACAGTACAGTACAGTACAGTACAGTACAGTACAGTACAGTACAGTACAGTACAGTACAGTACAGTACAGTACAGTACAGTACAGTACAGTACAGTACAGTACAGTACAGTACAGTACAGTACAGTACAGTACAGTACAGTACAGTACAGTACAGTACAGTACAGTACAGTACAGTACAGTACAGTACAGTACAGTACAGTACAGTACAGTACAGTACAGTACAGTACAGTACAGTACAGTACAGTACAGTACAGTACAGTACAGTACAGTACAGTACAGTACAGTACAGTACAGTACAGTACAGTACAGTACAGTACAGTACAGTACAGTACAGTACAGTACAGTACAGTACAGTACAGTACAGTACAGTACAGTACAGTACAGTACAGTACAGTACAGTACAGTACAGTACAGTACAGTACAGTACAGTACAGTACAGTACAGTACAGTACAGTACAGTACAGTACAGTACAGTACAGTACAGTACAGTACAGTACAGTACAGTACAGTACAGTACAGTACAGTACAGTACAGTACAGTACAGTACAGTACAGTACAGTACAGTACAGTACAGTACAGTATACAGCGTCGTAGACGGTTGATCAGAATTAACCAGCATAGTTTCGACGTCTCGTGTTTGTTGGGCTTAGTTCTAAAGTGATCCAGAGTACCATATAGCTCTATGAGAGTGCTAAGTTTCCCTGGCGCCTGGTAAATAATAGGGTGACGTACTGGAGCCCAAGGCGCCTCACTAATTATCGCCCACTCTGTGTTGTTACGTGACCTTGACAGCACAGACCCGTAAATGAATGTAGTTTTAGATTGTACAGGCTCAACTCGACTGATGCACATCCTGATGTGGTTTATGAGCCGAGAATCGAACACAGCGTGGTACTATTCACAGGCTTTTAGACAAGACGTTGGTTTCACATTGCTGACTAGTATTCCCAATACAATTTTTTTTAATTAACTAACTTTTGCAATCAACGGGAGCTAATTTTGAAATTCACCAGCTTTTTCGCATTCACAATCTTTTAAAATTGCCGACCATTTCGGAATTCAAAATCTTTTAGAATTCACAAGCTTTTTGGAATTCATAATCTTTGGGAATTCACAGGCTTTAAGAATTCGCAGATCTTTGGAATTCATATGCATGTGGAATTCCCTGACTTTTGGACTTAAAAGGTGTACACATTGTCTGTTTATATATGAGGCTCACTATATCACGGGATCAACACGGTGTTTAATGCCTGTTATATTATCACTAATTGTCAGTTTTATTTCACGGGCTGTAAATAATGGCAGAACGTTTACTTCCCTAATCCCAGAGGATTGGGAAAGTGAATGTGCTGCCATTATTTCCAGAGAAATATCACCTGTTTTTCATTGCGATGTTGACTGTTGTCTTGAAGATCTCATCATTTTATCACTTACAATGTGTATGATATAAATTGTGTTGGATAATCATGATAATATTAGAATACTTAACGAGCCTTTCACTCGGAATTTAATTGCCACATAGGACAAGGAAAGCGAATGTGCTGCCATTATTATAAAGAAAAATCATCCGCCGTTTCACTTTGGCGACTACCTCATTAACGCAGCCTGCTGCGATGTCGACAATTGTCCTGAGAACTCTCTTTCGAATCTAAAGCCTTTAGGCCTCCAGCAGGACTCTGCTTGTTTTTCATACTCTTTATCATATCAAATGACATTTTTAGCGAGATAAATTGATGTTCTATCAAATGGAATTTGTAAAATGTTGGCTCTCAAATTAGGCAAATATGAGTAATTTTCACCCACTTGAAGTTGTGGATCGCGGTAGCGAGACACAACTTGAAGTGGGTGGAAATTGAAGAACCTAGCAGTTAAAGGGTTAATTTGTATTTCCCGCGATATTTATCATATTAATTGTGATGGATAGGCTTACTATTGAGCATTATGTAGATTGCTTCTTTTCTGGAATTTCATTCACGCAGCTACAAATGACATATCATGGGGCGCTGCAAGTAAATATGTGAACGGTGTTCATTTGAGTGCGATATCGGAAAATACCCCAGCAAACACAATACATCAACCCAATGCTGGGACAATGCTGGGATATACATCTTAGTGTGAAAACCACTGTCCAGAGTGCGATAATCTCTGATACTGATATACATCTTAGTGTGAAAACCACTGTTCAGAGTGCGATATGAACTGATATTAATATACGTCTCGGTGTGAAAACCACTGTTCAGAGTGCGATATGAACTGATACTGATACGTCACGGTGTGAAAACCACTGTTCAGAGTGCGATATTAACTGATATTAGTATACGTTTCAGTGTGAAAACCGCTGTTCAGAGTGCGATATGAACTGATACTGATACGTCTCGGTGTGAAAACCACTGTTCAAGGTGCGATATGAACGGATATTAATATGCGTTTCAGTGTGAAAACCACTGTTCAGAATGCGATATGAACTGATATTTATACGTCTCGGTGTGAAAACCACTGTTCAGAGTGCGATATGAACTGATACTGATACGTCTCGGTGTGAAACCAGTGTTCAATGTGCGACATTAACTGATATTAATATACGTCTCGGTGTGAAAACCACTGTTCAGAGTGCGATATGAACTGATACTTTTACGTCTCGGTGTGAAAACCACTGTTCAGAGTGCAATATGAACTGATATTAATATACGTTTCAGTGTGAAAACCACTGTTCAGAATGCGATATGAACTGATATTTATACGTCTCGGTGTGAAAACCACTGTTCAGAATGCGATATGAACTGATATTTATACGTCTCGGTGTGAAAACCACTGTTCAATGTGCGATATGAACTGATATTAATATACGTTTCAGTGTGAAAACCACTGTTCAGAATGCGATATGAACTGATATTTATACGTCTCGGTGTGAAAACCACTGTTCAGAGTGCGATATGAACTGATACTTATACGTCTCGGTGTGAAAACCACTGTTTAGAGTGCGATATGAACTGATATTAATATACGACTCGGTGTGAAAACCACTGTTTAGAGTGCGATATGAACTGATACTTATACGCCTTGGTGTGAAAACCACTGTTCAGAGTGCGATATGAACTGATACTGATACGTCTCGGTGTGAAAACCACTGTTCAGAGTGCGATATGAACTGATACTGATATACGTCTCGATGTGAAAACCACTGTTCAGAGTGCGATATGAACTGATATTAATATACGTCTCGGTGTGAAAACCACTGTTCAGAGTGCGATATGAACTGATACTGATACGTCACGGTGTGAAAACCACTGTTCAGAGTGCGATATTAACTGATATTAATATACGTTTCAGTGAGAAAACCGCTGTTCAGAGTGCGATATGAACTGATACTGATACGTCTCGGTGTGAAAACCACTGTTCAAGGTGCGATATGAACTGATATTAATATACGTTTCAGTGTGAAAACCACTGTTCAGAATGCGATATGAACTGATATTTATACGTCTCGGTGTGAAAACCACTGTTCAGAGTGCGATATGAACTGATACTGATACGTCTCGGTGTGAAAACCAGTGTTCAATGTGCGACATTAACTGATATTAATATACGTCTCGGTGTGAAAACCACTGTTCAGAGTGCGATATGAACTGATACTTTTACGTCTCGGTGTGAAAACCACTGTTCAGAGTGCAATATGAACTGATATTAATATACGTTTCAGTGTGAAAACCACTGTTCAGAATGCGATATGAACTGATATTTATACGTCTCGGTGTGAAAACCACTGTTCAGAATGCGATATGAACTGATATTTATACGTCTCGGTGTGAAAACCACTGTTCAATGTGCGATATGAACTGATATTAATATACGTTTCAGTGTGAAAACCACTGTTCAGAATGCGATATGAACTGATATTTATACGTCTCGGTGTGAAAACCACTGTTCAGAGTGCGATATGAACTGATACTTATACGTCTCGGTGTGAAAACCACTGTTTAGAGTGCGATATGAACTGATATTAATATACGACTCGGTGTGAAAACCACTGTTTAGAGTGCGATATGAACTGATACTTATACGCCTTGGTGTGAAAACCACTGTTCAGAGTGCGATATGAACTGATACTGATACGTCTCGGTGTGAAAACCACTGTTCAGAGTGCGATATGAACTGATACTGATATACGTCTCGATGTGAAAACCACTGTTCAGAGTGCGATATGAACTGATATTAATATACGTCTCGGTGTGAAAACCACTGTTTAGAGTGCGATATGAACTGATACTTAGACGTCTCGGTGTGAAAACCACTGTTCAGTGTGCGAGGGTAGTCACACAGCTTTATAAATTAAATGTTGCGAGTATTATAGTTCTCACACTTGTTCAATACTATAGAAAATGTGAAGATTTGACGCAATATTCTGACGTGAGACGAGCAGCTGCTGAGTTCAAAAGGTGGCTGTAAGTATTCCCTTTGATTCCCCTGTTTATTATTTGTTTGCCTTTCTCTCATATACACGCATACATTCTGGTACAATACGACATCCGTGGTATTCGCAGGAGCCATCTCGACCAAACAGAAGCCTACGATATATCGTAACTTGTACGAGAATACGGGCCCTAGGGTAATAAGTTTTCAGGTAAGAAGCTGAACGTTAGAGGTGTAAATAATTATTACCTGAGTTCAAGAGGTGAACATAACAGGAGAATTTAGCGCCTCGTTTTACAGCTGTTGATAGTTTCTGGATCCATATTTATGTATCCGGGATCCACACACATGATTATAATCCCAGTATTTCAAGCCTCAACCCTGACGCTGAAATATTTATGTATAAACCATGGAGACTAAAAGGTGTTTTTTTCAATTTGAAATCTTCATGAATGTCTTAGTTCGCTCTTTCTGCTTCATTTGAATACCTAAGTTATGGGTCTACGACTACTAGACATATATAATTCTTTCTGTGCGGGGACCGTCTTTATATGTCAGAATCTGACGTGTACAGACGATCCCTGCGTTGAAAGGGTTAACCACGATTATAGTCGATTTTAATCCATTTTATCAGCCGAGCAAATCTTTATTATTGGGAATGAAATGAGCGTTTAAAAATCAAGATTTGTAAATGTTTCGTCTCAAATAAGACAAAAATAAGGAAAAATAAGAAATAAAAAGATGAGTAATTTTCACCCACTTGAAGTTGTGGGTCGCGGTAGCGAGACACAACTTCAAGTGGGTGAAAATGATTTAATTTAGCGCTTTAAGGGTTAGTAATTTAGCTCTTAGTTACACAGCTGTTTACAATGATACCGTACAAATACAAACAGCAGTAACGGCTTACTTGAAAAGTGAGCAGTTTCTGCTGTTTGCTTTTGTTCTAAATAATTTCTGCAGACATCTCTACATGCTTTGGATTCATACACGTAATTTTTCTGATTCATAAGATCCACCATCTTTCCACCTAGCTGTGCTAGTGTGGCCAAGAGAAAGAGGCTGCCACGTAATGTGAGTGGATATCGCATCACGTCGCGTTATGAACATTGTGGCAATATCGCGACAGAAGGAAGTACGACGTCACGATTTTGCCCTATATATTAGCCACGAAGGTTTTATATAGTGCATACTCCTGCTAATAGAACAGTGTGGAACATTTCATATGCGTAGCCAGGACGACTCCATAACCCCATAACATATTTATCCTTCAGAAATACTTACCATAAAAATACATAATCTGATAACACAAAATACATTATCTGTATTTCTCATACCAAGGATAATTTAAAAGTGTGGTTTTGTGAAAAAAAGTAAAGAGATAATGAAATACCTTTAACTTTGACGTTGGCCCAGCATTAAAACAACTATGGCTCAACGTCTCGTATTTTCTGGTTTCCAACCTTAAAAATCGGCAATATAGACAGACATCAATTTTCGTCGTTGATTATTGTCAGGTTGCTTCGTGCTGTGTATTTAAACATTATCTCAGACTCATAAACGCAATATTGGCGCAAGCTTGGGCCACCGTCTCGGTTGTTGTTGACCATATGTTGACCCATGCAATCTCGAAATCTGCAGTTGCGGATGGTTGATTTTTTTGGCGGCGGTTTATTTTTCTGTAGTTTTTTTTTCTGTGCGATCTTGGGAATGCGGCCAGGTGGCGAGTCTGTCAAGCCTCACATACAGAGAAGAAAAAAACGAAGATTTGTCTGATTTCAGAAGCAGTAAGTTTTTGAACTATAGAACTATAACTTATTCTTTGAACAGAATAAGTATATGTATGTTCACACATCAACTCGGGAGAGTCGAACCCTTGTCCTGCTGAATTATTAACCCCTGAAGCGGTAAGTTACCTTATTTGAATTTTCACCCACTTGAAGTTGTGTCTCGCTACCGCGACCCACAACTTCAAGTGGGTAAAAATTACTCATATTTGTACAATTTGAACCAAAATATATGCTATTGAAATCACTTTAATCCTTAGCACACTGATGTCGACTACAGTTGACTATAGTATTGTTTTCTCATGTTTTAATGGTCTTGTATCACCAGGTTTTTAAATTTAAATTTGTCTCAAATCTGTGATAATCATATACATTTCAACCTAGATTTAGCAAATTGAACTAGTTTTTAGTCACTTGAAGTTGTGGATCGCGGTAGCGAGACACAACTTCAAGTGACTGAAAATTTGAATTTCTTGGCTCAAAGGGTGCTCAAAGGGTTGATGTTGATTTTTCTTTCAAATGTCCTTGTTTGTAGATTAACAGGACATAAGGGTTGTTAGTCAGTATCTTTCATTCACTTGAACCTTCCAGGTTGAAGCAAAAATAAAATAGGCATTACCAAAATTGAATTATTTTATTAAATGAGCATACGTACCGCTAATTACATCAGCATGATGTGTTTACATCACTCATATTTACATGCTGAGCCATTTGATAGAATTATGTTAAATAATGTTTCGACTAATTGATTGATTGATTGATTGATTGATTGATTGATTGATTGATTGATTGATTGATTGATTGATTGATTGATTGATTGATTGATTGATTGATTGATTGATTGATTGATTGATTGATTGATTGATTGATTGATTGATTGATTGATTGATTGATTGATTGATTGATTGATTGATTGATTGATTGATTGATTGATTGATTGATTGATTGATTGATTGATTGATTGATTGATTGATTGATTGATTGATTGATTGATTGATTGATTGATTGATTGATTGATTGATTGATTGATTGATTGATTGATTGATTGGTTCATTGATTGATTGATTGATTGATTGATTCATTGATTCATTGATTCATTGATTCATTGATTCATTGATTCATTGATTCATTGATTCATTGATTGATTGATTGATTGATTGATTGATAGGTTGATTGAAATAAGTCAGACGTCACGGCCGATGCATAGGTTTATATTGTATCTCCCATGTAACACACATAATCAGGAATGTTGTCTTCAACCCTTTCAGCACGAGGACCGTCTTTACAAGTCAGAATCTGACGCCCACAGACGTCAGATTCTGACGTCTAAAGTTGATCCTCGCACTGAAAGAATTAAACAAATTATAAAGGCCGTAGACCCATAACATAGGTATTCAAATGAAGCAAAAAAGAACCAAGTAAGACATTTGTGATGATTTCAACTTGAAAAAACCCTTTGTTTTCCATGGTTTACACAAACATATTTCCGCGTTGTAAGGGTAAACCTGGTTAATCTCTGAGTCGCTGAGTTCAGAAGGTTCACCAGGCTGGAGAATGCTGACTGGGTTTGTTGTCAAGTTCCTCAACTTGTTGTACACATACACTCACTGTGTACTGCCGCGCAAGGGATAACACTGATCAGCAAAGCCAAAAGGCAGCATCTGCTCACTTGTAAAGTAAGCAGATACTGCCTTTTGGCTTTGCACGGCAGATACAGCAGTAACTGGTCACATCAAAAAGAAGCAGTTACTACTGTTTGACCTTGGACAAAAGTATATTAGGACGTCGGCATACATCTGTGATCCCATGTGAACTTCCCGGTTGGCATAATGTGGTGTTTCAATGTTGGGCCAACGTCCTAGATGTTGTCCCAACATTAAAACACAATTCATCGCTGCTGCAGATAGAGGCATGCCGGAATGGTGTACTTCTTGGTTTACTTCCTGAAATATTATCACAGCCTCAGGCTAATAAGCAGTAGGCTTGTAGCCTTTGTGCCATATACATATATACAATTGAAATTCACAACAGGTATTGTAAAGTAACAAATTGAAATAAACATTTGACATTGATTTTATCAGTTTAACATTATATATTAAGTATAATTAAATTAGTAAACATGAAATTAGACAAGACATTTGACATTGCTATTAGCAGTATAACATTATATAATATATTAACAGGATTAAGTATAATTGTATAACAAATTAAATTAGTGTATTATTTTAAATGCTTTGTACGTGTAATTAACTAACTTGGTAATGATATTGGAATTTTTATTTGACATGAGCTCAACAAATTTTGACATATTTGGACGCTGATGATAGTATTTAGGTAAATATTTCCTACGTAATTCAGTATACATCGGACAGACAAGTAAAAAATGATATTCGTCCTCCAAGTCGTCACAGCTATTACATTTTCTTTCTAGTAATCATGTTAATGGTAATACATGAGTTTATGCCACCTCCCGCTTTCTACAGCTAACCTGTGATTACTGGTGCGTAGCCTTGTTAGTGCCACCCTATGCTGCTGTGTCTTGACAACATCGAGATAGTTTGTATTATTTTTGAAAAAATCATTGTACAACACATAAAATGTACCTCTTGATATGGCTTGCAATTCTAGATTAACCTTCTGTCCAAAATTATCATTCTCAACACCACTGTTTAGCCACACATGACCGAAGCCAGTCGTTTCCAGTAATTGTTTAACTTGTGAGACCCAGTTACTTTTACCATTATGTGAATCTATAAGTAACATATCATAAACATTTTTAATCAGTCTGTGTTCATTAGACTTAACAGTTTTATGTTATGTACAGGTGGGACCAATAACATCATATACCTGACCACATTCAGCGACAAGACGAGTAAAATAATTATCACTAATTATCATTATTTTGTTTCCCAACTAAGCGCGACGATAATCGTGTTTTATCTGTCTTATTAGCAATTACTGTTATTGGGATTGAAATGTGTCTTTAAATATCAAACAATTTACAAATGTTTGGTCTCAAATTAAAAAAAAATCAGTAATTTTCACACACTTGAACATGTTGAAGTTGTTGGTCGCGGGAGCGAGACACAACTTCATTGTATTTTTTAGTTATTGTGAAGATAATGAAAATGTGATATTTTTTCAGAACAGCTATAAGGTTAAAGAATGTTGTAAGGGTGTAGCATATAGTTCTAAGCGAAGAACGAAAGGACGTTTTTTTCAAAAACCTTGGCTTGACCATGTCCCATTGTCACTAGCATGATTGATTAGAGAAAAAAAAGGAGACTAAATTTAGCCCTTTGTGGAAGGCATTACAGCGGACACAGTCTTAGACGGGCTGTCAGGTCATCTTTCTCAGGCTTTAAAACCAATTTGTCCGTATGTCTGGCCAATAAGTCACTTATATAGAAGCTTTTTTTCAACCTTTTCCAGATCGGCTGGGGCCTGCAGGGTTGCATTTGTTCAGTATCTCGCAACACAAAGCTACACGATTTTGGCCAATTATTAATCAAAATTGAAAGTGATGAGCACACTATTCCATTATTTATCACAGACCAACCCACATATTCTGATATTCTGGAACTTGACTTAAAATTGCTACACAAAATTATCAAACGAAATAGAATCCTGGTCTGTCCAACGTGAATTCGCAGACCTCTGTGAGTAATTTCTGGCAGATCTCTAAATCAGTAAGGAGATCAGGAGGATCTTCTAGATTATGTAGCCTAAATGTGATCACGTGGGCCCGTCGTTTTGACCCGCAAAGCGCTGAAATATATTATATAAACCATGGAGACCAAAGTGTTTTATTCAATTTGAAATCCCAATAAATGCCGTAGTTAGTTCTTTCCGCTTCCTTGAATACCTATGTTGGGGTATAAGACATTATAAGTATAATTATTTACTCCTACAGCGTGGGAATCGACATTATACGTCAGAATTAGACGTCTGCAGGGTTAAACGACCAACACTGAGGTCCATCCCTCTCAAAAGCAAATTACCTCACCTTAGATGTTTCTCATTTCCATTCGAACATGTATCATGTCCTTCTTTCTTTCCCATTAAGAAAAGTTGAGACTGATATTAACTTACTCAATGAAAGTTAGAGAAAGTGATGATCCACAACTTCAAGTGGGTGAAACTTGCTCATATGTGTTTAACTTGGGACCAAACATTCGCAAAGTTTAGTGGAATCGATATGTCCTTAGTGGATTATTTGTTGAGTGAGTGAGTGAGTGAGTGAGTGAGTGAGTGAGTGAGTGAGTGAGTGAGTGAGTGAGTGAGTGAGTGAGTGAGTGAGTGAGTGAGTGAGTGAGTGAGTGAGTGAGTGAGTGAGTGAGTGAGTGAGTGAGTGAGTGAGTGAGTGAGTGAGTGAGTGAGTGAGTGAGTGAGTGAGTGAGTGAGTGAGTGAGTGAGTGAGTGAGTGAGTGAGTGAGTGAGTGAGTGAGTGAGTGAGTGAGTGAGTGAGTGAGTGAGTGAGTGAGTGAGTGAGTGAGTGAGTGAGTGAGTGAGTGAGTGAGTGAGTGAGTGAGTGAGTGAGTGAGTGAGTGAGTGAGTGAGTGAGTGAGTGAGTGAGTGAGTGAGTGAGTGAGTGAGTGAGTGAGTGAGTGAGTGAGTGAGTGAGTGAGTGAGTGAGTGAGTGAGTGAGTGAGTGAGTGAGTGAGTGAGTGAGTGAGTGAGTGAGTGAGTGAGTGAGTGAGTGAGTGAGTGAGTGAGTGAGTGAGTGAGTGAGTGAGTGAGTGAGTGAGTGAGTGAGTGAGTGAGTGAGTGAGTGAGTGAGTGAGTGAGTGAGTGAGTGAGTGAGTGAGTGAGTGAGTGAGTGAGTGAGTGAGTGAGTGAGTGAGTGAGTGAGTGAGTGAGTGAGTGAGTGCGTGACACTGGTCTACTTTAATCCCCATTCGCTTCTCTACGCAGGCGCCGCGGGGTCTTGCGCCCGGAGTATCGTTTAACTGTCTAAACGGTAAGCAATCCCTACAATAACAACATGATGATGGTGGTAGGAGATTAATGTTCACGTCAGTTTCCGACACAGTGAGTAATTTCATGAC